>JAJJWM010000051.1:0-403923 GCA_021655865.1 Fusarium guadeloupense
AGAGATTCCCGTCGCGGGGAGAACCATTGATAGTGGAGGCTCCGTCTGATAAGCATTCTTGTGTGTTTCTAGATAGAGTTTGTTATCGCTACACACGGGAGAAGGGGGTTCCCTATCATGTTGGTGTTGTTGGAGGTTGTGTCAATATTGTGACAGACCGGAGATTCATCAGTCACATCGCATCACTTAAAGAGAAACAGGGTTGTTAATATCACTGCTGAGCGACATCGGAGCTCGTCTCAGCTATCAACGTGATTGAGAGAGGCTCTGGCGTGACAGAGAGTTTAAAGTTACACAAGATATCTGGAGCTCTCGCAACGTCTGGCTGACGATTATCGCCCAGACTATCCTTGTCCGCGGAATCTCACGTATGCAAAGGTACTGTAGCTCTCCCGCGCTCTATCATACGACCGGGGGTTGCATGCGAGCTCTTGTCTACTGTATATTGCTATCAGTCATCAAATGCATGGTGAGATTAACTCGCGATGCCGGGGCGTTCCCAAAGAGCCACTATTGGAAATCGGACCCGACAAACATGACATCTCGGAAAACGGTTCTTGTCCGAACAGCTGCAACTAGCATCACCGTACGATACGGGTCTCCTGCCGTTACTGTACGTTGCTGTAGGTTAGGTTAGGCTGTGTGGAGGATGGACCCTGTCCCGTCCCGGGGAAGAGGTGAAGAGGTGAAGAGGAGGGCATCTCGAGATGCGACAAGACGGAAACGGACATTCAATTCACGAGTTGGTGGTAGCTGGTGAGTAATAAGTGGCGATGCAAAGCCTTGGTGTTGTGGTTCATGATGCCCAAAACCGTCTGCCTATGCTGATCCGAGCCTGCGTCTGTGCTCCTACAGCTACAGCAGAATAATTCTTGTTGGGAGGCGATGGCGAATGTCTGTCAGCATTAACAGTAACAAGGTGGTATCATGAACAGGGGAGCTTATGGTTGGTTGGGGCATCAAGACAAGGGTCCTTTTGACTGAGCTGAGCTGACTGTTCTGTTCTTTCATGTGAAAGTCCTACTAAGCCAGGAATGGCCATGACGAACCGCCGCCGGCATTGCTAGACCGTAATTGCTAACGCTCGCGCACCCAACAACCCCTAAAAACTGTTAATGCGAGCCATAAACCTCATGTTTTAACCTTTGGATGGCGCTGTGAGGCGTTCATTGTTGGGTCTTGGATCTGCCTGAAAGCAATCTAGCGCCACCATATGCAGTGACGAGCCACGGCCCATGGTGATATTCAGACTGGAGTCAACCCACTGCACCGAGTCTTGAACAACTGAATCAAGCATTTTAGAGCAATGGACGGCGGCATCTAGCTGCCGTTAGATTCGGCGACACTACGAGGCATATAATTTAAAGTCTCACAGAAAATAAGGGAGAGAAACGTAAAAATTCAAAGTGTCCCCACCAGCTAAACCCCCCCGGGGCCCCGACGTTTGATATTGAAGCTGATAACGGTCATAATTGGAGCCTCGTCTGTGGTAACCCTTGGAGGTGAAAATTTTTTGGACCAAACAAACAACAGGCGAAGGAGCTCAGAGCAAAAATAGCCCTGGGCTGATGGACAAGAGTGTGAGTGGGCGATCTGGCCCGTGCATCGCCCGTTATCTTGCTGGTCTCGGAGCATCTGCACGCTAAACTTAACTGGGCTCAAGTCTTATCCTCGCCTTGGAGCCTCGATTTCTTTATTTCAGCTAATCTTGCCTTGCCGGGGGGGTTTCTTTTTCGTAACGACACAGATAAACAAAGCTCAATGCCTGGTACAGAGCACTCGGTGCATACGTGGGGATGGATCTGCGACTCTCGCACCAAAAAAGGAAAAAAAAAAAAAAAAAAAAAAAAAAAAAAAAAATTACCAACACACATTGAAAAAAGAATTGACCAATACGAAACAAAGACGACTTCTCCGTCAAATTCATGACAGGAAGCTTTGACAAGTCAAGCCAAGCTAGACTTGACTAAGCCGTGAATATCGGATGTCGTCTCATCTGGGGATGGTGTAATCTCCATTGCAGCGTGCATCGCTAGGCGAGAGACAGCCGCCATCGTCTAGAAGCTATTGCACTCTGCCATGCTCCGTTGAAAGGCGGTCTCCTGACTTGTGTCGATTGTTTGTCTCTGTCCAAACGCGAATCATGCACACGTCTGGCGGTCAAGTTGTCTAGGCGAAAAGCACACACACACAAAGGGAGAGAGACACCTTCATCTCGTTCGATGCCAACCAGACGAACTAACTTGGCGTCGACTGTGGCGGTTCCCCGCTCGCGTCTCAGCGGTTCCAAGGCAAGCCACGAGCGTTGAAATGGCGAGGAGGCTTGAAGAGGGGATTTGTCTCGAGCTTCCCCTCAGTTCATTCAGTTCAATTCTGTCGAGTTCCCCCCAGGCAGACAGGCATCCTAAGACTTGAGACACAGACTCGGGGCTGATCCACAGCGTGGGTATGGCATGGTATTGTATCACGACAACGACATGGGGCATGGATAGCACTGGACAGGGCAACATGATAGCTGGCGTAGATCTTAGCAAATGAGCCATCCAGCCGTGTCGCACAGCAAAAGTCAAGTCAAGCCAAAAAGTCTGGGGTTGAACGTGACTTAACGGCTTCGGCTGAGACTCGCTTGTCGTACTGTACTGTATCCGTACGGATAGCAATCTCGAGATGAATCCCAGCCAATGTTAGAGGACCGTGTGGTGAGACATGAAAGAATGAGCGCGTGGTTCCTGTGACGACCTACGTCATTGACGACGACGATGTCACAACATGCATTGGGGTTGTTTCGCTGGCGGACGCTGTGCGATGCCCCCCTTCTATTAACCCTCATGAAACGCTTAGCGAGTGTTTCCCAGCAATGCGTTTCGTATACGGATAATGGTACTGCACCCGAAAACTATGTACGCCCTGTACAATTGGTGAAGCTGTCTCCAATTAGACCTCAATTCAATGTGCGTCTGGCAGCTCGCGGTTTGCTTACTGGACACGGTGGCTTAGCTTTGGCTTCAATTGGCGTTTGCCAATCAGACATAGTGCCACAGCAACTGTGATTTGGCGCCATCTACCGGAGCTCTTTTGGCATGGAGTGGCTCCCCCCTAGGCGGACTTTAGATGAGGCTGACATAAAAGTTTGATCACCTTAGACAGCCTTGGAGCAGAGATTATGACTGGCCACTTTTTGTCGCTCTTCCCCTTGAGTCCCGTTTATTTTGAACGCCGTCTGCTCCTCTAGGGCCCCGTCTAGGTGGTTCAGCAAATAATCGGGACAGGAAGTAAGGGATGATAATTATCTAGCGTAGTATGACTTTGGTGCTTCGATTATAGCAAGGGGCTCTGCCTTGGATGCTTCCCATGATAACCCACAGGGAGGAGGAGGAGGAGGCTCCAACTCGAGGCTGCGCTACGCTGCACAAGAATGGAAGACAAAACGCCATGTGCTCGGGATGGCGTTCTTTGAGGCTGCGACAAACCAACATGTCGGTGAAGGAGATAATGGTCCTGAAGGAACATTCAGAGTAGTATACTGCTACAATGCATCGAGATCAATGTCGATTGAAATCTCATCTGCCGACGCCGTACCTTGATTTCTCTGAAGCCCTTAACGGCGCGTCCGGATGACACGGAGCGGAGAGCGGGAGTTACGGAGACAGACCAGGACAGGGCTGTGATATACAGATCTTGTCCGTGGAAATGGGAAAAGCGCCAGAGCTGAAGCTCCGGACTCAATCGTTTGTGTCAGTCACATATCGAGACTCCACCTCGACGTACCGTGCCAATTTCCTTTCTTTCCTTTCCGCAACAACCCATCAAACAAGCTGCGGGTCTGTCCCCACGAGCCCCATTGCTTTCTCCATAAAGTACCATGCTCTGGGTAAAATGATCAAAGCTTCCTATCGCTCGCTGTTTGTTTCGTCATTGCAAAGCTGGCATTAACCTCGCTCGCTTCGCTTGCTTGCTCATCGTCAACTCAACCCAACTCGTTCTCAGCTACCGGTGTCGACATGAGACAGGATGCACACGCCTTTGACCGAGTGCTAGGGACCCGGATGCGCATGCACACTCCCAAGACAAGACAAGAACAAGAGACATGCCTGCACCTGCTTTGTGTGCTCGCAACAAGAATGTACTGTACCTTGGCCAATGTGCCACAACGCCTCCTCATTCGATGATCTGACATTTGGCTTTCCCGACCTTGGAAAAAACGCCATTTCCAAGGGCGTTGGTCGCTGTGGTCCCCCATTGCTTCCATTTCTCGCTGAAATCTGAATCCTCACCATGACGACTGACTGTATTCAACTCGTAGACTTCCCCGCCCTTTTGCTTTTGTATGTCTGTGATGGTTCTTATTTTTACCTTTTTAGCTGCCTGAAAGATTAATCACTCGTGCTGTCTGTCCCTTCTCTTGAAGCTTTGTTTTCGTCTTGTCTTTCTTTCTTTTACTTTGTCTCCCTTTGACGCCGTTTTGGACGCATCTGTATCACCACCAGTCAGCATCAGCATCAGCCAGCATCAGCCAGCATCAGCCATATTTTTGTATTGTGGTTACAGCCATCGCTAAAATAACTGTATGCTACTGTACTGTAAGCTTCTGGACTGGGCGCATCCTCAAACCAAATCGAAGCAGAGCAAAACCTCCAACCAAACTGGATCTGACCTGGCCTGACCTGATCCATGCCCCATGCCCATGTCCTCGTAGCATTGGATCTCCGCCTTTGCTGTCGCTATCTGTCGATTCGAATTTGATACGATATCTACACTCAGATCATATCCACTTACTTATTCATTCATTCATTACCATCTCATATCATATGCTTTTCCTTCTTTTCGCCTCTATTCAAAATCTACGCCCAGCTGCTTCCGCTTCCGCTTCTGTTATTTGCCATCTGCCGCCTGACGTTTTTGCTGCAAACCATCCCGCACAGCAGTCTACACATCCGGTAACCATCAGCAGTTGCTAACATCATTCATCTACAAACGTACATACAAGTTGGTTGGAGATTATCAATCTCCTCTACTATTTACAGAAACAGCCCGCTCCGCTGTACGGAACTGTACGGTACTGTAAATCATCAAACAATCGGCAGACGCCAGTCCCCGCCATCGAAGCCAAAAAGCGCGAATCTTCATCCACAACACCAACTTCACTTCTGGCTGGGTCCTTTTTTTGCCGCCGCCCATCATATCAATTCAATTCAATTCACGCATCTTGAACAAGAAAAAAGCCTCCTTTTTCTCTCTCAACTGTAACTCTCCTCATCCTCCACCATTGCTACCTACCTACCTACTCCATACAATCCTATATCCACCTCGATCCCACCCCTCAGGAAGCATCTCTACAGAATTGTGGTCCCTTTTTTTCGGTCGACCCCGACCTTTACCTAGATAAACGGAAACTCCACCATTGTATTGTTCAGAGTGCCTCACCAGAGCATATTGGATACAACATACAATCAATACTACAACGCAATACACCACAGCGCAACTGCCACTCAACTCATCCATCACTCATTGGTAAGTGCACAGCAGCAATAGCATCAATATGATGCCACCCCTCCCAGATACAAACCCTACCCTACCTTTCCCAACGCAAACCCACCATGAACCTCTACTAGCCCTCACTCCCACCCCTGGTCTGCAACTCAAATCCTGCCCATCCATCCCCCATCCCCCATCCCACCCACACCATCCATTGGATCCCCATCCTGGGACGCCGCCAGACGGCCCATGCCTACGCGGCTCTCAACCTTGTCGTGCTAGTCCATGCCGCTCAGGCCGGCCCCGGCGCTCCTCACCCTCACTAAAAACTCAAGAGCCAAGCCAAGCGAGGCAAGGCAAAGCCAAGGTTTGAAAGGCTTTTGTAACGTACCTTTTTTTCTGGTTTTCTGGCTTGGAGAGCACTGCACTCAAAACCACCTGCTCCCCGCCATCCTCGACTCTTGAATGCATCTCCACTACCAGCTTTCTTGCTGTCAATGAGTTTATGACCCAATCGACTGACTTGAGTTGACATTCTAGTATCAGCCTCAAGCCGTTTTCTATTGTTTCATCTTTTTGTTATTCATTATTATTGTTTCTTGCTTTTCTGCTTTTGCGTTTGATGTCGCCGTCTTCATCATCGCCATCTACTCGACGAGACTCCTAATCCGAACGACTCTCCAACGTTTCTTCCGGACCAAATCTCCAGCTTGCGATACCATTGCTGCTGTAGTATCACTTTGTTGTGATACCCACCGCCCTCGACTGTTATCAGCATCGTCAATTGCCGTGCCGACTGTTACCTCGTGGTTTGCTCTGTTGCTGGAATATTGCCAGAGCTTATCTCGTTGTGTCGCTAGTTCGCCTCCAACCTTTTTTTCTTATCAGCTCAGGTTAATCAATTGTGTAAGTTTATCGCCCGTTACCGTTACCGCTACGCTGCACTACAGCGCTCACTGTACTGCCACCCACTGCACTGCACGTACCGCACCAAAACTTTTCCATACAAACAAAACAAAAACATCAACATCAACACCATTCGCTCAACAATCGCAAATGAATTGAAAACAACCGTCTTGTCCCATTTTCCTTGATATCCCCGTGAACTCCATCAACTCTTATCATTTGCTTCCCTCTTCTAGTCTGCATTTTCCTTCGTCTAAATACGCATCGCCACAAAAATTCCTTGATTTATTGACCATGCTAATCTGTGCCTTCCCCGTCACTAGGCCTGATCTCGATCACCTCCTGCCTTGATCATCATCGCATGCGCTAAGGCAAACACCCACGGCAAAAGAAAAAACACCACACGTTGCCGCTACTGCCCTTGAATCTCTCCATCTCGAGAATTTCGTCTCGAACCTCATATATTACCTTACCTACTACTTTTTATCCTCTACGTGGTGAAGCTTCCAGACAAACAGCTTCCACGGATAAACCTCCTCCTCTCCTCCCCCCCCTTCTCTCTTCCCTCTAATCTCACAAACCCACCTTGGGAATGCCTTACACGCCGCCCTCACATCGATCTCCTGCTTCGTCAGCCTCCGCATCGCCCGTAGCGAGTCGGCGGTCGTCGCTACAATCGAGCCCTCGACCTAACCTCCCACGATCCTCTTCATACCTCACAAAGCACCGACGAACACCTTCAGCTTCTGCCCTCAGCGATGGATCGACGGGGACGCTGACACCACAGGGCACATCGGAGGATCTCAAGAGCATGGGTACAGCTGTCCCTTCAAATGTCCGGCAATCGCCCCCACCAGTGACAGATGAACGCACAATGCCCATGGGTGCCATCATTTCCCCACCCGATTCTGCTTCCTCCGGTAGCGACGACGAGGAGCAACAACCACAGATTCGAGGTCGAAAGCTCGACAAGGCCTTGAGAGACGCTGTCAGCCAGATCCCAATGCCTCGCTCATCCTCTCCACAGCGAACACAACAAAAGCAAGACAGCGGCGAGCATCTCCAGCTCCGTCGTAAGGATGGCGTTCACCTGAGCTTTAGCACAAGCGCCCTGGGTGACCTTGCCAAGGGACGCAAAATGGGCCATGTTCGATCAGCTACTGAGCCCAACGCTGGCTTGCCCAAGTCTGCCGACAACTCGGTATCCGTATCAGAGGAGGAGACCGATGAGGATCTCCTTAAGAAGCCTCAGATGGTACGCAAGAAGTCTGGTGAGCTCGTCCGACCTGCTCTGCGTCCTTCTTCTCGACGTCGGCCCTCAAGCATGCCCGGCACCCCCATCTTTTCCAAGGCTGTTCACTTCGATTCGCATCTCGAGCATGTCCGACACTTTTTGCAAGTCGACCGACCTCTTGCTGTGAGCGCTGGCTCCTCACCAATTGACAGTTACGAGAGTGATACCGAGTATCCTTTCCCCGGCAACGGCAAGCAATTTGTCCGCACACCTCCATTCGAGTGGGAGATCCTTACCACCAACTTCCCTCACGACTCCGTCACTCGCAAGTCATTACCTGTGCGGCTAGAAAAGGTTTGGCTCTCTAGCGACCAAAAGTCCTTGCTCGGCTCTGTGGCTGTCGTCAATCTGGCGTTCCACAAGGCCGTTACCTGCCGCTTCACCTTGGACTACTGGAAGACCACTTCGGAGGTTGCCGCTGACTACAGCCACGAGATCCGCCCTCGGGAAACCCCGTTGGGTCAAGATCGCTTCACCTTTTCCATCAAGCTTGCCGACACAGCCAACCTAGAGTCCAAGACTCTCTTCCTCTGTGTTCGCTACACCGTCAATGGCCAGGAGTACTGGGATAACAACAACTCGTCTAACTTCCAGGTCGACTTCCGCAAGAAGCATCTGCCCATGAACGGGAAGAACAACTTCCAGGGTGCCTCTTCTCGGCCGGCTAACGGCCTGCCTCGGAGCAACCGACGCTCTGGAACCTCCAATGTTCCCCGTCCCAAGTCGATGCCTGCTGGCTTCAGCGAGTTCGGAGAGGACGCAAAGCTCAGCTACGACCAGCCCATCCACGAGTATCTCGGCGAGTCTGAGAACAGCACTGGCGGTCTTCGTCTCAAGTCCAAGTCGGCTGGAAATCTTGCTAGTGATAGCTTCTCTAAGGACTTCGGCTCACCCAGCGGCCTTGCTTTCTCCAACCGCTACGACTTTGGCGCCTCTCTGAGTGCTGCAGTCCAGGCGGCGAAGGACAAGGAGACCGCCCAGGACAAGGATGGCCTTTACATGAAGGCTAATGTCAGGACTCCCAAGCCCACCCTCACTGTCCCTCAAGCAAACAACGCTAAGAGCCAGACGACGGCCCCTGGAGCTACCTCTCCCAACTCGATCATCTCCAACTCGTCATACGAAGAGTTGGTTAACAAGTACTGCTTTGTACGTTCCCCCGAAGTTCGCCCAGCTTCTCCCATCGCCTCTGGTGCCCGTCGCCCCTCCCTTGGCCACCAACACCGTAGCATTACTCATCCGGGTCAACGGGATAGCATGGCAACCCAGAAACAAAATGAAAGAGTCGGTTACTAACAGTCATTGGTGTTGCAGTTTGGATCAAAACAGTCGAGCCCTGACATGAACGACGGCACACTCAGCGGCGCCCGCTTCGACGGCGCTGCCGGAGCCAACACACATCGCCGTGCCTATACCACCTCTCTTGGAAGCCCGAACGGACATGTCTATCACGCTGGCCCTGCTGCTCACCATTCACTCCACCCAAACGGTGCCTTCAGCCCTCCGCCGGGATCCTCAACCCCCAAGGATGTTTTCCGTGCCAGCAGCACATCGCCTTCTCCGCGACCTTCGGCCACGGCTAGGTCCGCTTCGCCCGCCTTCATGACGTTTGATGGTACCCCTTCAAACGACTTGTCATATCACGTTCAACAACAAATGATGGATCGATTCCCTTGGTCAGGCGATGGGCATGCAGCCACGGCGATCCGAGGATAGGATCGTGTCGGCGACCGTGAAATTCGATTCGGCTTTTAATGATCCACTAGCAACACGTCACTACCGAGAGCAACTAAATTGCATTGCTACCTCGACATTATACGATTGGCCTTCAACCTTACCACGTGGCCATAGCGGGCAACAATTGTCGCGCACCCTATCATCTCTACTCTACACCTGTCTGTTTGATCCGAAACAGTAAAGACTGATGGATCACTGTGGGAGTATGTTTGTACGGCTTACGGCCAGATATGTTTGGCGTTTACGGTTTTGGACTTGTGCAAGCCTGGCATGGCGCGCCGGGCATCCGCATTGGAGTTTGGGAGCTGTTTCTGTTACATGCGAGTCCTTTTTCCCATTACGTCTGCAGGATATTCCCTGCTCTTGTTTTACTCTGATTGTTGCTTTAATTGTCAATTCTTTCTGGTCATTACTACCGTTTGGCCCTCGAATGTTGGCTGCTCTCCGTTGAACGGACAGAGAAATGCTTTAATGTGGTTTTTGAGTGTGCGGCCAACGAATGGATGGTACAATAGGTGGAAGGAGTCGAGCGAAGCCTGGTTTTACGCGTGTCACGATGTCTCCGAGAGTGCGTCTTATGTGCGCCTACAACGATGACTTGATTGATTGCGAAGACTGTATACGGCGCAGGGAAACTGGAAACTGGAAATGGGAATGGTATCAAAAGTCTGCTTCCTTTATGGAAGGCAAGGGATTTGTTTGGGGGAGTTGGTCAGAACAGATATACATTATACTATACAGAAGCTGCCAGAATGCGATGCAGGCATAGCTCAAGAGAATCATTTGCACCTCTGCTAAACTGAGCACTGTCTTGATGATGGTGATTGTGACTGTTGTGACTTTTGACTTTGGTGGCTGTCAGCGCTTGAGGAGTTTGCCGTCTCGAGGACATCAAGTCTCCGGTGTTTCCGGGGCGCCTTGATAAGACAGCCCAACTTTTGATTCGCCAGTTTTCCAAATGCGAATCTCGTTCTTTGTCCAGCTTTGGCAACCCTCGAGTCGATGGGGGATCATGGCGTCTGCAAACATTCACGACGGTGTAATAATTAGGTGAAAGAAATAGGCGAAGATCAGATGGCCAATGTGCCACCCATGTCGACTCGGTTGATATTGTTCACGCAAGCTTGCCGCAGTTGAGGCCCGTGATGCAATAAATGGGGGAAGCTGATTGGCTGTGTCGCCAAATATGGAGGGTGAGCTTCGTGGTACAAGGCAAGGCGAGCTTCACGTGCCTTCAATAGAGGACGTTTACATATAGACAATCTGTTTCATATTAGTGATTGTTGACGTAACCGCACTTCAGTCGCAATTGCCGAGCCGTTGCGGTGTAAAAGATCGCTGGCTAGATCGCTGGCTGAGCCTCATCGACGTCGTAATTGGCGAGATGGTATGGACGTAAGGTGTTGTTGGTAGAGCATATAAGGGACCAAGCGCTGCTCACAGAAACTATATGCCACCATTGAACATTGTTTATTCAGCATATTAGCGGGTTTAAGTGTCATTATATCGATCTGTGATGAAGTTTATAAAGAGTTTCAGTCCTTTTTTGGTGGCCTTGACCACAGCTCAAAAGCTCAGTACAAACCTCGAGATTGTGCCGTCAAAGCTGTTCAATGGAGCAAAGATATCTTACAAAGAGGTGACAAGTACTTCTACTTCAAGAAATATAGAAAGATTACTGACAAAACACAGACGTGCATTTGCGAGACTACCGATGGCGTCAATTCCTACAGCGGCTATGTGACGCTCCCCAAAGATCTACTCCCAGATCATCAAGACTGGGATGAAGATCAAGCGGCGCATATCTTCTTCTGGTACTTTGGTAAGAATTTATGGTTCATTGACAGCATATATGTCGTTACTGAGACAGTACCTGTACCACAGAGGCTCGCAACGACCCCTTCAATGCACCAACATCTATCTACCTCGGCGGCGGCCCAGGCTCAACCTCGTTCGACAACACAAACGGCTTTCCTTGTCTCTTCAACCCTGACTCAAACTCGACAACTCTAAACGAGTTCTCATGGAACAAGCATGTAAATATGCTGTATATCGACCAGCCCCTCGGAACAGGCTTCTCATACGTCTCCCTCCTCAACGGCGCATTCGATACAATAACTCAAACATTCATGCCACTCAAGAATGAAACGATTCCCAAGACGAATGTCACGTTTCTGAAAGCGACGTTGGACTCTGGTGCGCCTGAGACAGTCCCGAGAACGACAATGAGCGGCGCGAGGACGATGTGGGCGTTTGCGCAGGTTTGGTTCAACGAGTAAGCCTACCTAGGATCGACATATTTTTGTGATCTTATTACTTATACATCAGGTTCCCCAAATGGCAAACCAAAGATAAAGACATTTCCCTCTGGACATCATCAGTAAGTCACCGTCCCGGCAGCGATCCCCCAAGACTAACTCATCTACCAGTACGGCGGCTTCTACGGCCCTAACTACTTTTCCTACTTCCAAGACCAAAACGACCTCATCTCAAACGGAAATCCCCCATTTGAAAACGCAACAATTCTCAGCCTCGCGACTCTCGGCCTCCAAGAGCCCGCTATCGACGGCCGTGCCCTGGCAAAAGGATACGCGACCTTTGGCCACAACAACACGTACAGATTACAAATCTTTGACGACAAGACGTACAAAGACTCATTACATAGATTAGAGGATCCTAAAGATGGTTGCTATGCTCTGACGGACAGATGCCGTGCGCTCGTGGCGGAAGGTGATGCTGAGAGGTTTGGCAGAAACGAGACTGTCAACGCTGCGTGCGCGGCTGCTACGAAGGTGTGCTTTGTAGATATACAAGTCGCTTACCTCGAAACCGGCGTGAGTTCTTCTTCATTTACTATGGATATGTACTGACCGTACCAGCGATCGCCTTTCGACATCACGCACTCCAACGTGACCATGTTTCCAAAGCATTACATCGATACCTTCTTCAACCAGCCGTGGGTGCAAAAGGAACTCGGTGTACCGCTTAACTTCACGACTGGGGCGAATAAAATTGCTGATACGTGGTTTGTTGAGGTTGGTGATGTGATGGTTGGTGATCTTCATACGCTGGAGAAGGTTATCGAGAGGGGAGTCAACGTGGCTATGGCATATGGAGATCGCGACTACCGATGCCCCTGTGAGTGAATCTGGACTAACGTTCTCATAAATCTTTAGTTAGTGACTGATATCTTTAGGGTATGGAGGCGAAAACATTAGTCTCTCGTTGGACTTCCCCTCGGCAGCATCCTTTCGCTCAGCTGGCTACGCCTCAATACAGACAAACTGCTCTTACGAAGGGGGTTTCGTTCGCGAGCACGGCAACGTCTCTTTCTCCCAAATTTTCCAATCCGGCCACGGCGTAGCAGCTTACCAGCCTGAGACGATGTCGGCCATATTTGAGCGCGTCATGTTCCGTCGAGACGTGGCCACGGGAAGGGTAGATCTGACCAAGCACAAGGACTACAGCACCGAGGGGCCTATGAGTGTGAGGGGTGTGTCGAATGAGGTTTTGGATGAGCCAGTGAATGAGTGCTTTGTTAGACAGAGGGACAGTTGTACTGATGAGCAGCTGGAGGCGTTGGCGATGGGGACGGCTGTGGTGAAGGATTGGGTTGTTGTTGAGCCGAAGGGGAGGGGACCTGAACCGGTTGAGAGACTGAATAGGTCAGCCCGGTACCATCAGCATTTATACTGAGTTAAGGAGTAGAATATATAAAGAACACAAGAAATTATAAAAAGTAACTATCAGATTTTACTATCTATTAAGATATAAGTACGTCTTCATAAACCCTTTTCCAGTATCTTCTAAGTATCTTCTAAGGAAAGCAGCTATCTCTTACGCCACTCCCAAGGTCAGGTCTAGTTTAAGGTTGGTGATGTTTTTGATGATATTTAATATAGGTTTATTGAACTCGGATTGTCTTTTAGTAGCATATGAGGTTGATACCTAACCAAGTATAAATGACTATGTACACTTACAACATTGCACATCTCAAGTACAGTATACTATTGTTTGCAATGTTAGATATCCCTTCCATAACAATGAATCACAATAAGGTATAGTATCAGGGGTATTTGGGTGTATAGAATACCTACAACTTCGTCCTGATGCTGGATACTGTTCTGTGCTGAGCATGGATACAGCGTAACTGATTAACACCAAAGTGGGTCACGGCTGACGTCAGTGAGGCCAGCTCAGCTCAGCTCAGCTCAGCTCAGCTCAGCTTCTACTTCAGCTCCTTCACCTTTGCGACAAACCAAACCACCAAAACTACCTTCATTTTACCTACATACCCACCGAATATCCACAGTCATCATGTCTTCCAGAGGTGTCCCAGAGGTTCTGATGAAAAAAGTAGACGAATACGTCGACTCCCTTGCCCCTCAAATTCAACCCCGCATCACAACCGAGCTCGAAGAATTCCAGCAAAAGACCATCGACAGCCTCGAGTCTCAAGTCGTCGAAGCCTTCCATTCTCTCTTCGACAAAGACAAACCCTCTTCAGGGTCCAGAAGCTTGAACGATGCTGCGCCTGATTCTTACGGCGGCCAGTCGCTGCCCTTTGCAGACGAAATTGCCAGTCTGACACGCAGCTTTACAAACATCACCGATGAAGCAGGCGACGATCTGCGCGAAATTTTCGACTTGACCGAAGGACGAAGCGGCGGATCGGATGAAACACGGTCACGCGGGATAGATTCTTCCCGCGGAGCAAAGGGCTTCCTCTCGGCTGCCATCGATGCTGTTCAAGATCATCTCGACAACAACAACAACAGCAGCAGCAGCAGAGGCCAGGGCTTCGAACTCGATGGACTTCTCGGCGTCATCAGCAGCACCGTCAAAGATGCCGCGCGCAACCCAGAAGAAAAGGCACGCCTCATTAGCCCCGAAATCAAGGATCAGGTCGGTGCAAAGCTTCGCGAACAGCACGCCCCCATCGCCGAACAGTTCACCCTCATCGCCCTCGACCACATCAAGCGTTGGCTACGTGGAAATACAAGCACAAGGGACCTAGGGGATGGATTCAAGGGCGAGATTGAAGACCAAGTCAAGGACCTCGTCAAGGGTCTTGGAGGTCTCTTCGGGAGCAAGAAACAGTCCGACGAGGGATCCGCGAGGGGCTTTGGTGACGCAGACAGAGCCAGCGGCGATGAGGACAGCGGGGGCTTCTCAAAGGTCATCAGCGACAAGCTAAGCACAGGCATCGCCCGCGTCCACAGGGAGGTCCGTCTCGAATTCCGCAAGATCCTCGGTGCCATCGAAAAGCAGCTCTGGGAGCTGCTCCCCGATACCTTCCAACGACCACTCGAGAAGATACTAGGCGGCAACCCCTTCGATTCACAGCTTGATCGGGACGTTGGCCCCGGACATCAAGCGGACCGTGGCTTTGGGGATGATATCAAGGCTAAGCTGGTCGGCAAGATCCGTGGCTTGGTACGCAAGGTACAGGAGATGCTGCGCGAGAGTATCCTGGGCGTCGTCAACGGTGGACATCGCAAGTTTGAGCGCGAGAGTTGGATGTTTGTGCAGAACATGGTTGAGCAGAAAGTGCAGAAGTATCTACCCAAGGTCAAGATCTCTGTTCCTGATGACATCGGAAACGAGGGTGTTAGTGTTGGAGCACCTGTTTCTGGCACGGAGCTCGGTGGTGCGCCTTCGCAGGGAAGTCATGCTGCGGGCTCTGGAGGATATGCCCCTCCACCTCCTCATCAACAGCATGGTGGACAGAGCTACTCGCAGCAGCCATACAATCCTCCTTCGCAGTTCCAACAGAACCAGGAATACCGACCCGACCAGTACCAGCAGAGTCAAGGGTACAGACCTCCACAAGGTCAAGGCTATCGACCCCATGGCCACGACGGGCATCAAGACGAGTACCGACCACAGCAGAGTCAACCCCACCACGAGTACAGGCCTCAAAGCCAAGGGGAATATCGACCCCAGCAACATCAGGCACCCCATCAGGAGTACCGACCCGATCAGTACCCGCCGCCTCAGCAGTATCAGTCTCAGGGCTATCAGCAGGATCAAGGATACCAGCACAACCAGGGATACCAACAAGATCAAGGATATGGACATAACCCCCGATATTGAGCCAGATTATGAACTTGATCCATGATAAACGACCATACATATGTCAATTAGCGATGCAGTACAAATGAATTGGTCACCGCATAGAGAGCTTCTTCAGATACATGAAGGTATGAGATATAGAATGTTTTCTCCACGAACTGCTTTGTTGTCGCTACAGAGTTCAAACGTCGATGAACCCCAAAATGTCGAATGGAAGACTTGATAGTCTTGAAGTGTTAGCGAACATAGTTACAAATACACCTATGGACCTTTGACACCTTCACCTACTCGTTGAATCCTTGTGTGCATGCTATTTATGATCCCCATGTTGCAATGGCGCTCCAGATATTGTTTATGAGATGCCTCGCCCCAATCTTCCCCTTTATGCTTGACAGACAGACATATATATTAGCGACTGGCAACCAAAAAGCTGACCTGGCCTGCATTGCTCCATAGACCCCATCATTCAAAACATACACCAACGATCGCCATGAGTTGACATCCCAAGGTCTCGGCCAAGCCAATAACCATTTAACCCTCACGCCGAGGCGTAAACGTCAACTCACATCCACACCTACACCAAGACCCTGCATCACGAAGACCTACACGGCGCAGTCACTTTACCTAATCTCTATGCCGCCAAGTCTACCGCCGACATGGTAACTCCCAGTCCTCGTATTTGGAAGTGGTCTCGCCATGATCTGACATTGCGTATGTACAGATTTGAGCCAGTCACTGCACTAGTCTTTGATATGATATGATCAAGTACATGCATGCCTTCGTCACAGTAACAGGATTGAAGCTATCCTGCATTGCTAAACGCTCTACCTCGGCTATTCAAGTCTACTAATTTCTCTCTTGTGTCCAGAGGATGTGTTCATAGTTTGTGACTGATCAGCCTGCTGCCTATTGATGATAGCAACACGCCTGGACAACGTGTAGGTCAATAACAAGGAACATGGCCTTGTTAGATTCACGGCATGTTGATCACGACGACTGAAGAAGATGGCTCACATAGTTGGTGATGCCTGGGTGCCTTGTCTGCAAGACCCTTGAACGATTCAGTCTACGAGTGTAAGTAACAAGTACGTCTTAAATAATGAACTAGTTAAACGCCGATACATATCTTAGGTCAAGGGGCAATATGTGCCTGGCTAAGTTGCTGATAAGACGATGCGCATAGTACTTTGAACGTGCCATGAGATTCCTCCTTGCTGTGAGAGAGTTTTCAACTGGGCCATGTATCCCGAAATGCTTTACTCCTAGTCTATTCAGGAACTGGCTGTAACGAACAAGCAACGTCCAACTTCAACCACAAGATATTAGCATTATCAAAGGTCCGAAACAAATAAATTACTGATTAATAAAATATATCGCAAAACAACACCTCCCATTCCCATCTACTCTCCTCTCACCTAGCAACCCACAACCCCCCATTCCCATAAACCTGATCCCTCATCGTCAAGGCCTCACTCCTCACCCCAACCCAATGCGACGGAATCCTATCCATCTGCTGCTGCACCACGCCCGTCGCATCCCCCAGCCTCTCCGAGAAGCTCTTCTCGCTCCTCAACGCCCTCACCGCCGACTCCGAAACCTCAGGCCCCCAGCTGTCCCTCCCAAGACTCGCCATAGTCGTCATGACATCCGCCGCATGCTCCCCCACCAAGGCTTCATTGTCTTGTCCGGGTGTCCACGCGTGAAGATAGCCCATGAGCATGACTTTGACTCTCATGTCGAAGAAGGTCACGTCTTCAAAGTCATGTACAAAGTGCACGGCGACTTTATTCCTCTGCACCACGCCCGGCAACGCATTCCGCAGAGGCGCAATCGTCACAATAGCTTCATGCCAATCGTCGTCGAAATCCTCCATATTCTTAGCCGGAACAACCTGCGCCCACGCCGCAAACACACCTCCCATACGCATCTTGACTTCATCCCCCACCTCGCTAAGATTCGCAGTCGGTATTCCCAACTCCCTCGTCGATATCCCCGTCCCAGGGACGACTTTCCCAGAAAACTTGAAAGGAAACGGCGCTTCAGGACCATCATCGCTCCCAATCACGCCCAAAGGCCCATCGAGCGCAGAGCCCATAACCAACGGATCATACCGTCCAGCTTTTCCATTCCTCCAGCTCTCAGTGACTTTATTCCCCAGCCCAGAGCCATGATACGCCGTATGCGCAACCTTCTTCATCGTTGCATTCGGCGTAAACCTCTTACTTCCCTGCTCGACTACCGCGCCCGCTACGCCCGTGTACTTCTTAGCGACCTGCTGTCCGATCGTGCTGGCGACTTTGATGCCCATCTCAAGCGGTAAAGTGCTTAGACTCGATCCGCGAACTGTGCCGACGTCCGTTGACGTGCTGGCTATTCTGAACACGGGACTTCCGCAGAGGACCTTTTTCCCGTCTTGTCCGCTGCAAAGAACGAGGCGGAAATACCCATCTTCTGCCGTGGCGGGGATACGTACGATGTGAGTCTCGCGCGGGAAGTGCTTCTTTAATCGTCCCGAAGCCCTTTTCTCAAATCTCTTGAAATCTCTCTGAATACCGCGCTCGTCCGCTTCAGAGAGATGTTCAACTCCCGCCTTTGTAGCGGGCGTAACGTCGATCCAGTCCCCCGTCGTCCCCACCATGGCTTTGAGAGTCATGCCCATATTTCCCGAGTAGCCTTTTTGCTGTAGCCATACGGTTCTAGTAGGAGGAAGTGGTTCATCTGACAGGATTGTGATGGGGACAGAAGTCGAAGGACCACGGTACCAAACTAGAGCGTGAGAATGACGAATGATGGTAAAGTGCTTTGTAGATTCAGCAGGATGACTGATGAGACCGCCAGCGAAATACTGCGCTTCTCCCAGCGCAGCTTTCCATTTCGACTGGTCTTTAGGTTTCTGCTCATGCGCCGAAATAGCAGCTGATAGAGCAGAAGAGCTCTTAACTCGTCTAATCTCGTTGGACGGACCAGGCCCCAACGAAGCAGGACTCGGGATTTCATCAACGACAAAGTTAACCTGAATATTTCCATTCGGGTCCGCAAAGCCCGATTGCTGAGGTCCATGAGCCCCTGAGAGGTTGGTAGCTGATCGGACGGGCCGGAGAGGCCGCGGTTGCGGAGGAGCTAGGCCGGGCTCGGATGGAGATGAGGATGCGAATTCGGGGCGGTAAGCACTGTACGCCGGAGGCGGACCCGGCGGAGGCGGCGGCAGCTGCACGGGTTTCCGGCGAAGTTGCGGATCAGACCATTTCTCCGACTCCGGATATGGTGAGGGAAAGTAAGAATTCATTATTACCGCCGATAGTATTTGATCATTGTAGCGTTCAAGAATGACGATTCTACAGGGAGGTTGCCAAGGAGTAGAGGCATTCGAAAACGCGCGTTGTGTGGCCAAGAAATTGCACCGTGCATTTACCCAAGGGGTAAGTGATTGACACAGTATGACAATGAGGCATCTCTTAATAGCTTCTGAGATTAATATGAGGAACATATTGATGGCATATCTCGTATTGGTATTGATAATTCTCGCGCCCTCATCTATCGTCATGGTTCGTTCTCAACATAGCTCCCATCATTCTATATGCTGTCTAGTTTCCAGACACCAGAGCTTCCATCTCATCCACTTCCCTGGGCACATCTGTCAAGTTTTCATAACCAGTCTCGGTAATGAGAATGTTGTCCTCGATGCTGATACTTATTAGCCGATTGATAGCGTGCGGTGGCCACCAGAACTTACCGGACTCCACCGACATCCCAGTACTTATCCAGCACATCTTTGTCGATGAACTTGCTGTGAACAGGGTCTTCGAGATAGGGATCGATGATAAACTTGCAAAAGTAAATCTAGAGACGTTAGTCGGTGCGTCGGGAGGGGTTGCTTGTCAACCACTTACTCCAGGCTCAACGGTGATCACACTGCCACTCGGGAGCTTGCCTCGCACACGCAGATATCGGAACAGCTTGTCCTTGTCGGCATAGTTGGCATTGCCACCTGTGTCGTGAGTGTCCATGCCGAGGTAGTGGCCTAGACCGTGAGGGAGGAAGGCAGCGCTAGTGCGAGCCTTGAGAATCTCATCCTTGTCGCCCTTGAGGATACCTGCGGCAAGAAGACCATCAATGGCGATCTTGTGAGCAAGGAGGTGGACATCATCCCACAAGACACCTTCCTTGAGAACCTCTATGCATTCCTTCTGCATCTTCAAGACGGTCTCGTAGATGTGACGAGACTCCTTGGTGAACTTGCCCGACAAGGGGAATGTTCGTGTCTGGATATGAGGTCAGCTCATGTCATGTCAATGTGTGAATGCACTTACAATATCAGCAGCGTAATTGTTCCACTCGCAGCCAGCATCCAACAAAAGATTGAGCTTGCCCTCCAGGGGAGCGTTATTTGGGATGTAGTGCAAAGTTGCAGCAGCCCTTCCACCGGCAGAGATAGGATCGTAGGCCATCTTCTTCGCTCCATGGGCCATGCACCTCTCGTAGAAAACCGCCTCCAGCTCTTGCTCGTTCTTTGCAGATTTAGCCTTTGCGAAAGCGGCGCGATGGCCAATGCCCGAGATGTAGTTGGCCTTGCGAATCATGGCAATCTCGTATTCATCCTTGACCACTCGGGACACCTCGATGGCCTTCTTCAGAACATCAAAGTTCTTGTTGTCAAACTCGAGGAACGAAACATGATCCGAGACCTGGTTCGCGATGGCAAAGGCTGAAGACTGAGAATTGGCAGCTCCGATATGGGCCAGGGTAGCGTTGAGCTCAGTGGTCAGCTTGACCTCGTCGACGTCGTATTGCTCGAGGGCTTCGTCGATGCTAACGGGGAGGCCGGACCAGATGACGCTATCGGGGTCAATGGGAGGAATAAAGAGGATGGACTTTGAGGATTGGATATCGTAGATGAAGTAGCTGTCGGCTAGGTTGCAGCCGGTGAGGTAGTAAAAGTATCGGCGCTGACTGTTGAAAGTCGTTAGACAAGTCGTCCGGGCATGTAGCAATGCATAGAAACTCACCGGAACGGCTCGGGTTCATCGCTATCCTCCATGAGCTTGGACATGCGACTCTCGAGATAGAGGATGCCGTTGGCGTCGGGGACATCTTTTCGGATGAGGTCTACGACGCGCTTTGCGTGATCCTTGGCTGGGTATTTGCCCTTGAGGACATCGTCGTAGTTTTCGGCCACCATGTTGGAAGAGGTCGAGATAGCTCTGGAGCTTACGAGGCGGGGTTGTTTTGGTGGTTGCGATGGAAGGGAAGCTCGTCGCGAGTCGCGGGATTGAAGGATCGATGAAGTATTAAATGCCGAGTCTGCGCTGAGGCGCCGTCGCGATAATCTCTTGGTCGTTGTTGAGATTGTCCTTGGCTGAACAAGTGAAAGTCGAGAGCAACAGTGGGATGAAGATGAAGGGAGGAACCCCGCTATGGACCTCTTTGTTATGACGGAAGCCATCTACAAAACAGGAAGCTCCCTGAGGCTCTGGAATTTTAGTGGTTGCATTCACTAATCAGCTGCCTGTTATAGGTGGTGTTTCAGGGTCTTGGATCTTGAGGCGGGGACATTGATATCGGTTGTCAGCGGCTTGTGCAGGCTGTAAATCATCATGAGATTCAAGATTGTTTGGAAACGACAGCTTACGGATCAACAAATGGTCCGTTCTACAGCATCTATTTGGATGAAATTTCATATTGCTAATCGCTAGTTTCTGTATACTATGTACTAAAAAGTAAATATGGTTGTTTTTACATGTCAATAGAAGAATAGCCCAATCTCTGACTACATCTACTCTGACAAAAAGTCGAGAATAGCATCGTAGGTGACAGTGTGCGAATACCCATAGTTTAATCCATGTCCAGCACCAGGAACAACAGTCGTATTAAACCGCGAAGCCTTTGTGAAATAACTTTTGGACACATCAAGAAGCGAATCAAGTTCCTCATCGACACTACCAGTTGAGTAACAATCACCGCCGCAAAACGCAACGTCACGCTCTATCAAGTTGATTAGCACATATCACTCCCTCAAATCCAAGATAACTTACCGCCAGTCACAATCTGAACAGGTCCAGTGTACGAGTTATTAACCATGGCCGGTCCTCCCAGCGTCAGAAGCTCACCAGGCGTCACAGCCTGGCCAGTCTGATAGGCTACCTCCAACAGCTGCGGATCAAAGTCGTTCTCAGCAAAGAAATTGAGGTGCACGCTGACTGTAGACGCTGACGCGAAATAACCAGCAGGATATCGACCAGCAAGAGGCGAGTCAGTGACGGGGATGAAGTTGTTGCTGACAGCAAATAGAGACAGGTAAGCCGTGGCCTGGGTGAAGCCTGTCAGGACAATAGCATCCGTGAGTTCGGGGCTTTCGTTGGCGAGGGTGTAGGTTATCACTGAGCCAAACGAGTGTCCGATGTGAACAGTCTTTGAGAACTGGAAGCCAACACCAGGAAGGGATCCTTGACGGGCTTGGGTGGTGAGGGCCTTGAGAGCAGCAATCTCGAGAAAGACCTGGATTTCATTTACAGGATCGCCCTTGGAAGAGGCACCAACTCCCAATCGGTCCCAGGTAAGAGTCGAGTAGCCATGTTCGTCAACTGCTCGTGCAACGTAGCTGTAGTTATATTCATGGTAAGGATGGTCCCAGTAGCTTCGATCGAAGCCGATACCGTGGGTCATGATCTGCAATTCATCTCCGGGGCCTGCATCAGGCTCGCAATAGGTAGCAGCTAGCTCATAATTTCCCGAGATATTGGCAAGCTGCGAGATGTTAGTCTGATTCTCAGCATTGTACAACCAGACTTACACCCTGTTGGATCTGCTGAGGAAACCCAGGTGCGCCCTGCCGGGAAAGATTGAGGATAAAGTCAGTGACTTCAATCTTTGTCAAGGGTGCCTCTAGGCCAAATACTGCATTCTCAGAAGTGAGGGACACAGGAACTGTAATATCGATACATTTGCGTGCCGAAGCAGCAGCAATAATGGTGAAGAGGGCTAATGACTTGAACATGACGAGATAGCTACTTGCTTTTCCCACAAAGTAATAAGCAAAGATATGGAGAGACAGTTTCAAGGGAGAGGCTGCACTTTATATAAAACATTTCTCTCCATATATGTATGTCTCAGCGCTCAATGACAAATTACCTGTCAGGCAGTTGATCAACCTGCACAAACGACGAGCTAGACCTATCCTAAGCTTACATCTACCTCTTTAGGCCATGCATTCATTATCGTTGCATCCCTGATGCTGGAAAGCTCCTCGACCTCATCACATCTCCACACCGTAGCTCTGAGCCCGACCATTCTCGGCCAGTGCGGACGCAGTCAAGAGGTGTCTAATCATGGCAAATCGGTCCAGAAGTAGCAAAGCTCTGCTTGAAGCGAGAACAAAAGGACATTAACCTCAGTAGTGACGAGTACATCGTGTTTGCCGTAACACAAAATCTGGAGTTTGTGTAGTACATGGACCAACCGGAGAATAGAGCTAGCTATTGAGATCTTCGCTCGGCAGAAGCACTTCCCGCCGACTAGTCACCGCACGGGATCCCATCCCACTTTGAGCGTAATTGTCTCTTCTTGGCGGTAGAATGTCTTGATGAGGAGGCGAGTGACTGCAAGATATGATCCACTCGGTGTAAGAGTTGGTGCTCGCTAATGCATGACTATAACTCCTTGCCTGAGGCGCTGCATGTTTGCATAAGAGCCTCTTTCTCTATTTGGAATTCGTTTTAGCGACTCTGAGATGCGATATCAGATGCTGACGCGATATGATCCGTGTTGTGTTGCAGTAGGACAATGTAGCGTTGGTAGGACAAGAGATTTGTGCGAACCAGGTCTCTCAACCCTTCTCAAGTGCATTACCAGCCTGAAAAACCTCACATCATAATTAAAGTATTTGTCAAAGGATATTTGGAATTTACGGTAAGCTTACCTATACAATGCAGTAGTAATCAAGGTCGTTGCATCGTAGCCTGCATATCATATCCCTTGCATAGAGTGGCAACGGCCAACTGAGACAAACACACCGTTGCAGGGTCTGTTTGTTTTAGACTAAGTCATAGACAAGACATGCAGAAACTTGATTGAGGTTTTTTATTCGTTTGTTCTTTCTAAAGCCTGGATCTCGGAGATGATGAGACATGCATAGACCCCCACGGCAAGCAAAGGACTGAGCATATCGCCTCACCTTGCTCGTCTACGTTGACCTTGAAAGTAGCCAGGCATTTGAAAGAGTACAGTTTAGACTCTCAGCTTGTAATATTTTTATATTATCAAGATTGGAATCCAAGAATGTCTATTATTGTAAGCAATGTAGCCTCGACTGGCCCATCATCTATCCTTCCTACAGGCCATCTAAGCCATATCTCGAGCCGCAGCACAAACAAACATATCTCACAACTCATCTTTCTCATCAAACTCATGCTGCAACTGCATCGCCATCCCAATCGCACTAAACCCTCCCATATGCATCGCCTGCAACACACTCCTCAATGGCGTCGCTGCATCCCCAAAGGCAAAACATCCCTTTACATTTGTCTCATTAAACGGCGCCTGAACCTTGATATCCCCCATCGGCGTCGTCTCAAGACCAAGTTGCTCCGCAAAGGGCGCAGCTTGCACAACATTCGGGTGGTTAACCACGAAACTCTCTGTTTTGGAGGAGCCATCGTCAAAGGTGATCTTGACATGCGGACCCTCGTTGACGAGCTGGAAGTTTGTGATCTTGCGGTTGTCGTAGTGGACTTTGCTGCTGTGTACTTTGGCGCGTATGTCTTGGATCAGGGACTCGTCGCCGTTGGTGTAGACTGTTACGGATTGGGCGAGACGCTTAGCCATGGGGGTGACGTGGGCGAGCATGTCCGAGGTAGATGTTATGCCGCCTGCAAAGACGCCTACTGACTCTGCGCCTCGCTCTTCGAAACCGTCACAGTATAAACAGTGGAAGCTTCAACGTGTCAGTTGTGTGATCCGTTGGGTTGAGTAAAGTCACTTACATGCCACGTCCCCAGCAGTCTTGGTAACCACTAGGTTGATCCTCAAAGATATCTCTCACACCCGTCCCCAGGCCGAGTTTTCTTCCTTGATACACAGCACCCTGGTCATCAACGGCTTCAAAAACACCTTCATCGGTCTTCCGAACGGTAGCTACAGTAGCGGACTTGAACTCGATGCTCTCATATCTCTTCTCGAGGTCCTCTCTGGCCTTGGCGCGGAAGTCAGCAGGATTGAAATGATCAAAACCGACAACGTTATGCATATGTTTTGCAGGTGCATTTCTATAGACTCCTGAGTCGAGAATAAGCGCCGAATATACTTGTCGTGCGAGGGCTGTGGCCATGGATAGACCAGCTGGGCCGCCACCGATGATGAGGACGTCGTAGAGCTTGGTTGACATTGTTGGTTCAGAGTTGATTATGACGGTAGATTGAAGGTTCAGATTTCTTGTATTTTACTTCAACAATGTTTGTCTGGTTTCTTTCTCACCTTCCACTTCAGTTGCTGACATGCTTATACTTATACCTGTTACGGAGAGAATCAGAAAGGCTCCGAGCGGAGACTTTGCAGTATTGTCACTGGAGACGGGGACATCACGTTTAGACTATGACAAACGGCTCATTATTGTCGAAAATGAATCCATCGATTGATTCGGGACCTTGGCCCCAATTCGATATCGACCTTGATGGTTTCCGTGGAGTGCTGTGTTGGACCAACGGTCCGGTGATGGTGGACAAGGAGTCATTTTCCTTGGCGCAATGGAGCTTGAAAGTCGCAGCTGAGCTAGGATATTACTCTTGGCTTATGGCAGAATCATATTATTTCATAAAGTCCCTTTTCAATCGGCTGTTTGAAACAGAGGCGACGTTTAAAATTAGATATTTTGTGAAGTGAGTGACAGAAGCCTAAGCCGCTGCTTACATCACACCGGATAGTTTTTCAATTATGGCAACTAACCAGATATCTTAACAAGGGCGGCGGGGTATTCAAAATAAATAGGATTGTAAATAAGGCTAATATAAAAGTTCAATCACTTTAGTCCTAATCTCTGCCCTAGAGTTCTCTCGAGTGATCAAGCTTTTATGTCAGCCTCATCTAAAATCCCGTTGATTTTGAACATGGCCTGCACGAGACCCAGTCGGGGCGTTAGTCGGGTACAAGTCCAGAACAGGTCTGGATCTTAATATACACTATATACTACTCTCAGGTATAAACCAAGCCCGTGTCTGGGATATCTGTACATGATAAAACAAAACAGCGCGCGCCAAGCTATGCAAGCAGACCATTGATGACGCCAGCCCAGCTCTACCAGCCGCGATGCTCAAGCAGTTCTTCCAAATCCGCGAGCACCAGCAGCCAAGCTGTCCATCCGCCACCAATTCACCCCTATCGCGACGCCCAGCAAGAAGCGCTAGGTTAAGTGAGGACCAGTCCGCAGTGAGGCTCTCCCACCGGATACATTGCTCAGAATCCCCCAATGGAGGGGGGTATTCCAGGCGGACCTGCTACGAGTCATCACCTAGCACGACCCAGGCGTCAGACGAAGGGGTGGCTGCACTGTCTCGGAACTCCCGCTGCGAGGGGAGGTCGTCGAGATCGCTGTCGGAAAAGCAATCGTAGTCTGTGAGGAGGTCGGAGACCAAGTCGGGGGGTTGTGACGTGTCAACGTCGAAAGAAGGGTTTGAACCATCGAGCTCGTAAATAACCCGCAGAGGAGCAAAGGAACGAGATGAAGGACCGTTTGAGTCAGGAAGAGAGCCATCGTCAGAGGGCTCGGAACTAGAAGAGAGAAGCTGGGCGATTGAGCGGTCGTTGCCAAGGTCTGTGAAGGAGAGGTCGAGATGTAGAGGTTCGTTGAAACTGAAGCTGTGCGACTTTTTGTTCTTGCGTGAGCGCTTCGCAGGGCGAATGGAGTAGACGGGTTCTTCATGCTTGATACTATCAAGAGTGAAGCCCTCGCCACGATCCTGCTCATCATCATAAAGCAAACCCATACGATACAGCTCTGCAACCTCAGCATCTTCAGTCAAAGGCATCGACCTTCCTAAATGAACATTCCCCTTTGCAGTAGAAGCATCGCGAAAAGCCTCCTCCCTCTCAAGAGTAGGCCTTCTCACGAGGCGAAAGCGGTCGCTGGGCAGAGGAACCTTGCTGCTCGCAAGATCCCTTCCACCCTCGACCTCATCGGAAGACCATCCAGAAGCAGGCTGTGGATGATTCCGGGCAATACGGTTCCGGCGGACGCCAGTCCACCGCGGATTTGCGCGCTGCAGGTTACCAGAGGTGATCTCGTAGTGCAAGATGTGCTCTAGCTGAGGACGGCGCGCACCTCCCGAGCTGTTTGTATCTTGCTGACCGCAGCGGTAGCAGTGCGATCCGCCGGAATTTGACGTGGTGCAGGGAAAGCCTGTGTCGCGACAGAGGTTGGGACCCTTGTACTGGGCCTGGCGCTTGGCTGTTGCGCGGACAAAGTGGTTGCGCGACGTGTGAAGACGAGTCTTGGATTGACTCGAGGCGCCGATGGGGAAGTGCTTATGCTGGGAGATGGCAGCTGGAAGATCTCCAGTGCTGTTGAGAATTGTGTCCATGAAGGGCAATTCTGTCTGTGTTATATAGAGGGTGAGCCTGATGTGAGTGTCGTGCTAGAGTGTCAATGATGGCGCAAGTTGTCTCTAGGACTTGTCAAGATGTTGCGTGCTAGACACTTAAGGGCGCGCAATTAAACTATTAGATAAAGAATATGGAAGAGATATCTGGAAGGCTCGAGGCGACAGCCCAGTATATTATAATGTCATCCAGAGGCGTGTTAGTGCGAGGCTGTCGTGATTGGCCGCCGAAGGAGTCATCTGGGCGTCTGATGGCGTACACTGTTACAGTCTAGGCATTACAGGGCCCTGGCTAGTCCGAGGCAGAAGTAATCATAATGAGTGACGTGACTCACTCTCGATCCGGGCGTCTTGTCCTTGTCTCGTCTTGTCCGCGAGCGGCTGTCCATGAACCAGAGCTATCCGAACAGTGGCGCAGTTTCTTTATCTGCTGTGCCTTGGACAAAGGCTCCCCCGTCTCAACGAATAACAAAGACGGTCTTTACACCCTCGGCACGGACGATAAAGCAGGTTTCGCCTTATCAATGAGGCAAGGCGCATGATAAAGATGGTTTTAGATGCCATCATGGAAGAAGAGGGTGGCTTTGGCAGGCAACGGCCGTGTGACTGTTAAAAAGAGACGTCGTGATTGGTTGCTAATCTTGGGGTGGCTCACGCGCCGTCATGACGATAAGCAAAAGAGGGTGTCGTCATTTCGAGTAAGCGCATGTACTCTCACAGGCAATCATAGTGAGGAAATACTTGAGGCTGCCTTGTCTTCTACCAAGGTTCTTTTCTTCATCCTTATAGAGTCATGGCCGGGTGACCTGCCAACAGAGACAAACATGGATACATAACGCCAAGGAAGCGATGGCCTTGGGAAACAAATTATGAAACAAGGGTATAAAATGACGATGCATTCATTTTCATTATTGGTCAAGTTTTGTGACAGTAGCTGCGTGACGACTTGTCGCAGCGTTAGAGTGTTTGATCAACGTCCGGCTGTTCTCGGCTGTTCTCGGCTGTTCACCGAAGGATATCTTGGGGTAAACCGACATATGCAAGATAGGGATGCTCTGCTTCAACTCAAAGTCATGTTGATATCTCGGCTGCAAAGGCGAGCTGATAAGACATTCCCCAATGAAGCAATCCCGATAACACCCCACACGGGCGGCTCGGCTCCGTTTCTCGGCGGCGGACATTTCGGAAGAGCTTCGAATGCAATAATTGATATCCATATCCAACACACTCTCCTTCACAACGCAAGGAATTCGTTACATAAATTCCCTAGTTTAGCCAATCTCGTTTTGAACTTGTGGTATGTACTTGGTATTCAGAAAGAAAAGGAGGCACAGTATGCAATTCTACAAACAGAATCCGTCCGTCGTAGGGTAGATAAAACGCTGCGCGACAACACCACTCACATCCCGTCACTCGCTCCCCAGCTTCACATCAAGCCCTCCGAGATACTTCCTAACATCCATAACCTCAATCCCCCTCTCCGCATTAACCGTCCCCTCCTTATCCCACGCAACCCCCCTCCCCTGCGCAAAAGTATCCCTATACTTGACCATCGTACCACCATCCTCCTCCATCTGCCTCTTCAGCTCCTCAACATCCCACACCTCCCTCCTAAACCGTGTTCCAAACCGCTCATTCAGCAGGTCCGCCAATTCTCCGTACGTGACAGTGTCGCCAGCCATGTATACAACCTGCCTCGCAATACCCCGTGGGTCAAGCACCACATCCGCCGTCACACGTCCGATATCAACCGGCGTTGTCACAGTAATGCTATTCTCCCAGCTCCCCAGCGCCCGCACAGTCTTGTTCTCAAAATCAACGACTCCAAAGTCTGCCAGGAATAGAAAACTCATAAACAACCCCGTCGACACAATCGTCCAGTCCACCTCGTCCTGCTCTCTCAACCGCTGCCGCACCTGGAGCTGCTCATCAAACAGATCCTGTGAGCTTCCCTGCCCAATAATATCGTAGTCCATTCCAAACTGCCACGGAAAGAAGCGCTTCACTTTTGCTTCAAACACAGCATCCAACAGCTTGAGCTGCGTGCCCGACGGGAGGCCCATTCCGTTGCACGACACAACGACGTCGTACTTTGCCAGGATGCCCGCTATCTCCGCCACACTCGCGCTCACCACGTCGGCTGCTTCTGTCCCGGCGCCGAGGGCCCGGATGCGCTGCACCAGCTTTTTCTTTTCCGGGGCTGCGGAATCGAGCGTCGCCTGGCGTACCAGCACCGCGATGCGCTGCCGCTTGGGGTGTCGGGCGAGCGCCTCGAGGACGCTGAGGCCTAGCTCTCCGGCGCCGAGGACGAGTACGTTTTGGGGACTCATGTTAATTGTGGTTGGGTCGTTGAGACGGTCAAGGGCTTGTAAGTTCTCAATTGAGAGTTTGAGAGGCGTTTCTTGGTCCTGAGACGTCATGACAAAAGAAGAAAGGTTGGTATGATTTTATTTATGCTATAATTTATTCGCGCCTCTTTTTACGGCTACGCCTTTTTGACGCCATATCCAAAGCAAAGCAAGGCAACGCATCGAATGACTGTCACGTCGTGTAGGATTATGGCGGATCCTCAGTGAACGAATAGGCTTATGTCGGTGTAAGCTGCCCTGAAAAACTCCTTTATCTCCATGTCAGCCTGATTATAAACTCCGTACTATTGATACTCTAGAAGCGGAGATATCCCCAGGTTGTTCAAATGTCGATTTGTCAGGTTACATTCAATCACTTACATAATCTCAAAAACAAGGTTAAGCGCCCTGACGTAGATCCCTGAGGACAAACCCGGATTGAGCTCCGGACTTAATAACCGAATTCCAACGACAAGCCATTCCCAAGCCGCAACTTGAACACAGGGGCAAACATGACAAATGCGGGTTCAATCAAATCTAGTCGTGTATTCATTTCTATCCATTTTTACCCAGAAATGTAGCAGAGACAAAAACGGTCTGGTCGTAACTTATTGTCAAACTTTCAGCTACCGTAAAAGCAAACCCAAAACGCCCTCGCTTCCCAATGCAAACAATGATGCAATCAAGACAGGACGTGACTCTCAAAGAAGTCGTCTAATTAGCACACAGGATGATAGTCTCATGCTGAAACTGTCCTCTTGTTGGCAAACCCAACGCGCATGCCCTTGAGGTCAAATACCACAAATTGTGCCTTGAGGAGGATGTCGCCGAGGATGGCAAAGCCAATGCCGTCGGAGCTCTGGATGCCGCCATAGCAGGTGGTCGCAGTGAGACGTCCATAGTTCATGTAGTGACCAGGCACAACGCCCTGGTATTTGCCAAAGCCAAAGTAAAAGTTAGGCAGCGAAGACGAGCAAGGGAAAACCCAGACACCGTAGTCTTTGTCAATTTTGGCACCTCTGACCTTGCGATAGTACCCATTGGTGATGCGGCTAGGCAGGAGAAGTAGCGTGGTGCCAGTGTCGACAATAGCAGAGAAGTTGTACTTGTGCCATGGCGCACCCCTAGCAATTCGGAAGCCCTCAACAGTTATTTGCCACCAAGGACTGCCCTTGGTCACCTTGGCAAAGTTGATGGCTCCAGAGTACTCGCCTCGGTTGATGTAGCCAAAATTGTAGTTTCCAGCCTTACCCTTTTGCAAGTTGGCGGTAAAGACGGGGACAGCTAGGTTGTCCTGCACGTTCTGAAAGTACGTTTTTTGAGCTTTTGGTCGGACAGTGTTGAGACTTGACATGGCCAGACCCATAATGCCGTGAGCAAACGTGTCCGAAGCGATACCCTCAGAGACCTCAACAGCAGATTGCACAGCCTGCTTGTTGACCCAGGTATTGCCGACTTGGACCCTGTCAGTGTAGACGATGCCATTAGCACCAGTGCCATCGCCATATCTGATGCTCCAGGTCTGGCCGCTCAATCGCCTGCTGGTCCTGGACTTGGCTGGGTCGTAGAGAATATGACCAGCTTGGTCAGGTTGGTAAGTGTCTGTAGAGAAGACCCAACTGTGGACATGTGAGATTTGGATCAAGTAAAACGACTTGAGAGATACTTACAGGTCAGATGAGCCGGTATCAAAGTTCAAGTAGGTAAGCTGCGTTGGATTACCGATCTTGACTGGGACTACGTATTGCGAATCGTAGTACTGAGGAGGAGTAGCTGTGGCAGTTCCCTTCATTCCTGGATCAAAGCATTAGTCATTGGGGTTTACTATTGCAGGTTTGTGCGACTTACCAAGCTTGTTTTTGATAATATCAGATTGATGGTTGGCAACCGCCTGAAGCTTCTTGGGCAGTGGCTTATGATACTTGTTGTATGCCTGGATGAGAGCAACCTCTGCATGAGGTTGCTTAAAACCCTCATTATAGATCTGACCGAGGGTAAAACTCTTTCCATCGGCTCGGGGAACAAGGTGAGAGTTGTCCTCGTGAAGGCTATCGACATCGACATCCCGGCTTTCTAACAACTGAAGTGGATCTTCAGACCGGGCGTCTAGCAAGTTGAGATCGTCATCCTCGGGTAGCTCTGCAATCTCATGGTCATCTCGGGTTGCAGCGGGAACACCGCTGACACAGCCGGTAAGAAGGAGAAGGGAAACCGTGCTGAATTTCATCGTGACTGGGGTTTGTCAGAGAGTCTTGTGATCCTGACAAAGAGATGATGTGAGAAACGGGGGGCCCGTAGGCCGATATTTCAAGAGAAATGGGCGGCGGGTATTGTTGAATGGCAGAGGCGGATCATGATGCCGGATCGAGGGTGATGCCGGTTTCCAGGCACTTCGAGATCTCTAGCATGGCATTCTGGGTAAGTCTGGAGCTAGGTGAAGCCATCTAGGAGAGCTTAATGTGGAATGTGGTCCGTGTAGAGGATGGTTTTGGATGGAATGCTCCTGAATCCAGTATAGTAACATGGAATCTGCATTCCGGGGCTCTGGGACTAGACATTTTAGACTCTAGAATGAATGCCACGCGCACGGCAGGATAGCCATGGCTGGACATGTCCGGCCTTTGTTCCTGGTTCCTGCGTCTGATTTGTCGTTTTTGTGCTGAAGGGTCGACGTTGAGGGCGTACTCGATTGTCAGGGTCCTGTGTTTGTGTTTATCGGCGCCAAATCCACGGAGGATGTGTCAAAGACGATGGCTTGACTATAGACCATGCGATGTGTAGGGATCGGCACACGAATGATGTGTATGATGAGGAGGACCCTTTGAAGATCACTAGATCTGGAATTAACGTCATTTTCCTCCATACCTACTTGGTGGATAGTTGCGGGTACGCCCAGCTTTGTTCAACGAGCCTTCCGTCCAACAATGTAAATAGTGTCTGTTTATCGCTATCGTTTCCCTTTTGTCGTAGATTCGAGACTATTGTTCCCTAGTTTTCAGACTGCTGACCTTAGCCCTCGGGCTGTCGAGCTCTTGGACCCCTAGTTTGCATCCTGGCACGATGTTTGCAGTGCTCTCAGTGTATAAGTTCTTGGTGGCGTTGGCTTAACAAGACCATGGCTTGTACAGTCAACTGATAGACTGGTGGAGTTGAAACGCTGGGACAAAGCTCCGAAGGTGAAAGTGGCTGGCTAGTGCTTGGGGAGGGCTCGGTCCATTCCGCCCCGAGGCTCTTTGGCTTTTTTTTTTTTTTGCCTCCATTGTCGTTGATTGTGTGTTCAACACCAAAAGTAACATCACCATCTAGATACCTAGGTAATGTCGTTTTAGTGGAGGTATTGTGAGAACCAATGATGAATTGGATGAGAAATGATGTACATAATCGATGGGTCATCCACCCAGTGACCCAATTGCCTTACCCCTCCATGACTCACCAAAATACAGCGACAAATTCCACTAAAAGTCCCTAAAAACCTGCAGCCTGATAAGATAACGGTTTTTGAACCCCGCGACGACTTCACAAAAAAATCCACGTCTTTGAATTTATTCGTTCTCAAGACAGGGCATCGCCAACTTTTACAGTGCACTCACTACATTACGCTTGTGAATCACTCACGATGGATCCTACCACGGGAGGCGACTCACCCGCCGCTCCTCACCAGCCACCCTACAATTATACGGCAAACCAGGGCTACGAGCAGACAGAAGAAATACCCCGCCAACTACAAGTCCAGAAAGACAATACTGCGCCTGAGGAGGAAGACGACAACGACTTTGACGATATCTTTGAAGATGACCAAGAATTCGACGATAAGGAATGGTCTGCTGACGGAGGCGACCTAACAAAATCCTACAATCGCCAGCGAACCGCACAAGATGGCGCCGTCCTCCCTCGCTCTAACCAGCAAAAACCCACTGCAAACACCTTTGCCAGCGTCGACGACCAAGTATCCGCCCTCTCCAAGCACGCCGCCAAGATCCGTCTCGACTCGGTCAAGCAAGATGCTGAAAAGGACAAGGACAAGGCCGACCGCGCCACAAGCGAGCAGGTCCTCGATCAGCGAACCCGCATGATCCTCCTCCAGATGATCAACCGCGGCTCCGTCAGCGAGGTCCACGGCGCCATCAGCACCGGAAAGGAGGCCAACGTCTACGGCGCCGTCCTTCACGACGATCAAACCGGCGAGGCGATCCAGAGGGCCATCAAGGTCTACAAGACGGCCATCCTGAGCTTCAAGGACAGAGAGCGTTACATCACTGGAGAGCACCGTTTCAAGAGTGGCTTTGACAAGGGAAATAACCGCAAGATGGTTAAGCTTTGGGCCGAGAAGGAATTCCGTAACCTGCGAAGGATCTACAACGCTGGTATTCCCTGCCCCGAGCCCATCAGCCTTAAGCTTCACGTTCTCGTCATGGGCTTCCTTGGCGACCGCAAGGGCTGGGCATACCCTCGCCTCCGTGACGCTACTCTGACGGGAGACGATATCGATCAGCAATGGCACAAGCTTTACGTCCAGCTTCTTGGCATTATGCGCCGCATCTACCAGGTCTGTCGTCTTGTGCACGCCGATCTGAGCGAGTACAATATCCTCTACCACAAAGAGAAGCTGTACATCATCGACGTGTCGCAGAGTGTGGAGCCTGATCATCCCCGGTCTCTTGAGTTTCTGCGTATGGATATCAAGAACGTCGGCGACTTTTTCCGTCGCAAGGGCGTTGATACACTGGCTGACCGCGCCATCTTCAACTTCATCACAGCCCCCGAGGGCGCCGTGGAGGAGCCAGAGATGTCCAAGGCAATCGAGACTCTCTACGAGACTCGGGCAGATGCTACAAGTGAAGACCACGCTGCTCAGCTAGAAGTCGACAACGAGGTGTTCCGAAACCAATACATCCCTCAGACATTAGAGCAAGTCTACGACATTGAAAAGGACGCCCAAAAGGTGGGCGAAGGCCAAGGCAACGATCTCGTCTACAGCAACCTGCTGCCAGACCAGGTCATCGCCCCTAAAAAGATAGACGGTGAAGACGAGGACGACGAAGAACAGGCTTCCACCTCCGACTCTGACGATGAAGGCGCATCCCTCTCAGGCGACGACGAAGCCGATTTCGAAAAAGGTCGCCCTCGCGGCCGTCGCTTCGAGGACAAGGACGAGAAAAAGGTTCGCATCCCAAGCACCCCTCAACTAACACAAGGACTAACATTGCATTACCCCCAGGCCCATAAACAAGCCGTCAAGGAGGCCAAGCGCGAGAAGCGCAAGGAAAAGATGCCCAAGCATCTCAAGAAGAAGATCGTCGCCAGCTCCTCCCGACGTAAGAAGTAAGCTACTCAACTTGGCGATTTAGAGCTTCCTCCCCTTTTTCTGCCGAGGAGGGGGCGGAACGGCCGTGCAGGGACCAGAATGGGATCAACGCCCCCCTGAAATGCCTTGGCCTTAAAAAGAAGCTCACCCCTTCCCTCCACCGACGGACGTAACTCTGCAAATCGAATGATGAAGACCTTGATTCGTCGCCTGGGCCTCTGGCCGAGACGGTTTAGCATTTCTCCCTCATCGAGTCTTGTGTAACCTCCGGTTGGAAATCCCAAGTGCGATCTGAACGCTCCGTCCGTCACTTTGTCTTGGCGGTTCGCGTCCTGAACGATCAAAGAGAGCTCTGACGATGCCCTTTTCTTTTCTTTTTGCCTCCCCCACATTTTTATATCTTTGGCAGATAGAAAAACACACGAGAGGGAATGCGGGTTTTGCGCGGGCCGGTCCCAAAAGCTGTGATGGCTCCGGATCAAGTCTCGCTGAAAGCTTGGGAGGTTAGGCTCGCTTGGCAATGGGCAAGAATCGAGCACCACCAGAAAGATGAAATTACGACTTGAATTATGAAATACGTTATTTGTCGTCCAGCTCTGTATAGGCTCAAAAACAAAAGTAAAGTGCCCTTCCCGAAGCCGTTCGTACCGTGGCGCCAGTATGCTTATTGTATACAATGAATTCTTCCCATGCACATCTAAAAGAATCCTGTGACAAATTCTCCGGTCCTCAACACTAACTCTACAAGAATAGCGCGAGGGTTTTCTTTTGTGAACCCCCCACCCCCAAACGACGCAAGTGATGCTACAACAGGGTGCTAGTACATAAGTTAAAAGTAAAACTGTTGCTGGGGCTGGCCCGGTGGCGGCTGGGCCAGGAAATCAAAGTTCAACGAGTCCATTCCCGTGTTCCACGGGTCCGGCGATTCTGGGTGGCGAGTTAGTTTTCTAGAGGTTGTGACAGCGGGAACGGGGAAGACATACCGCCCCAGATCGATTCGTAGAGGTCCAAGGGAGCCATGTATTGCGTAGGATCGACGTTCATGGCATTCATACTGTCGAGGTTAAGGTTACTATTGGCATGCATTTGTTGACCGTAGGGGAGTCTGATAGAGCCACTGTTAGAAACAGTTACACCAGATGGGATGGAGTATACTAACCCAGCAAAGTCTTGGATCGATGCACCTCCGTTTTGCATCTCAGCCATGGCGAGCGCGGCGTCCTCCCGGGGGTCCGCGCTCTGCGAGACGTTGCGGTACATTGAATTGCCATTTCCGGGCATCTGTCCCCCGGCGCCAAAGGGAAACTGCGGCGTCCGGCTCCCGCTGCCGGCGGCTGAGGCGTCACCTTCCTTCTTGAGATGCGAGGGGACGATAGTGCCGTGGTCGTAGATGTTCTTGAGAGCCGTCAGAGCTCGGTATAGCGGTCCGGAGAGTTCAATGTCCTTGTCGGTGGTCATGACATGGGGCTCAGGGGAGCTAACATCCTTGGCCGCGGTGGCAGACAAGGCGGCGATAAGGTCGCCCTGTAACTGCCGAACCTCGGGATCTGTCTTTGTCTCGCAGAGTATACCTAGGAGTAGAGCCGATGAGAGACCATGATACGTGAAAGCCCAGCTGCGCGTGGGGATAGCGGATAGCTGATGCATGGCCAGAAACATGCGGACGGTTTCGGTTAGGTTGTCTTTGCAACGATCAGCTAGCGTCTTTCGCTGCTCAGGTTCGAAGTCGCTGTCTTTGCGGAGCGCTGGACGACACGCAACTGAGATGACAAATGAGGTATGGAGGCGAATTGCGTAATGCTGTAGACGGTCCAGTGCTGTCTTGCAGTTCTCCTTGATTCGTAGCTGCGGTGCTGTGCGGCTGCGAAGTGTCTCTACCGCCTCGCAGTCGTCAACAATCTGTGTGTACGTCGCATTCACCATGTCGTCGGGATTTAGACGACGAGAGATGATCTCCATGAGATGATACATGGTCTCGAGGTACGAGTAGTTGCCGGTTGGTGTGGGCGCCATGACTGGGATAGGACAGCAAGGGAAGTTGGTCATTGGCGATCTGATAAAATGTTAGAGGTGAGTTATCGATACCTGATGCAAAGACTAACCTGTCAAAAGATAGCGACGTCAAGGTATCGTGCCATACACAACTCCACCACAATCTCCTTCGAACCATTTCCTTCGAGTGCGTGTTCGGGGGTGTGCAGTCACGGCTTTCGTTGCGCGGCGTCCTGTGAAGACCTAGAGATTGAGCGAGGCGACAGGTCAAACCCATCAGCGCCCATGAGGCCTCGGCTTTCATATCATTCAGGAGGACAAAACACGTAAGAAGAAGCGCTTGAATCGAGTCAAAAGAAGGTCTATGATACGTCAGCTTACGCCCTTCAATCAAGTTGAGGAGCAGCTACCGAAGAAGAAAGTTGCCAAGTCGGAGGAAGTGAAACGATATTTGGATGTATCGCTGAGAGTCTCGAGTGCGAATGTGGTAGGGAGATTCGTGGTACTGGGAACCAACAGCCAGAACAGCAAAGAGAATTGCTAGCCACGATGCTGTGACTGGTTTGGTGGATTTGATGCCGTTGGTCGCATTTCGTGAGCGGTCCTCGAGATATACCATGAGCTTACTCTCGAGGTCGTCAATGTCCATAACAAATCCCCAGAATGGCTGCGGTATTTCCTTGTACGCACGGAACAGTCTGGGCAGGTTATCAGCATTGCAGTCCCGGCCATTGTTATTGTCAGTCAGACTCAAAATACTCACGTCATGACCTCGCGGTCGGATGGTAACTCATTGGAGATATCCTGTGTCATGCGCTGAAGGTGATGGGACGACATGAGCGGGAATGGCGCTGATGTGTCCAAGCCGAGAATGGACCGCATGTCTTGCCGAATGTCAACACTCTCACCCTTGTGAACTGGTGAAGACTGCTCGCGCAGCAAGGCAGGGATACTGTTCTGCCCGAGATAACGGTCTGCGGCTGTTTCGGGCTCATCAATGCTCGCTTTGGTGTTTTGTTAGTTTGGTGGTCTGATCACACGATCCGATCCGACACGACACGACACATACCGAGGGCGCGCGGCCAACTGTCCTGGCGTTCAGTCTTGCGAACAACAACCTCCTCGCGAGGACCTTCTGTGAAGGAATGCGTCCTCTTGCGATTGGCGTTACTTTGGCTAGATTCTGAAGGCGCTGCCGATACAGACAGCTTGGCCGTTGATGAGCGATTGGGCTTATAGGAGCATAGCCTCGGATGCTCTCTCTTGACGCAGTTTTCACAGGGTTGCTTGTTGTCGCACTTGACTTTGCGCTGGCGACAAGGCCAACAGGCAGTACCTGGCGTGGTTATCAGCGACAATGTTTCTGGGGTGAGGCTATTCGCGTTGTCTCTTACCGTAGCGAACTTTACGATGAGAATGTATGATTCGATTGGCCTCCTCTGGAGTCAAGTCATCGACAGCTACCCGCTCGTCTGGACTGGGGTTTTCAGCCATGATTAAGCGGGTTTCTGGGCTCTGGATCGAGCCGTGGAGCCAAACAAACGCAAACGTGCAATGACACTGACGAAGCAATGTTATGATAGCAGATGAGGGTTTACGAATGCCGAACTCCGAGAGACTCCCAGGCGCGATAGCGGGAGAAGAGACGAGGATGCGGCCGTGGATGGCGGGGCCGGTTCGGCTTTCTAGGGACGGCGCATGAGATGATCCCTAATCCTGCGGGTTGTGATTGGTGGGGTTGGAGCGGGGAACCATGGGCACGAGACCGGTAAGAGCTCCGATCTCCGAGGGAGACGGATAAATGATGGCCGTGTTCCGTGCGGTCAAGACACTGCTACAGATTGAGAGAAGCATCTATAAAGAGTCGAAGATTGAGTAGATATGAAGACTTTAGTGCTAAATTGTGTTGATGGTCTTAAATCTTGATGAAAAATATCTAAGATACCCTATTTGGTTCCTACTAAACTCAGGTCATCAACTTCATCTGGCACTGCATGGCCTGACCCAGGATAGCCTGCACAGAGTCAAGAGACAGGAGACAATAAATGATGGAACAACAAAGGTTGTCTCTGAGTGTTGCCTCTATCTTGGTCATTTTTCTTTGGTATTGATAATATCAATCACTACAACTAATCAATATGCAATTTCCATCATATTTTATTCTCTCTCACGCGGTTCCGCGTCTCTCTGATTGCTACGCGGGGGGATACCCATTCACTGCCTGTCTCAAGCGCTTTCACGCTCAAACACCTGGGGTCCGCCACAGTTCCCTGTCCAATCACTATCTTTTTGTGATATCGAAATTGTTGTTACATTGCGTCGTATTATATATAGACTCAACGGCTGAAACTGTTGACTGACTTGTTGACTGCGGCAGAGCTGGCTGAGCCTCCTTCCATCAGCGCGCGCTTAGGAGACAGAGACATCTCTAATATCGCTCGTTTGAGGCGCATTGACCTGACTGACCTAATCTAGGCTCACAAACCAAAGAAAACACAAACATCTACAACCGTTGGAACTTGGCGACCGTTGAACACCTACTTTTTGACTTTTGGCCATGTCAGCCAACCTTGGCTCTGCCTCGAGGAAGCAGCAGGCTAAGGAGGAGCTGGATCGCACAATCCGTTCCCTCAGCTCGGATTTCCAGCTTCAACTCCAAATCCCCGACCCGACTCTGTCGCCCAGTAAGCGTCGGCTGCAGCGCCGCACCGAGGATCAGGAACGATGCGATGCCATCTACAGACGCGCCCACTTCCTCAAATTCAAGGACCCCAACCGCCTCTCGATATGCTTTACCCGCTTCCGCGAACAAGCAGACGACCACCTCAAGAACTGGATCCGAAAGCCCCGCGCTGACCCTAATACGACGCCGATCAAATCGTCCTTCAATGACCCACATCGTTCCCGCTTGACATCGAGCTCCCAGGAACGTGCCGAGCTTCAGGCCTTTTTACTACGCCTGCTCCAAGACGACAACATCGCCAACCATCAGCGTACGAGATACTCAAAGCGCACGTCTGATGAGTTTCCAGATCCTAGTGCAAAGCGCTCTAGAAGCTCTTTCGATGGTCCCGGGGCATGTGACAGCATCGACGACATTCCAGTCCGAACTAGACCCTCAGGAACCTCGGGACGGCCCGCGCGCGGCGCAGGTACCGGTATAGTTTCGGCCTCATTCACCAATGGCGTCTCAAATGCCACGACATCCTTTTCAAGCACTCAACCCATGTCCTTTGATGTGAGATCTTTCAACTCCAGTAAGGTCTCATTGGCTCCCACTGTTTTCTCTGCCAGTACAAACGACTACGCAACTAGCACTCAAGCAACAACGGTCATCACAGATCGTTCCTTCAAAGACTCCCGGACCTCATTCAAGGACCCCCCAGCTCCCTTCTCTCAGAGGATACGACAATTTGAATACAAGCCATCACCAACTGAGGCCAATCGCAATGACTGTGATCCACAGAAGCCACTCTCTTTCCGCCAGTATGACTTTCAAGAGCCACCTGAGCCTGTCGATGAGCCTATTGACGAGCTAATGCTTCCGGCTCCTGCCCTGGTACCCCCTCACTCGCCTATACGAACTCAACCCCTCGCTGTCAAGCGCAGAGAGCCAATACTGTCGAGCAGTCCAGCCACAGCTTATTCTAGCCTCCCAGAAACGGCCGAGCTAGATACACTACTCCTCGATGCTCAAAACTTCAACTCGGAGCCATCTTACGCACTAACGGAACGACTGAAAAATATTTGGCCCAAGCTTCCCATTCCTGGTCTGAACCAAGCACCACTGATCGTCTTGTGGGAACTCACCCGTGCTGCCCTTCATTGTCGCGTAGACCTGTCTCAATGGGATCTCGAATACAAACCTGTCGACTCCTGGCGTGATCAGACCAAATTTCGTGGCCAAATCTTCAAGCATCGACTCTTTGTTGGCCAAGGTCTACCATCGGCCTGCGATCGTGTTGTCTGGGATGCTGCCTTTGAATCTTTCGCTTCACAAGACAAAACTATTGTCCTTGCAGCAGAGTTTATGTACAACACCGATGACTCCGGCCCCTTGTACAAACTCAAACTTCACCCCCCTCGTTTTGAACTTGGATACCGACTGGCTCGTCGCTTTGGCGCGGACCGTTTTCTGGAAATTCTCATACCATCTCCTACATCGAAAGATGCTCCAGACATCATCAAGCAGGACGAGCAAGGTTCAAATAAAGTTATCAAATGGCTGACTGATACTGCCCATTACTTTGTCGGTCGTTCATGGGCACCCTTTTACACACGCAAGGCCAAGAAGACAGTCAAAGATCTCCTGCCCCCTCACAAGCCGCTCACAATTTTCCAGGAGCGCGTCTTCTTCTTCGCAACTGATGGCATCAATTTTCGTCTTCCAGAACATCGATTTCCCCCAATAGAAGAAGCAACAAGCCTGTCACATCGCACAAAGATGCGACGCTGCGACCTCCTGAACTGGGCGATTGGTGTCGAGCGCAACGCTTCACAGCCAGTACCGAAACTGTTTTCACGACTTGCCCTAAGTGAGTCTTCTGACAATCTCTCCCATGTACGTACTCGACTAATCCCGTGGTCCAGGTCTCAGCAGAACGTGTCCGACAACAGTCCTTGAACCGCATCAGTTTCGACATCGCGAGACCATGCTCGGCTTTCACAAGTATATGAATAACAGCGACAAGAAAGAACAGAAAGATATGGGAGACGGTATCGGGAGAATGTCTCGGAGTCTTGCCCGAAAAGTAGCGACTCATCTAGGCCTTTTGGAGACACCATGTGCATTCCAAGCCCGTATTGGCAGCGCAAAAGGGATGTGGATTGTTGATGTCGACGATGACGGACTGGATGACAGTGATTGGATTGAAACATACCCTTCACAACGCAAGTGGGATTGCGACTTCCAAGATGTTCATCACCGGACGTTCGAAGTTAAGGAATGGTCGAGGGAGCTGAGATCTGCTTCCCTCAACACGCAGTTCATCCCAGTGCTTGAGGCTCGAGCTCCTGTGCCTCGTCATATGCGCGATGCTATAGCTCATCATCTAGTAAGTGGTCTTCGGGAGGAAATTGGAGGCCAACTCGCTGCCATGATGCATCCTACCGACCTTCGTGGGTGGACACATCGCGGATTCGATCGCTCGACTTTGGGTCATGTTCCATTTCTCGCTGCATTGCCAGAGCGAGAAGAAGACGCCATCTCGTACATGCTCGATGCTGGTTTCGATGCCACCAAGTGTCGCTACCTGAGAGATATCATATGGAACAACCAGAAGAGACAGGCGGAACAGCTCAAAGCAAAGATGAATATCAAAATCCCTCGATCAACATACGCCTTCATGGTGGTGGACTTTACCGGAACCCTGGAAGAAGGCGAGGTGCAACTGGCCTTCTCTTCCAAGTTCCAAGCTGAAGGCGAGTCGGACACGCTGCTGGATGGTATTGACATCCTTGTCGCGCGAGCACCAGCCCATTTTGTCAGCGATGTGCAAAAGGTCAGAGCTGTCTTCCGCCCCAATCTTAAGCGGCTCAAGGACGTGATTGTCTTCTCTTCTAAGGGCGAATCTCCATTGGCTGACTTGCTCTCTGGTGGTGATTACGACGGTGACAGGGCCTGGGTTTGCTGGGATCCTGAGATCGTGGCCAATTTCACCAACGCTACAAAGCCCATCGAACCAGATCTCATCGGGCAAGGATACCTCCGAAAGTCCAACCCAAGTTTTCAATCAATCCTCAGTACAAGCCCTAATGTCGATAGCGCTTGCACAGACTTTCTACGGTCGGCAATCTCATTTAGCATGCAGCCTAGCTACCTGGGTATAGCGACCGTGTTCAAAGAGAAACTCTGCTATCTTGAAAGAGGAGTCAGTAGCGAGCGAGCTGTGGCTTTGAGTACACTGGTCAGTCTCTTGGTAGATCAGGCCAAGCAAGGCCTGCTATTTAGTCGCGAAGACTACGAGAGATTGAAGCGCGACATGAAAATGCAAGGCAAAGACCCAGAGTATCAGAACGAGAGAAGTTCTCGGTACGAGAACAGGGACGGTTATATCCATATCCTTGACTTTCTCAAATTTGAGGTTGCTGAGCACACAATCAAAGAAGTACTGACGCAGTTCTACGATGCGCTTCACGGCGAAGGCGTCCAGGTACACGCATGGGACAAAGACCTGACTCGTCTTTGGGATGAGTTTGAAAGCCAGCGGAATGACTCAAGGATCATCGGCAGACTTATGAAAACGCTTCACACGCATATTTCAGACATCACCAAGGAATGGAAGGTCGCCATGGCTGGGAACAAAAGCGATAGCTTTAACTACGAATTTGCTGCCAAGGTCAAAGAAGTCTACCAAAAGTGGTCCTCATTCCAACCACCGCCTGAACTCATGACCTCGCGACAAGTCAAACCGCTGCTTGATCCCTGGAACGGCGACCCAGCTTTGAGCAAGTGGGAGCTCCTCAAAGCATCGACCATGTTCAAACTAAGCTACAGAGACGCATATACCATGATCTGGCGTCTTTCAGGACAGCAACTCGCATGGATAAAGGCGATGATGTCGCGCGGAGCATCTGATGCCAGCGCCGTCGCCGTGACGGCCGAGATGTGGAGTATTCTCCGTCCTGATAATAAGCGCATCGCTGCGCTTAATGCGCGAAGACAACTTGGACACGACATTGAGAGTATGGCGGCTTTGGAGGAGGTAGCCGAGTACGATGAGTATGGAACGCAGATTGACGATGCCTAGAGGCGCATTGACTCTGACAGTTCGACACTCTCGAATCCCGGTTCTTTTAGGAGTTGGGACTCTTGACTATGGGTGCTGACAACGTTGGATGCGGAAGCGCTGGAATTTGGACAGGCTGTGTGCTCGTCTTGGGGATCTTTCGAGACTAAGACAAGTTCGGACGCGTGCGGCGTTGGATGTGGTGCTTTGTATTTGCTTTGGACTTGTTGGTTGATGATACCCTGATGTGTTGTAATGGATATATCTACGTTTACTCTGGTTCATCGGTGATTTTGAATGTGCTTTGCTCAAGTCTTGAAAGGAAGAATGGGCTATCGCAAGTGATTGAAAGGTAAGTGAGTTTGTTGACATTTGAGAATTTATTAACTAAGTAGTATAGATATTCATAAAGATCGTAAGCGTTAGATTACAAGTCGGCCTTATTCTTGAAGGCACCATCCCCATCTGCACCGCTCAAGCGGTCCTCTATCGCAAGTCAGTATATGAGCTATCGGACTCATCCTTGCTGGAGTCTTTGTTTATGCTGCTGTTGGTGTCTGGACTTGACTCTTGAGAATCAGAGTCATCCTGAGTATAATGAGCCTTGATGGATGACAGATAGCGAGTCACGGATCCCATGACAACATCTAGAAGATCCTCTTCCCGCGTCGTCTCGTCACTGCTTTTGAGAAAGATCGGTGTCAAGACGCGGTCCATATCAGGAGCAACGTCATGGTCAATGGCCACGATGCTCCCAAGCATATCGGTGAGCATATGCGCGGCACGGGACAAAGATCGGCCACCAGATGCTCCCCCCAACGTGTCGATGTACTCCTTACTCGTCCCATACAACTCTTCAGTGATGGTGCGAAGGTGGACGAGAACTTCTTGACGCTCTACTTGAGTCAGGTCCATATCAGGCATTCGGCGAAGGCGAGATATTGTCTTTGAGAGTGAGGCTCGGATGTTGTTCATCACGCGCACAGAGCTATGCACTGCCTGATCCTTGGATGCTTCGCCAGTTCTTACGGCTTCTAAAGCAGTGGCTAAGACAACAACGTCAGTTCAATACTCGAAATGCCTGCTACAGGGACAACTCACCGACGTCGTCGCACTTGGTCCTGATCCTACCAGCGACGAGACTCATAATGTGGATCAAGTCCTCTGTGCCATTCACCGAACGCCTGGTGCGACTCCGGGCTTTGGTGTCTGCCTTTGAGCTTGATGTGGAAGTGGTAGGTCTGGAGGGAACCCCTATACGTGGGATAGCAAAGGCGGGTAGTCGACGAGCCTCGAGGTTGGTCCCGTCGCGGGAGACGATGTTCTTTCCGCTGATGGGAGCGGACAGAGCATAGCTCATGAGTGTAGCTGTAAAGAGTAATGTGAACTTCATCTTGAGTGTGAGCTGAGACAATGAGTTAGACAGATGGATTGGTTGTTGATGAGATGACCTATCGACAACTCAGACATATCTATCACTTATAAGCATCTTGCCAACATACTACGAGCCTCAACCCAGCCTCAGCCGTCGGAGCATTACTTCGCTGTCATCAACGCCGATCCGTCTCCTTTTCCTAAACCCAGTTCGTAGCACTTAACATGACGGCGCAACCAACGGTTACGTTTAATTCCAGATGATGCCAAGACGGAAGAGGATCTACATGCCCCTGTGGGAGATGGGTGGTGGCGGCGAAGTTATTCCCGCAGGTGTAGGTCGTTTGCGGATATTGATGCTTATTTTGCGAGGGAATTTGTTGGAGTCTCATTAAGAAGCTGTTTGATCCACATGCCTGACAGACAAATTTCCGAGGTTGATTTTAGTGACGAGTTTGGCTCTGGACTCAAAAAGTTAGGATGGATCGCCATTGTAAGTGAGTGCCTTCAGGACATTGACGATCCTCCCTACGAGTTGTCACTACGTGATCGGATTCAACCAGTGGTCAAGACGCCAGCCTAACTTAAGAAATCAAGTAATACAGAGCAGCAAGGGCAAGAGGCTTCTAAGATCAAGCTGGGATATTGTTCTCAACATACTCGGCTTCAACACTTGTTGAGCAACCTGGCTTTCCACTTACGCCGCCAAGAGGGTTCATCTCCCACAGGGGCAGGAACGTTAACCCTCCTCTACAAGCAATCAGATCATGGCAAAATGAAGAGATTAGCATTCAGTGGTACTTTGGTCGATCTTGTCAGTGCGATGCGAGCTACCGCATTTGGAACGCAGAGTCGAGGGCTTCCACTTGCGGACAATCTACATTCCTAAGCACACCCTCAACGTTGTTTCAAGCTCCTAGATTTCAGCTGCCGTAGTTTAATTACATCACGACTTTCGGTTATCTCGGTAAAGAATGACTTGTCAACTTTCTGATCAAGAATGCAACAGCTGGCGGTGCTGTTTTTGGTATGGTGAAGCCTCATGTCTGGGGAGTCATTCAGGAGGGGCAAGATCCGCCGACTGGCATTAGCTAGAGGCCTGAAATCTTGATTAAAATGCTCCTTTAGGTTGAGATAAGCTTTGAGTGAAAACGGGTTCCCGTGATCCGGTCTATTTAGTTGGTCTTGGCAACTGGGGTTGATCAGGAGACGCTTCACCAGAGATGATGGGGAAAGCTATCTAATGGAGGACACATATCTTTTAGGAAGTAAAGCCATAAACCTCTCTATTGGATTGGTTATCAGCTGTATGGTTATAAGGTTGGCTCGTGTCAGAGACAGAGGTCCTGGTGTGGACTCGGCAAACGTCTACATAACACCAGGGTGATCGGGGAACTGCCCTCTATTTCCGCGATTCCACACGATTCGACTGATTGTAATGCACTTAAATGACTCTTGGAGCCTAGAGGAGGTCTTAGTAGAGTTGATAGTCAGTTTTGAATGGGCAAAATGGCGCCGGCTGCAAGTACCATAGCAGGAATTAAGCGACTGGGGAGTATAGAGCTATTTTGATCATTTTTAAGGATGTGTGAGCCAAAGTTTGTGGGTTACAAAGCTGGTTTCGAGCTTAAGCTTGAGCACTCGCATAGGTACATTGAATGGGCGCCTGGGGAGGACGATTAGATGTTGGGATTGCTCGCAGTTTGTCACTACACCTATAAGGTTTAGTGATGGGGTACCTGGGCAAAGACACATAGCAACAGCCAGTCCAAGATTATATTGATGCTTATAATCATTAAGTCTCTGCAACTCATATGTTTCCGCGGCAGTGAATAAACGACTGGCCGGCTTGAGTGTTACTCCATAAGGGTGTATTGCAAGTCTGCCATCACCTTCATTGGTAGGGTTGGAAAACACAAGACACCCGTTTAGCCCAAGCTGCTGACCAAGCTGGTGCTTTGAACGAAGTGGCGAGAGGCAGCTTTTAGCTTTACTTCTTGATAACGAGGGCAGCACCTAGTAAGGTGGTATTTAGAAGAAGGAGTAAGACGGAGACAGAGAAATAGAGATAGGCAAGCAAGCAAGCAGCTTTCCTATGTAGGATGACAGCAGGGATCTTATATGACTGCCCATGCCGTTGATTCAACACAAGTCAGCTTGTGCAGCCGCGATCACAGTTCCCATGTCGGTTGAGCTGCCTGTTCGTTCTTACACATGTTCTCATTCTCCAGAGCCTTGCCCTCGTAGCTTTCGTTTAATGCCTTCATCGTCCATTTCCCGTCTATAGCCTTATGATCTCTATAGTACATAGATCAAGTTTCAGGTCAGTAACTATGACATCGGCTGTCGGCTCAGCTGTATACTCCTTCTCCCAGAATGGTCGATTATGCTTTCAAAGTTGAGCATGGAGGTACATAAATAGGGGCCGACTTATTCTACCTTGACGACGAGAAAACAAGGCGACAGTTTCAGTGCAAGCTCTCCAAAGTATATAACATATCCTTTAATCTTTATATAATGTTAGATGATATGGACTTGAGGGTAGGCAAGACTCTAAGGCTTGTGGCAATATTTGCCTACGTACACATATCGGAACAAGCTCTCTCTCTCTTTCTCTCTCTGCCCGTCCGCTTCCACTCTCATTTTTCCTGTATGTCCTGGCCTTGAGTGGCTTCACACTCATGCCTCAGCTTACAATATTCCCTTCTGTAGCAAGAGGTTTGCGTCCATATACAACCGTCCTGTTGGAAAGGTTAGCCAGGATGAACACTCATGAAAAAATAGGAAACACTCACGTCTCAATCCAACCACAGTTTCTCTTATTCCTCATCTCCTTGCGAAACAACGCAATCAACACCATAACTTCCTCCCTATACCATCCCAAAAGATCCATCAGCATAAACACAGCATAACCCTCTATACTCTCCTCCAGCGCCATCTGGAACAGCAGCCCAGCCTGTTGCAACCTGAGGTCCTTATGCCACCCGTGCATGGGCACCTTGATCTTCTTCTCGACGATATCGACAAAGCCCGCGGCAACGAGGTTATCTCGCATGCAATTTCCTTTACATACGTCAAAGGAGTGGCCCATCTTCTCGCCGCCGAGATAGAACAAATCTGCCCACTGGTTGAAGACGTGGTCAGATGGGAAATTGACGTCGTCGGACTGAATCTTGACGTCCATCTCGAGGTCCTGGATCCAGCCGCCGGGCGCGAGATGCGTGTAGGCCTTTTTGTAGAGAGCTGCCCAGTCGGGAACACTGCCGTACATGGCGCGAATATGAATAAAGTCGAAGTAATCCGACGGCCACGTCCAATCGAGAAGACAATCTTCAATGATAAACTTAACATTAGGCGGCACTAAACTCGGCTGAATAGGGCTAAGGTCAGTGCCCGTCACCTCAGTGTTTGGGAACTCATCGCCGAAGTCAACGGCCCAGATACCCGTGCCTGTGCCGATGTCCAATACGCGCTGAGGATTATCTCCTATGGGAGCGAGAAATAGCTTGTCTTCGAGCAACATAAGCAGGGCATTATGTGTGAGGTCAAGACCATAATTCTGCTGCTCATCATTAGGAGCCCAGTATTTAGTCGTTTGGATATTTTCGTATGTACGGCCATAGAGCTTGCGATAGTCCAGGATGCTGCTTGAGATGGAGGCAGTCTTTGCCAATGAGTAATCGTCTTCATCATCCTGGCTGTCATGTTCATCTGTATTGCCAATCATGGGCTCAGACTGAGCTTTTACTTGGACAGATTCTTTTAGCGCAGGCACAGTTGCCTGCAGCCTTGGCGATTCCTTGGGAGATGCTGTTGGTGACACCTTTGGAGACAAATTTGGTGACGTTGGCGACATATTGAGCGGCTTGCAGGTTGCACCGTCTCTACCAACAGATGAAGAAATAAAGAGTCAAGAAAAGAATAAAAGAAGACCCAAGGTTAAGACACATAGCCAAGCAATTGGCGCTGCCTCAATTTTTATATGAATATCTTGCTTGTTTGTCAAAGGCAGCGGCTGTCTCTACTATGCATGCCCCTCAGAGAAAAATCAGGGTCCTGGCCACACAAAGATGATGTGTCTTATTTTATGACGGTTCGTCACAAGATATCACAGCCGGGACCACGTGCGGATAGCATCCTTTAGCTCTGGGCTCTAACCTACTGCAGAAATGGCTCGTAAATGGGGGAAGTTGATAGCTCTCAAGTTATCAAACTCTATATTGAATAGAGTACGGGGGAATCTTCGGCCCGCTCCGCACTAGATTAGGCCCGAGTCCGGTTGGTGATATCGGGGCTTTCCTCCATGGTGTCTATGTTACCTTACGGGTACGTAGTCTGAGCGGAGAACTGAGACCACGAGCTGAAAAGAAGTAAATATAGTAGACAGATTCACGAGGTAGATTTGGGCGGTGGCCTCTGCCAAAGATTTCGTTCCCTTATTGTTCTTTACCTTACGTCTTCGGTATAATACGTCCACCACAACAAGAGTGCCAACAGATGAGCAGCCGAAACATGATGCGCGACGGGGGTCTGGGGTAGAACAAGAGACCGAGAAGGTCAAGCAAAGAGGGGAGAAATCCGGGTTTTTGGTACGCCATGAACGAATCAAAGATGATAGAATAGGCCATAGACGTAAGTATGAAGTCACACTCATCCAGATCCGAGACAAAGAGGTAGAGCTGAGAGGTAGAGAGGTTGCGCAGATACAAGCAGATGTATAAGTAAATATTGCAAAAACTCCTACGTCCCCTAATAATATATACAACTATGACATAATCTCATCGATTTCTTAAGGTAGCACCAATTCAACAAGCACCGCACTCACAATAACCACAACCCATTGAGGAATACATAAGCAATCAGGCAGATATGCGAAAACACTGTCCGGACTTCGGATCGAGCTGGCGTCCCAATTAGGTAACTCGACTTGATTGTCCTCACGCTTATACTGACAACCAGTCATATGGGAATTATTTAACAGGCGAAAAGCCACAATTTCTACTGTCAAGATCTCATCTTATACGCGTAAACATTTAATAAATTATCCGATCGTCTAACATATCGCTTAGAAGCGATCTCTCTCGTCTAAACATAGCAATCCAGCTTTAATTGTCCATGGCAGACCCATGTCAGTTGAGCAGACAATTTAAACTGCTGTTATATTACAGCTTTATAAAAATACGCACTACAAACCTAAACAGCGATAACTTTCAAACTTCAAACATATATACAAACATCATACAAATACAACATATACCCCCATCTCAAAACATCAACGCTAGAACGGATCAAGGTATGAACCAGGAGTTACCGTAAGCAACTCAAAAGCTTTCACAAGGGTCAAGGACAAGTTCCTCAATATGTCTCAGTTGAATACCCCCACAGGAGGCTACTCTAAATAATATCTACACAGCGAATAATAACCACCCCCTTCACCTCATCTCTCGTCGTTGTCCCAGTCGGCGTCGGCTTCAGCACTCTAAGCAGTGCAGGCAGGGGCGTCGGCTGTAACGGTGACATAGCGAGTCTCGGCAGCGACAGTAACGTACTGGGTCACGGTCTCGCTGCCGGAAGATCCCTTGTTTCCACCCTGGGCAGGCTTGGGCTTGGGCTTGGACTCGGAACCCGAGGATCCGGAAGCGTACTCGTTGCTACCAGTGGGCTTAGGCACTGCAGGACTGTTAGCGGCTGCGGAAATACCAGCAGATCCCTGGGTAGGGGTGGAGGGAGTCTCGTCCTCATACGTGTATTCAGCATCCTCCTCCTCAGCGGGGCACTCCTCATCCTCAGCGACGGGCTCCTCCTCGAGGGGCTCCTCGTCAACGCACTCCTCATCCTCATCAGCGGGGGCCTCGGCGACGGGCTCCTCCTCCTCGCAGTCCTCCTCGTCGTCAGCAACAGGGGCGTCAGTGGCAACAGGGGCAGAGGTCACGGTAACGGCCTGGAGAGTGGTAGGGACAGGCTGCTGAGCGGCAACGGAAGAGGCAGGGGCAGAGGCGGCAGGAGCAGAAGCAGCGGGGGCAGAAGCGGAGGGGCTGGAGCCGGAACCGGAGCCGGAACCAGCGCCACCGCCGACGACAAAGTCGACACAAGACTCGTAAGTCTGGTCGATATCGGGGGCATCCCAGAACCACTGGAGAACACAGTCACCAGGGGTAGTGCAGTCGCCGCCAAGGCTCTCAGGGAGAGTGACGCTGAAAGCGCTGTTGTTGGCGGGCATGCCAGCGTTGGAGGCATAGTTGGAGAACTCAATCAGGGGCTCTCCAATGATGGTGTCAGTGGAAGTCTTGACGACCGAGACGTTGGCGTAGCCGGTGTGGGGGGCGGCAATGTTGATGTCAAAGTCGATGGTCTCGCCGAGAGAGTAGCTCTGGACGTTGTCCTGGTTGTCATCGAACTGGAAGCCCTTGCACAACCAGAGGTTGCAGGCAGAGGCGTCGAGGTTCTGGGGAACGACCTGGTAGATACCCTGGACGTTGCCGTTGATGTCGGAGCTCTGCTGGTAGAAGGGCTGGTCACCGCAGGCGGCCTTGAAGGCATCGCCGGGCTGGCGAGGAGCGGGAGAGCGAATGAAGCCGTGGGCGGCGACAAGGGGGAGAAGAGTAGCGAGAGCGGCGGCGTGCATCATTTTGGCGGTTGTAGATGTAAAAAGTAGTAGTCTTTGGTTTGTGGTTGTTGTATAAGGAGTCTCTAGGACCAGATAGTGGTTTGTTTTAAAGAGTGGTAGTTGGTTTGAGTTGTAAAAAAGTAGTTTAAACGAACGGCCGTCAAGGCTCGAAACGAAAGTGAAAGATTGGAAGGAAAGTGATGTACAAGGTACAAGAAATGAATGTCGAAATCTGGTCCTTCGAGGTCCGTGAAAGAAAGAGGCTGAGGAGAGAGAAGAAGTTAGAAAACGAGGTGCTCGACAGTTGATATATAGTCGAAACCTGCCCCCTTCGGACAAGAACTTCTAGACAGGGTTTAGCAACGGCCAAGAATGACAGGGCAGGGCACCCCCATGCTGGGAGGATCTGATACTCGGCGTCTGAAGCGGTGGACCTGAGCTTGGCCCTTGACAGGATCCGTGGTCAATTTCGCTGTTTGGCCAGAAAGCAAGGGCCGTTGGCGGCAATGGAGGATGATGCTGGGGTTGACAGCCTCGGCCGAGAGGTGAGGTGAGGTGAGGTGAGTAGGCGTCTATTGTCATGTTTGCTTGATATACGCAGATAGTACCAAGTATGGTCAACTCTCAGACCCGCTATGAAGCTGTCGAGAACATGTTTCTACCGTCGATTTCATCCCGTTTCGTCTAAGGTACCGAGAAACTCAATCTCTCACTAAACCAAACAGTTCCCAGATAGCATCATCCGTCCCTTTTTCTAAGCGAACATCCCGTGCCCTGCCAAACACCGCAGCCAAGCCCCGACCGCTCACCGGAATTCGAAGCTCACGCCACGCCAACTGCAGCAGATTCGTCCGCGCTTCTGCCCTTATGCCCTTGCAGCTGGCGGGCTAGCGGGGTCGTCTATGCACCCCTGGGCGGTTGTTTGGAGCCAGCGCAAGGGGCTTTGCTGTCATTGGTGGAACATCAAACGGTCGCGTTTGAGCCTCAAGTTGAATTGTCTTTGGTCGCCGAGACAGATTATTAGGGAGTGTGCCGAGTTTGACAGATGAGTGCTGCCTCCTATTGAGATCTGTTGAATATGCTGCTACCTTAGCACATGAGTTCTAGGTCTCGTGATATTCCACAAAGACGTAGGTAAAATGGTCAAAAGATGATATGATAATCTGTACTCAGGCATAAGACGTCAAAACTATATCAAAGTTTACTTGAAACTCTTTGACACCAAACGAAAAAAAACTCTCGCTCTCGCTTCTAGCCTCATCCCTTGTCATCGGTGGATCCAACATGACCTAGAAAACCGTTCCTCATCCATGGAAAAACTATCTCAAAAAAGACGAAACCCATCTCCGACAAACACAGCGCCCGTGTTTCAGGATAAAATCCATCTTTTTTCAACCCACGATCCAATCTCTTCGTCTCGTCTGCATAACCCTGCAAATAAAAACATGCCTGATTGTTTTTCTTTTTTTGTGCCTTGACCCTTACATGTCGGAACACGGCGAGTGAACCGTGCCACGCGCGGGGCTTTTTGTAGACGAGATGGCATTTCGGTAGGAGGTTTACCCTTTTTCACAGCCGTCAAAACATACATCACAAGTACAGGGTATTAGTAAACATTTTCATTCATTCGTGCCATCAATAATCTCGATTCATTAATCTCAATGTCTCTGACAAGAAGCCACTGAGTCGGTCGCTAGCAACATCATCATCATCATCATCATCCGAACGTGTCAAAAACTAGAAACAAAACAAGGAATCCCTGGGAGGAGCAAATCTAGATACATCTTTTTTGTTTAAAACAATGCATACGCCGCATGCAATCTCAGATGGGCTCGTCTCGGGGCTCGATCAGCACCTCGTTGACAGCAACATGAGGCGGCTGACAGACTGCAAACACAATGGCGTTGGCAACCTCTTCGGGCTTGAGCACCTCGGCACCTGTGGGCTCGCCGTACTTCTTGAGCGCCTCCTGGTCGGTTGACATGCCCAACAGGTCCGTCGCCACGTTTCCGGGCTGGATGCCCGTCACCCGCAGCCCAGTGCCCGCAGTTTCGAGACGCAGCGCCTGCAGCGTCGCCTCGACAAAGAACTTGCTGGCAGAGTAGACGCCCAGACCGGGAAACACCTTGCGCCCAGCGTCCGAGGAAATGGCCACAATGTGTCCGGCTCCACGAGACAACATGCCAGGTACCGTCGATGACAAGCAGTGCAAAAGACCCTTGCAGTTGACATCGACTGTGCGCTCCCACTCGTCCGTCTGGTTGTTGGCCATCATGGTAAAGTACATGACTCCCGCGCAGCTGACAAGGATGTCGACAGGGCCAAGCTGCTCGGCCGCCTCCTTCATCAGAGACTCCACCTCGGCTTTCTTTGTCACATCCGTCTTGTGGATCAGCACCTTGCCGCCGTACACACTAATCTTCTTCTTGACGCCTTCCAGAGCTTCTGTCCGGCGAGCCGCCACGGCAACATCTGCACCCTCCCTGGCGAGACCAGCGGCTACAGCAGCGCCGATTCCAGAGGAAGCACCCGTCACAACAGCGACCTTGCCAGCCAGACGGCCATTGCGCACCTTCTTGGCGGAGCCGTTGACTTGCTGGCGACGAGGAGGTCGAGGCAGCCAACCGCGGGCATAAAAGTGTCGTGTGTAAATCTCAAGAAGGCCATCGTTCATCTTGGGCCGAGGAACGTCGTACTTGTCAAGTGTAGGTTGCGTCTTGCCATCCTTGAGCACAATGACCGACTTGAGAACCTCCACGCTGGGCATACCACTACGAAGGATGTCGACTGTGAATGGGTCGTCGCCCGTCTTCCTGTTGCCTCGCTTCTCAAACCACAGAGATACCCATTCATCCCATGGAAGAGGTTCGGTGGGGTAGCCCAGCTTGGTCAGAGAGGCAAACAGGTCTTTTGAAGGGACAGGAGCAGGGTCACCCAGATGGTACAGCGTCTGCTCAGTATCGGCTGTGTGGTTGGCGAGCGTGACGATAGCGTTGCTGACAAAGTCCACAGGAGTCATCTCGAGGTACCAACCTTCGACATCGGGAGCGCGGCCGAGCTGAAGAGATTCCACGATAATAGCGTTCATCAGATCCCAGGCGTTGGTTGATCCAGAGACACTGTGGCCAGTGATGGTTCCGGGACGGTATACTCGCACAGGAATGCCTCGACTACTAGCCTCGGCCACGAGCTTCTCAGCAACCCATTTGGTCTGGCCATAGCCATCCAGGAGCTTAGTAGGGACGTCATCAACGTCGATGACAGTGTTCTCACACCAGCCCTCGTGCGAAGGGGGGAGGACACCGTTGGTAGAAACATGGTGAACGGTAGCGCCGCTGCGACCAGCAAGCCGAAGAATCTCTCTAGTACCTCCAACGTTGGCGTTTCGCAGTGCAGCATAGGGATAGACCAGGTTGACGGTGGCGGCAGCGTGCACAATGACCTGTACGCGAGTTGCCAGGTCGTCGAAGACATCGGGAGAGAGACCCAGGCGCTTCCTGGTAAGAGTGCCGGGCAAGATCTCGATGCGCTCCAAAAGGTAATCTTCCCAGATACCCAGATCGATCAAGTTCTTCCGGATTCGAGACATACCAGCCGGTGCGCAGTCCTCCACGGGTTCAGGGAATCGCACAAGACAGATAATATGGGCATCAGTAGAATCGACCAGCTTTTTGAGGAGGAAAGCACCCAGGTAACCAGTAACACCAGTCAGCAGAATCGTCTCGGCATCCCTGAGAGCACGCATCGGTGTGCCATTGCCATGGATATCATCAGGGAGAACAGAGTCTGCGCGTAGAACAGCCGGTAGATCAGCTTGCACGGCAGCAGTGTGACCATCACGAGCTCCCTTAACAGCTGCGAGATGTCCTTCAAGAGTAGGGGTTCCAGCCAGAGGACCCACGGGAACTGGGAAACCAAAAGTCTTTGAGAAACGGCTGGCAAGATCAGCAAGGGCCAGAGAGTGACCACCCAAGTCGAAAAAGTCGTGCTTTGGTGTGATGACGTTGGCGGGCATGTTGAGAGATGCAGCCCACAGCTGAATGATGGTATCCATCTTGATCTTGATGTTCTGCTCCTTCTTCTTAGAAGGGGCCTTGGGTGATGGTGATCTGGGAGATGGGGGCGGAGGCAAAGCCTTGAGATCTGTCTTGCCAGACACGCCATGCGTAGGCAGCTCGTCGAGCTCAACCCAAACAACAGGAATCATGTAGTGAGCAAGGTGATCAGTAAGCGCACGTCGGGCGACAGGACTGTACCCATATTCATCAATCAGAGGAATGGTTCGGTCTCTAGACTCCCCTTCCTCGCGGACGATATAGGCAACAATTCGCCTCTCCAAGCCTTCACCATGAGCTACAACCGCGCATTCACGAACAGCAAGATGCTTTCGGATAGCACTCTCGACAGCGCCAGGCTGAACAGTGTAACCACGGGTCTTGATCATGCCGCCAACTCGGCCAGTAATCTCCAAGAGTCCATTGGGAAGAATACGCGCCAAGTCACCAGTTCGGTACATGCGCGAGTCCTTTTCCCTATCATAGGGATCAGGCTGGAATGCCTTTGCTGTTGTCTCGGGCAGGTTGAGGTATCCTCGGGCCAGGAGCTGTCCGCCAACATATAGCTCGCCGCTTACACCCGGCCCGACTCTGTTGCCTGCCTCGTCGAGGATATAGGTGTGCTCAGGGTCAGTCAGAGGACCTACAGGGCACACCTGGGTGTCAAAGTCAACAAATGACTTGATGTCACCAACAGCGGTCTCATGTGTCTCGCTGGCACTGTAGACGTTGAAAAGGCGTGTGTTGGGGAGAGCATCCATTGCACGTCGGCAGAGGTCGGTGGTGAGGACTTCGCCGTTCAGCCAGAGCGAACGAAGATGGGGAAGCTTCTCGCCAAGCTTGGGGTGTCGAGAAAGCACTGTAGCCAGAAGTGTGGGAGTCATGAGAGTATCGGTGATTTCCCATGAGGAAAGCATGTCGACAAGAGCTACGGGGTCGTAGCTGGCGTGGTCGGGAATAGCGACGGTGGTAGCGCCTCGAATGAGAGGTCGAAGCATCTCCCATATGAAAAAGACGTTGCAGGCTACCCTGTCACCGGGCTTAAGGTCGCTGATGGCAAAGCGAGCATCGTAGGAGCGAAGAGCGGCTCTGTGAGGGTTCATGATACCCTTGGGCTGTCCAGTGGTACCAGAAGAGTACGAGACAAAGGCCAATCTCTCGGTATCGTCGTCTTCGGGCAGTGACCGTCTCTCATCCAGATGTGGTGTCTCTTTGGCCTCCTTGTCGGGGTTATCGACCTCAATGACGGGAATGTCAGATCTGAGATTGCGCGAGTGCTCCATCTGAGTGAGGATGACAGTTGGCTTTGCATCTTCGATAACATCTCGTAGTAGGCCTGGTGGGTAGGCGACCTCTAGCACGAGAAACGCACCACCAGCACGAAGAGCAGCAAGAGAAGCGATAACGTAGTCGGCACTGCGGCCCATGAGAACACCGACTAGATCGTCGCGACCAACACCGTAGTCACGCAACCGCTCAGCTAGAGCCCAAGTCTCTCTGTCGAGCTCGGCGTATGTGAGGGATCGCTTCTCATCTTGGAGAGCCACAGCATCAGGGGTGGCAGAGGCCTGCTGCTCAAAGAGAGCAGCAAGGTCCTTGTTGACATCGATAATAGTCATGATGTCTGGTTGTGCGAGGGTGAAGGAGAGGCTCAATGGGGAGGGAGAACCTGGGTAGTTGTATGTGAAGATGGTGGAAGGCGAGAGAGCGGTGGGTGGGTCACGCGACCAGGCAATCTGCAGGGCGTTACCTTGCTAACTCAACTCTGGAGATGTCGGTGACGGGTCCGGTGATACCAATCCCCAACAATTGCAGCAGCAAAGTGGAGGGACTTTGGATAAGGCTAAACTGGGTATAAAGAGAAGAGTTCAGGTTCAAGATTCTAGCCGAGGTGAATTAGGTTTCCATTGAAGCCTTGTCTCGTGGGGTTATAAGGTTGAGACGTTGTAATGCAAGTCGCTTATAGACTGGGAGAAAGCAACAAGAACAGGATAAGCCAAAGACAATGAAGAAATCCAGACCTTCCAGAGAGACCAGATCACCTGGAAGCAATCGCGTTTTTATCTTCAATGACTGTCAGGACTGTGTATCTCTTCAAGGTGGTGCCAATTGACAGGCCCCCACGTCGAGAATTAGAAGTCTATGATTGGGTGGGCTGGAAGCGAAGCGATGCCACTAGGAAGAGGGGGAGGGGCAGGGGCCCCCATCGTAGTCGGGGAGAATAATAAGGTACCTAGTAGGTATGGAGGGCAAGCAGACGAGAACCATCCCATCTGCTTCCCTTTTTAATGCTACCGTGTTATGTTTGCTCTTGTATCATATACCCAGTCTAGGAACTTGTACAAGTTTTGATAAACACAAGATTGAATGTATTTGTTCCCCTGCTATCAAGTGAGATGCATAATGAAACATCTCGACCGTCCAGCTGGGCCACTTTCACGTGTAAAAAGCTTCTTGTCCCCTGTTTTGGAGGGCCAATCGGACACTCCCGATGCCAGGGCAATCGCAGCGTTTGTTGTAGGGTAACCTGTAGTCTAAACTTGTACTTGACGAGTAATGCTACGTTAGTAAATAATGTCTTGACCTACATATATGGCAAAAGTTCAGCTGAGTTCAGTGCTTTTTAAATGAAGTATAGTATCTAGTCATATCTTCACAAAGACTTCGTGTAGACGAGTTATAGTTCAGACAGATTTATCCCACAGTTGACCTCATGTATGATGTGCTAACCCCAGTAATCCTGCATCTCTACCTCGCACCTGAGCATCCACAAGACGTCGACTGCGGGATTAACTTTGTGACTATTTTGGTTCCTTCTCACGCGAGGATGTGTGAACCCGCTATTCTTCGGATCTCGCAGGGCAGACAGCAATGCAGCGGTTTCCCTCCCATCTTCCTCTTCATACCACCAAATTCACCGCAGTCTTCTCCTACTTCTCTCACCGAACCACAGGCCATAGTACCAACTTTTCCAACCTCTTACCCTGTTTTGGACCGCAAACCACAGCACAAAAAAACCCTTCCATCGCGATTCTTTCCGGAGCCCTCGATCTTGATTGGCGCCGACGACCCGAAGCTGATGGGGTCGGACCATCGCCGCCACCGTCGAGCATTGCCTCTTTGATCTTCGTGCATGACGCTCGGGGAGTCTGTTTCTTGGAGTGCCGACGAATCAACATGTCCCCGATGAGCTTGATACTGTTTGACACCCGGGACTTGTGGGATTGCCGCAGTGCTCCGAAACGGGCAGATGGCGTGGGAGCTTACGCGAATCCCTTGGGAGATGTAAATGTTATCAGTCTCTAGGCCAGATGTGCTCGAGAGAACCTGTCTGGAAGTGGGATGTAACATTGAGCGTGGGGAGTTGGTCTGGGTCAAGAGTCTCTCGGCTTGGCAAACGACGTCAACAACCTTAATTCACGCGGAGTTGATCAAAGCCAATGGCATCCTCAGGATTGTAAGCCAAGAATGAGTTGCAGTTAATATTTCTTAATGCCTGTGGCTGACCATTCAAGATACAGGCAATACTTACCTAGGCACTGAGAACACGGGCCCCTCCCAACACCAACTCCCAAGTCCAGGACTGGATCAAAGACATAATAGACGTATTTATCTTGGAGATTCGGTCAAGAGTCCCTGGAAATAGGGCTGACAGAGTACTTCCAGTGTAAAGGGTCAGATCTTACCTCTCACTTAACCCCACATACAAGGTGAGCACACCGAAGTCTCACCTTAACTCTCGTGCTTGTTTGGCCTTCATCTCAGAAGTGACCCGAGGTAAAGGCTCTGCCGCTCAACGAGACGACAAAAACACCACGATCAACATCAGGTGCATTCACAAGACACATAGCGATGATAGCCGAGCCAAGACCCTGCTATGACATGCATGAACCAGAACAATCATTCATATTCATTGCATAGAAGAAATAATGCTACTGTAGGTACATGCAACACTAGACACCGCCATCTTTGTCAAAAACGCCCTTTACAAGCCTTGACAAGCACGCGGCCAAACAAATCGTGTGCTTTTATTACAAGGTCCCCACTCTTCGTGCCTTTGTTTCCATCTTGACATGTTTTCCACCAAACTAATTACCAAATAATTTGTTGTTTCACGGAAAAACACCCCAATCCGTCTCGACTCATGCCCCGGCAAGCCCGTCGTTGACGTAAAACAAACTCTGTATAAGCCGAGATGAGGTGATCAAGTAGGATATAATCTCCCATGGCCCCTGGATTCTTTTCTCTCCGTGGTTTCGAGCAAAATTCACATCTTCACGATCGACTACAGTGCACACGCTTCGCGAACATTAGGGGTATCATGTCTTATTACTGCTATTACTTCTATACGCCAAACGATACAAAACTTTTGTGTACTTTTTACAACAACCGAAATTCCGATTCGACGTCGATTACATCTCCTCTCGTCCCTTGCTCAGATCAACCTCCATCATCGGCACAACCTTGGTGCGACGGATGATCTTGTGGCCGGCATAGAGAATGACGAAGAGGATCTGGCTGATATAGTTGGAGAAGAAATCGCCAGTGTTCCACTCGATGAAGACGGTGAAACCGCAGGTGATGACGATGAGGGTGACGAAGAAGGCGCCATAGTAGGACAGGTATGGCTGCAGAGGTGCTTGGTAAGGCAGCTCGGAACGGGGGATGCCCTGGGCGCGCATGATCTTCTGGAAGCGGATGTGGCACGCGTTGATGAGAATCCAGCAGATGAAGCAAGAGGTGGAAGTGATGTTGAGCAGCCAGTTAAAGACCTCCTCGCCGCTCGACGAGAGGTTGATGAAGGCGATGAGGCCGACGAGAGAGCAGAGACCAACGGCATAGTAGGGGATGCCGTGCCTGTTGGTGCGCTTCATGAAGGCCGGGGCAAGGCCATCCTCAGCGAGAGCGACCATGATACGGCTGCTGGAGTAGACGTTGGAGTTGGCGGCCGAGAGAATAGCGCTCAAAAGGACGGCATTGATGATGTGAGGCAGGACATTGACGCCGGCGCGAGTCGCAATAACAACCAGGGGCGAAGCCGAGGCATCGCTGGCGCTGCTATCGAGACTGGGATCATTGGAAGGCACGTTGATACCGACGAAGAAGACGGTGGCGATGAAGAGGCTGAAGATGCACCAAAAGGTCCAGCGGATGGCCTGAGGGATAGCCTTGCGAGGGTTGGCAGTCTCACCAGCACCGACACCGACAAGCTCAGTTCCCTGGAAGGAGAAACCAGCAGTGATGAGGACACTCCAGAAGCCAACGAATCGACCAGTGGCACCGTCAACCATGTAGCTGTTGAAGACGCCTGGGTCGTTCCAGTACTTGAAGCCAATGTAACCCTCATCACCGACACCAGCGTTGACGCAGATGGAGAAGATGATGAAGCCAATAATGGTGATAACCTTGATGGAGGAAAACCACATCTCAATCTCGCCAAAGAGGCGGACAGGGATGAAGTTGGAAGCGGTAAAGATGAACCAGAAGACGGGGATCCAGATGGCGATGCTCAGAGACTGGCTCCAATACTGGATGATGATTCCCGCAGCGACAAGTTCGAGCGCAAAAGTAACCGACCAACTGAACCAATACAGCCAACCCATGGCGAAACCCAAGGTAGGATCGATGAAGCGGGCGGCATATGAGGTGAAGGAACCAGTGATGGGGATGTAAGCGGCCATCTCTCCCAAGCTGACCATGACAGAGTAGACGATAGAACCCATAAAGATGAAGGCGATGAGCAGAGACACAGGACCAGCCTTGACGAGAGCTGGACCAATACCGAGGAAGAGACCTGTTCCAATGGTACCACCGATGGCGATGAACTGCAGGTGACGAGAGCTCATGGCCCTGTCAAGGCCAGCCTCGCCAGTCTCGACATCCTCCTTTGATCCATTGGACTTCTTTTCATTGCTCACGCGAGGCGACTTTTCGTCCGCCGAAGAATCCACGAGCATGGTTGCTGCTGCTGCTGTTGTCGTGAGGTTATATCCGACACCTTTGTTGCACGAGTATAAGATATAGGTAATCGGTCCGAGCAAAGGTAATATTGATATGCTCAGGAACAAACAGGACACGATGCCTTTGCGTCAGAGGAGATGCAAGAAAGAAAAAGAGACAAAAGCAAGCCCCCGATACGAGAAAAGCTGAAGTGAGTGAGGAAAAAAGGGAACCAAGTGGGTTGGAAACGAGTCTGTTATGTAAAAAAAATCAGAGGCCAACGGACGAGCTACCGGAGAAGGCATCGGGAAATGGGCCCATTGCGCAAATTTGTTGGATATCGGACCAGACGCTATGAGTGAGTATACAGAGAGTGTGTGAGTGGCCCTGTCAGAGATTTTTTTTCTCTCTCTTTTCATGGATAGATTTTGCCCCCGTTGATCACGCCTTCTAAGTGAGTAAGTATCTGTAAGTCTACGGCGATGCTCATGATGATCCCTCCCCACGACCAATTAACCGATTCTCAGCTGCCTTTTTGATCCTCCTCTCCAGAATGTTTCAGTCGTATCATTCTGTAAAATCCTAGCTTATACAGAAACATTTCACTTGAATCTCGTGTTGAAGTTGTAGACATGGCGAGATGCTGTTATTCGGCTCGTTGCCGGTTTAGGCTGGTACTCGGCCGCCGCTACAGCAGGGATGGGGCCCGCTAGGCAAAGAAAAATCAATCGGTCCAGCGCCAGGGGCCGCCGCTAATCAGATCCTTGCCACGGCTTGTCCGCTGCAAGACGACGCAATCCAACCAATCACTTTGAGCGGTTGGGAAAAGAAGAAAGAGAAATTTTGCATAGAGTGGCTTGATGCTGCAGGTAAGCCACCCGATCCAAGTGCCATGCGACAGCTTCGATTTGTTCCATGCAGCTTCGACTGCTCAAGAATGACCTGACTCACATCTCGGGACATTTCGGCGCGCTGAGTGCCAAGCTACGCGGCTCTTCAACCGCTCATCGCTTCTGCCGACGTCAACCTTCCATCTCCGAGGTAGAGGTAGGGATTCTCTCTGTCCTTTACGGTCCGGTCCGTCACTCTTCAACAGGTAATGTAGTTCAGCTCCATGACCGGACACGTCCGGATCAGGAACGGACCTGAAGTTATATGGATCTGATGTGATGGCGATGGAGTCAACATCAAAAGATCCCAGCACCCCCAAGCTTGCTCATCTCTGCCATAGTTACAGTTACGTACATTTATGAGATGCAGAAATAAGCATACACAGACTTGAGGAGAACCTGGTCCCTTTTACACTCAGAGATTGGATCTTGTATATTCTCATTATGTATTCTCAACTCCGCTACGATGTCGACATGTCTGGGGTTGTCTGAGCGTTGTCAACGGGCTTCCAGACTTGGCTTGGTCATACCGGCCCGAGGGCAATTAAGGTTGACTCACAAGATGAGAAGTGCCATTGCGAAGGGTTTCAGAATTGTGTAGCTTCTGCTTCAACCTGATATCAATCATCCATCCCCATTCATTGTCAGCTTTTCAGCCTCTGGATAAATAGACTACATAATACCGCCCACTCTACGGATATTGCGTGTCACTTGTCATTCCACCACCACCAGTTGCCATGGCCAAGATGCTCCCGTGTTATCCCCATGGTTCGACAATTTCGCTTCGTCCCACCGCATGCCATTGAGTGACTAATTCTTTCACCATCAAGTTGTGTAATGCTTTTGCCTCTACCTCTTAGCTTACACCTTTTCCACGATAAGAATTTGGTCCTAGATCGGGAAGATCTTCCCGCAAACCTTTCCCCTATCGTGATCTCTCGTCGCCGTACTCGTGCAGTCGATAACAGCTTCCTCTTTGCGACGAAACTTGGACCTGTATCCTTGTTTTGTACCGCTGAATATCTGGTCAGACGGCACGTCGAGGCACCTGAGCCTCAATCTCACACCACTCGTGGTTTGCGGCTCAGCGCATAGCAATCGTCTCAGAAATGACAGGCCCTTGGTTACCCATGGTGAGAGAACAGCTCAGGCTGGTGACAAGTCCATACTATTCCCGAGTCTCGACCCGTCGCCAGCGCGTCGATCCCGCCTTGCAGCAAGCAGCGCGCCAATATGACCTACGCGACGATGGCAATTATTGATGAGCAAAGAGCAACGTCATTGTTTTAGTCTATCCTATGTACTAGTCTAAGGCTATTGAAGACTACAAGCGGATGATGCCAGGTACCGGAATAACGATGTGCAGCTGGCCTGTATCATAATCTGGTCAATGTAGGCGGCCTGCCGGCCTCTGCTTTTATCTACTAAGGACCGGTCAGGGAGTAAGAAACAAGAAACTTGGAAACAAAGCATTAATTATTAATGGTGTTGTTACGAACCAACCGAACATCCCAAATCCTCCCCATACAAGAGCATAAACACAGTCCCCTGGTATCCTTCTATGGCATCATTCAAAGCCAAGCATCTACCCCCCACCAAAATATCGCCAGCTTAACGGTCGCGAATAACCTGCTGCACCTTGGGATACACCCTGATCATCTCGTTGTACAGCTCCGGATGGTCGCGCCACATGACCTGAGGATCCCAACCAGCAGCGACAAAGATGGTGTCGACGCCGCTCGAGATAGGCGTGGTGAAGACGTTGGCGATCTGAAACCCGATGAGGAATGAAAAAGCCATAATGACAGCGGTATATTGGCCTTGGTTGTTGTAGGCGGGGTCGGTGAAGTAGAGAAAGAGGTATGCCAGAAGAGCACAGGCGTATGCGATGAAGAGGGCTCCGAATGAAAGAACGGGTCCGATAAGGCAGTCCTACGCGGGTTAGTAATAGATCCAAGATACAGATTAAGACTTACATTGATCAGAGCATCGATTCCGCGGTCCTTGATCATCTTCCAGGTATCCTTTGCAGCCGGGAAGTAGGCCTTGCCATAGAGAGCAATGTGGCAGAAGGCATATCGGTTGAGGAACTCGACAGCCCATTCCAGGAGACCAAGCAAGCAACTGATGCAGCAGAAGAGAGCATATCCGACAATGCTTCCATCCGAAGCTTCCTGGTTGCGGGCGGCGTTGCAGATCTGTCGAAGGAATTGAACAATTGCAACCAACAGGCTACCAAGGCTGATGGAGCCGAAGCTGTAAGTCAATGCTCTCTTGGCAGAAGCGCGAGTGGCATCCTTAGGAAAGTTGTGAGGGTTGAAGTACCAGGATCCGTAGACTCCGGCAATTGTTGTATGGATCGTGTTCTTGAGCCATTCAGAAAACCAGTACATGGCGAAGGTGATGAAGACAATCAAGCCAATGACCTTCCCTTGACTGCAGCCTCCGTCGGCACAAGAAGGGTTGTTATCGGAGGGCTGATATTTTACATAGATAGCGACAAGGGTGATAGAAAACCAAGCAGAAAACGCTGTAGCGATGAGACCTCCGACGAAGCTGGTAAGGTAGACATGGCCGTACTTTTTGCTTACGTCGATGGTCGTCTTTAGCATAAGGGACGAAAAAGGAATCCGTGAGATCCATGTCCAGAAGCAGAAGGCTAGGAACAGCCCGAAGATAAGGAAGACAATACCGGCAGACCAGTATCTACGCCAAAGGTAGAAAATAGCGGTTCCGATCGCCCAGCACACATTGAGGATACCCGTCACCCAGATGAACTGCTTGGGGTAGATTCGCGCGAGCCAAACGTATGCATACGAAAGAACGAATGCAACGGCGAGAACAAACATGAATAGGATGATGGTGCTCGTGTTGAGAGAGAAGTTGTTGGGGTTGTTGTATATTCCATCGCCAGCATTGCCGCGGTTGGCAGCGTAGCCTTGAAGAGCGAGACCAGAGACGACAACGTAGCCGATGAAGACACAAATCAGGAGTATTCCGGCCCAGAGATCATTGTACTTTGGTTTTGGGATCTTGAATTGCTCCTCGAAGGAGCCCTTCTCGTTGCCATTGTAGCCTTGAGCGGGCATATATCCGTTGCCATTCTGAGGAGGTCCCTGCTGGTATGGCTGCTGTTGCGGAGGTTGGTAATACTGCTGCTGATGGGTCGCAGGAGGCGGTTGAGGCTGATATTGCTGTTGATAACCCCCATTGGAATAGGGTTGTTGTTGATTTGGGTTGTAGTAGCTATCAGATTCGCCCATGTTGGCGTCGGCTCGATGGAGTGATCAGCGCAGGGATGTTGAGTATTGATGCGGATGCGCGAGGTCCAATCGATAATCACAGCAACTGTTGAGATGAAGATGTAAAGATTCAGTTTTGACGTTGCAAAGGAATGGATATGATGCACACGGGTAGTTAGTCGTACAAACAATTGATTGGCAAGCGGGGGCCCCGATTGCTCTTGCCAAACCCAAGGGCATCACAAGCTTAGCTAGATTCCATGAGGTCATCGAGGCGCCATCCTCAGTGGGGAACATAAATGACAGCTACTTTATTCTGAGGTCTAATAATTCATACAATACTCCTAAAATACTGATAAGACTATACTTAGACTCATAAGAATTACTTATAGTATAATTAATATTATTTTTATTCTTCTTTATCTATCATGTATCCGTACTCATATATCTTATATTTTACCAAGAGTACAAGTGAAAGCAAAGGTCAACTATTTCTTTTTGTCACCTCTGCCCAAGCTTCATCAATCTAATTGCAGCTGGTGTAACGATATTCAGCTAGAGCGTAAGACGTAGCCAATCAAATCTAGGTATGGCAATATGGCCCCTGTAATTACAGGACCTGAACAGCTGAACTCGGCATTGGGCCATTCCGGCCGAGAGATGCTAAGAGCCGCTAGAGGCTTGTCCAGTGCCGATATGCCGAATGCAATCTCATGCTCATGAATTCAATTCAATGGCTCTTGGCCTTTTCATGCCCTGCTGGCAATGATTTGAGGTGTCTGGCTGTCCTACGTCATGCATTCTATGTTTTATGAGAAAGCACCAGATAATACCAAACAGAGCAATCTGTTGTTTGCCCTCTGTAACGAATGCCATTTCTTATGTTGTCTGCCAAGCGCATTCAAAGAGTGGATAGTCCATTTGATTACACGTCTAATACTATTTACTGTCATGACACATCGACGAGAGCTTGACTCCTGGTGCAAGACCAACGCTCCGTTGAATGATGACACACGGGATACTAGACTAATGGTCTGAAGCATGGCTGTACAAGACCACACGCTCAATAATTCACCAGAAACCGAGCCCTTAAACATACATAGCCGATATTATCCAAACGCCTTAATCCCCAACACCAAAGACTCATATCGTACATTCACTCTCAATAAATCTTCTTATCGTTTCTCCCCAGCCCTTCCCAACCTCTCCTTTGCCGCCTCGACAACACTCCTCCGTAGCGCCGGGCCCTCGCCAGCGTCTGTCTCCTCGTCGTTGTTGACGGGAACGACGGCCCACTTCCTGGCAGATCCTTGCATACCTGCCCAGAGATCTGTCGGTAGAAACTCACCGACGTCCTGGCGGAACGTCTCGCGGGATACGCGGTCTCCTTCGAGGAGTTTATCGACGTTCTCTTGCGCCTTGCGCCATATGCTACGGACGCGATCTTCGACGGCGCGACGGCGCTCGACTTCGAGAATTAGGCTGTCATAGGCGCTTGCGTAGCGCTCGTAGAATTCTTTGAGCTGCTGCATCTCCTGCAGCTTGGCGTAGACGCCCTCCTTTTCCATATCCCATCGGGTCTTGAAGTCACCTTCAGCAGCGAGGTAGTCTGCAAGTCGATCGCCGATATCGCCTAGAATGGCGTATGCTTCCAGCATGCCCGAGTAGGCCTGCTTCGAGTTTTCGTGCTGCTCCTGGAGCACAGTATATTCCTGTTCCATAACCGTAAGGCGCTCTTGTATTTCCTGAACCACATCGTCTACCTCGCCTGCATCCTGGACAACAACTTTGAGCATCTCAGCTCGGTCTTTTGCTGTCTTTGGTTCGAGGTCGGAGACGTTAGACTCTTGTTCGGCGATGACTCCAGAGATGGAGACGCCGTCGCCGCCTTGGGATTGTGTTGCCTCGGCAGCTCTTCGACGCGCTAGGGCCACGGCGCCTTCTGTAGTTCGAATCGCGGTGACGCACATGTCGAAATGATGCGTTAGAGAAGTCAGTAGGTGCGCCATGTTAGCCGAGTGGTCAACCAAGCTCTCGAGGAGCTCTTCGGTTGGCGGATTATTGCCATCGTTGGTGTCGTGTGATAGGCTTGGGGTATCGACGATGATCTTCTTAAGGTTGCGAATATCGGTATCGAAACGGAGCAAGTCCCCGTCAAAGGACTGTTGTGTCGCCTGTTCTGAGTCAGCAAATGATGGCGATAGCTTCATGCGAGGTAGCTTGCCTGGAGCTCTTGGATGCTCTTCTTCATGGCCTCTCGCACGCCATGCACACCTCCCTCGTCGATAAAGTCAAGAAGACTCCGTCTCTCCTCACCTTTTGGCCGAAAGACGCTCTCCACCCCCGTCTTACGAAGCATCTCCATAGTGTGCTCCAGCTCGCCATCGACCAAGTCCATCGACTTGACCAACTTCTTGAAGTCCTTCTTCCCCCAATCGTAGGTACTTTGTAGGCTCCTCCTCACCCGAACAAGAATCGCAGCCTGGTCGAGGATCGACGTTCGCAGAAAGCCCGCCTGGGCAGCTAGAATGGCGACATCTTCGTGGGACTGACGTGCGGCGTTTGCGATCTCGTGGGCGCGCAGAACAAGGGTCATGGAAGAGAGAGACCGCTTAGCGACGAGGAGATGGTTAACGAGTGTATCGATAGAGATGGAGGGGGCGCTGGAGTCGACATCTTGATGCGTAAAGGATCGCGAGCGAGAGTTGGGATTTGAATTTGAGTGTCGAGAGTGAGAGTTCGAGTGAGGATGCGAATGGCCAGACGAGGCTCCGGAAGAGCCATGGCTGCGTCGCAATGAAGTAGCTGAAGATGAGGCCATGATGAATCGAGTAAGGTTGGTTTATGTGATAAAAAGATTAATAAGCTCCCATGATTACATGGTGAGCGAAAATGGACAAGAGAAGAAGATAGAGAATTACACGAGATTGAATGGAAGTGATAGAAAAAGAAAAGAAGAAGGAGAGAAGTCAAACGGGGGAGCTTGATAGCTCAAGGCGATGACGGCACTTGCGATAAGCTTCCGTTATCGCGCGCAGTCGCAATCAGGCAGCTGACGCATCGTTGATAGGTGGACTGACTCGTTACTTTACAGGGACTAACCCGGCCTGGGACTTTGTTTAGGTATCATACAGCGAGTTTAGGTGGTCTTAGAGCGCCACCTTCGAGGTGTTTCAGGTGTCTGCCTGTCTGCCTGTCTGCCAACGTTTCAAAGAGGAGATAGAACCTAAAATACGTATTGTATCAACAAAGGCTTCACATATCGACAAAGGCGTGGCAGTAGTTGGGCAATCTACTAAGGAATTTGATAATATATGCTGTAGATAAGCAGAATTTGATAAATACTAGCATTTCAGCCGCTTCCGTTCCGGTCAGGTCCGCACGTGGAAAAGCTGATTTGGTGTATCATTTGTCTCACTTCTTTCAGTCACAGCCTCAAAATGGTAGAAGCAAATGTGCTTGAAATATTGTCCGATTGTGGTTGAAAACGAAAAATCATTCTGATATCTCTGATCTAGTATAATATAATATAGTGTAATGTAATATAGTTCATGTCATCGTTCCTGATAGAATCCAGTCCCGTCAAGTTAAATCAATCGCCTTGCGCCTATCCTCCCATCCTAAATAATCCAGTATCATCATCTCGATATCGTATACTCTCGAGGCGTGATACCATCAAGAATCTAATACGCTCTCTTCAAGTGTAAATCGTGTACTTGTATAACCATCTCAGCGACTGGAAGGAGGATGCTCCAGCCGACGATCATGCTCATATGGCGTTGGCGCTGGCGAGTTCACCCTCGTTGTATGAGCAGAGTCGATGTGGAAGTAGCTCTTGATCGAAGAGTACCTCTCTCCAGAAGTGTTGATGTCCTCCATGAACCCGCCGTCCTTACGAATGAAGGGAGGATAGAGCTTGCCAAGTCCCTCGGGCTTCTTCTTGGCTGCGCTCTTATCTTCGGCTCGACCACCGCCAGCGTTGGACTGAGCATTGTCGAGGTCAGCAGCTCCCTTGGAGCCCATGCCCCCCTCTAGGAGCTCACCACCCTCCATGACGGTGCGAAGCTCCAGACCTTCGTCCTTGGAGTACACGCGGACACCCACGATGCAGATGGCGTTCCAAGGCTCGGGCATCTTCTCCTCCTCAGAATCGTAATCGTCTTGGGCCGCAGCAGGGTTTGCCTGCTGGAGTCGAGGCTTGCGGGCCATGTCGTCGCTGCTGTAAAGAGCCTCCCAGTCCTCCACAGGAGAGTCCGATGACTCGCCTGCAGAATCGTACGCCGGTCGAACACGAACAGGGAGAGGTTCTTCTTCATCGACAGGAGCGGGAGGACCCCCACTGACGGGTGGAACCTCCTGCTTCTCTTCAGAAGCTTCAGCTGTTGAGTCAACAGTCTTAGGAGTCAAGTGAGGAGAACCGGTCGAGACGGAAATCACACCATCGTCATTGTCCTTGTGATGCTCGTCGACAACGACAGGCTCGTCCTTCTCGTCCGACTTTTTGACTTCCTCACTCTTCTCATCCAAAGCCTCGTCGTCAGCCTCTTCGGCCTTCTTCTCAGCTTCAGCAGCCTTCTCAGCCTCAGCCTTGGCAAGTCTCTCCTTCTTCTTCTGCTCTCGTTCAGCCTTGACCTTGGCATTGAACTCCTCGTCAAGGCGTGTCTGCTCAGCCTCCCAGGCCGCGCGACGCTTTGCACGCTTCTCCTGGTTCTTCTTGCTCTGCTTCTTGGTAACGTCGCGGTTAGTATGGCGCTTCTCCCACATACGGCGACGCTCCTTCTGTCGACAGCCAGAGGCCTTTTGCTGCTCTTTCTTCTGACGGAGCTTCGTAACCTTGTCCATGTGGTCCCAAGCCTTGCTGTGGGCCAGATCGTATGCGTAGCCTACTTGAGCGAGCTTCTCGTTCTCAATCCTTTCGGCAGCCTCGCGCTTAACGACCTGCTCAACAGATTGAGCAGAAGAGTCCCTCTCACCTGTTACCTTGAGGTAGACAACATAGTTGCCAGAAGGAAGGTCAGGCAGCTCTACCGACACCGAGCGCTCCATGAGATAGTTGCCATGGGATCGGACGATGTAGTCTTCAGCGTTGGGGCTATCCTCGTAGTGAAGTCTGAAGTGGAGGCGGAACGAGTACTGGCCATGGAGACCCTTGAAGTAACGACCATCAAGCTGTGAGAGCACTAGGACGATGGGCGAGTCCTTGGTCAGCTTGATGTGGAACTTTTCGTGGTATGCTGCCTTCCACGGGACGTCCACACCAATCCATCGCTGACAGCATCGCCAGTCGCGGTCTCGGAAGAGTCGGGTGCGGTCAAAGTGGGAGTACTTGCGGATGAGATCCTCGTACGAGATCCAGAAGACTGAGTCACTGCCAAACTGGTGGCCCATCTCCTCTTGGACTTCGGCGGTCCACTCCTTGGAGCCGTCACTCCAAGCTCCCTCCCAGATACCCTTGCGAACCTTACCCCAAGGGTTACGGAGCTTGACCAGGCGTTGGCCAGACTTGAGGGTACGGGCCTCCATGACAACGTATGCGTGTCCTTCAGAGATACCGTTGCGCTCACCGTAGCCGTGTTCCAGCAGGCCAGTAGAGGCGCCAAAGAGGAACTCGTCGTTCACCCTAGACATCTCCTTGTCCCAGAATTCATCGATATCAAGAATATCAGAGGTGAGAAGCTCGGTGGTCACACCACCAGAGAGATCCTCGACACCCTCACCAATCCAGCCACCTGCTAGTGAGGCATAGTCACCATGCGCCTTGGCATAGGCCTTCTCGAAAAGGGGCACCCAAGTCTCGTTCTGATCTCTGCACTGGGCAAAGAAGAGAGCCTTGGATCCAGTCTGATAAGTGTTGCGATAGACGTTTTCGTTATCCTCACGGTCGATTTGTTGGAGAAGATCTCTCTGCATGCTAGGAGAGTCCCAGAGAGGCGACTTGAGGTAGAGCTTGTCGTCAATGATGGAGTAGATCCATTCTCCATCTCGGTAAAAGACGAAGCCGTAGATACCAATCTTGGTATCGTGGGCGACGCAAATACGACGGAGACCATCTGGAACGTTGGCGAGAGCTGTCAGGCCAGCCATAATCCAGCAGTCGCCTAGACTACCTTGCTTGACGTCACCACCGCTGACCTCCTTCATGAAGGTGGGCTTGTCGAAAATCTCATGAACACGCTTGACAGCCTTGGGAACAGAAGCCTTGGAACTGAGCAGTGTTGTTCTGTTAAGCTCAAACTTTTGTGTGCCGAGGTGGTTCAAGCAGTATCCCTTTTCGTATTTGAGATCCCAGTCCTGTACAATGAATTAGAGTCACATTCATGCGCTCAAATGTTCCTAGAAGAACTTACCAGATCCCAACCGGGATCCCGATAACGCATGTTTACTCGCTTGCATTCTTTAATGATCTTCTCTACCTTACGTCGACATTCCTCAGCGGCTCTCTCGTAGCCCGCTGATAAAAGTTCATTGGAATGGTAGGTAGCTGGAGGCTGAACAGGGTCGAATGGGAGAACGGCAAGAGCCTTGTGAAACTTGCGCTTGGAGAACTTCTTCCAGATGCGGTTGATGGACTTTTGGGGAGGAAGCTTCTTCTTCTTCTTTTTCTTCTGGTCGTTGTTATTGTTGTTGCCAGCGGGTGGCGCGCGAGGCCGACGAGGGTCGTCAGACTCCTCTGATGAGCTGTAGCCGTGCATGTTGTTGGCTAAAGATGTTCTGGGTGAAAAAAGAAGGGGGTATCTTTTGAGTAGTATGAGGATGAGAGGTCGATTGTATAGGCTAGACAGGAAAGGTCCAGCAGACAAGATAGGAACGGACACTAAGACAAGGTCAAAAGAGTGAGAGGATACGGCAAGCAACCGGTATCCCGCAACTTTACAGATAGCAGAGGAGAATAAAGTGGCGCGAGTTCGGAGGGAAGAAAGGGAAGGGTCTTTATATGATAAGAATATCCGGCTGAGGAGATGGGAATATTACTAGTAATCCGCCACCACCACCATCAAACCACGACACGGCGGGAAACCAGCCCTGCAGCGACAGACAATGTACACCGACAGACGATACATGGCAGCTACCACGAGCTCCGGATAGACATTCTCGAATCGCACCATTGACGCACGGCGCACTTTGGGGGCCGGGCAGAGGGCAGAGTCGAAAGTCGATGCCGTGTGGATTAGCGGAGAAGAAGAAGCAAGGGTCCTCTTGGCGCGTCAAAGTCCCCGGAACTGGAATTGCAAAGTGTATTTTGGCGCAGCAGCTAGTACACGATACACGGGTCTTGGCAGGAAACAATGCATCTTGAACCCGGTTGCATGGCACAGGGTCGAGGGTGCTGACTCTGCTGAGCATTCCCTCTTCTGGCGGCTCCCTGTGTGCAGAGTCCAGACCGCTCTCCTTGACCGCGGTGATTTGATTCCTCACGTCTTTTCAACAACCATGTTGATGTTGGCCAGCCGATACAGAATGCTTGCAACGGGAGCCGGCCCAGCTGACAATTTCCTTTGTTCGATAAGCTTCGGTTTGTCCGGCTTCAAAACTTTGGTGACAAAGCAGACAGTATCGTACTGTGCAAGACGGAGAAAACCTTCAAAGGAGTGTACTGTACCTACTGCTCCGGTTTGCCATCCACTTCCCTAAGTGTCTCTCTGTCTTCCCCTTGAATCCGATTCGCCCACGCAGCTCCTGAGTCGCTGTCTCGAAAGAAGGGGCTGTGGGGACAACATTTTTACGTTTCTAGGGGTCCAGCCCAAGTGGGAAAGCTGGCTGCGTGAAGGGTCCAGGTTCCCCTTAAGGTACCGGGTTGTACTTCATCGAGTAGGCCGGGACAAAATTGTGAAGCATGTCTTGGACCAATGATCGACCAAACTGACTGAGTACTTTTGTCACTTTGTACATGTCCGGGCGAGGCAAACAGTGCGGGGCCCGTTGTCAAAGCCAGGGGACGGCGTTTCCAAGGCTGCAGGGACACGGACCGAGGATAGGCACGCACGTTACATAGTATTCTTTTGAGGCCTTCGAGGCGGTGGTGAACGACTGGCCGTAAACAACGCATCAACTCGGGAAGCTCATGTGCCATTGTATAGTACTGTAACCTCAGTCCACTCTGCCTCTGTTTCTCGAACAAAGACAAGATGGAAAAGGGGACGGACTGTTATCAGTACCACGCGGTACCTCATTGATACCGTCGATAAGCAATTGACCTATGAGCATCCATGGATTAGCCTAGTCCCATCTCCACCTTGACAAGGATGTGGCAGCGCTTCCGAGAACGGGGGCCATCTGACTCTTCCTCAGACCCCCTTCTGCCCCTTCAGCCTCAGAGCGTCGTGCAAATCCGTCTCAACACGACTCAGCCTGGTCCGGTCCTAAGGATCCATCAGATCAGCGGAGCGGATTATGGGCCCGGCGGATGAATTGGGAGAGGCACCCCCCGCATTTCGATCTAAGGAATCTCTATCGCGTCCGTTATCGTGAGCCTGGTCTGGATGCCTTGCTCCTCTTCTTGATGGGGCCTTGAACAGAGCCTCAATGTCCCAGGGCAAGGGTACTTTGTTGGGGGCGGAGCAAAACAGGCAATCATTGCGGGCGGAAGGCTATCGTGCCTTGACTCCTGGAAATTTGATGGCCAGAACTTTGGAAGCGGTACTCTGTCCACAAGGTCCGATCGGCGCTTTTAGCGTCGTCTAGCACAGCGCAAAATAATGGCTGACTCGAGCGGGTATCGACAAAATCCGGGGTCGCAGATTGGGACTTTGGGATATCAATCTCATAATGGCATCGCCAATCTCATGAATATGCCTAACATTCGCAATTTAGACAAGGGTCATGCTTGAGCTGTTTAAGATGCGGCCCCCAATGAAACCAACTGTCGGTATACGCAGCAGGCAGCCAGGTTTTAGTGTTGTCGTGAGGCCTCGTGTCCTCTGGCGTTGATGCGTTTTCTTCAAACTGGTTCATGTAGAAGAGTCGTTATTGGCGGTTCTTGCTGCATCATGCAGTATCTGTTTGAACGAGCCGGTAATCTCGCTGCAATGAAAATGATGCATGTCAGCCCAGGCGAGATGAAACGAACCATAGCCACAGAGATGCCTGTTGTCCCGTTGCTTCCTCGAATGGCCCATGCGGTAAGACCTTTCAGTCCTGTTTCTGTAGAGTTGTGCCGTGACAACTTAATATATTTGCTGTTATTCCGGTCATACCAATATCATGAAAGCCACTGGCTGATATATACACAAGATATAGGCAGGCAGTATTCAAAATAAATCGGACTTTATGTAAGGCTAATATAAAAGTTTAACACTTTAGTCATAATCTCTACCTTGTTGTTCTCTAAGGTAATCAACTCTTTATATTAACCTTATCTAAAGTCCCTTTTATTTTGAACACCGTCTGGCGAGGACAGCTCACAATAGAGATTCAGGAACATGCGCTAATGGTATTTTCATGAAACATAAGTTGCCCTTAAAGCTTTAGACGTGTAATTTCTTACAACTATCTTGCATTTGTCAAAGAACCGCTTTTGTTGCGTTGCAGTCTCCAAAGAACGACAAGCGGAAGTTGCCCGTGATTGCATCCAACGGCAAAAGTCCGTCCTATCGTTCCACGGTAGATTCGAGTCTTGGCCATTAATATTTAATACCCATATCATGATTCCTCCTTCAATGCATTCCATTCAATTACAGCAATCATGACAGTCATTCATATAGGTACGTGGTGCATCACCCTTCTGTCGCGCCTTTCACTCACTGGCCTCAAGTGCTGTTCAAGTTCCGGCCAGACGTAAACGAGTCCCATCGACAAACTTTCGTCCAAGAACTCAAAAAGCTCAAGAAACTACCATGCGTCAAGGACCAACGCCTGGTAGTTGGCGGTCCATCAATTACAAACCCCATTGCCCGCAGTAAAGGCTACCAGATCTGTCTGCTGAGTTTCCATCCTGATCCTGCGGCGCTGGAGGAGTATCAGGCGAGCAGTGAGCACCACAGGTAACTTCACTTTTATTTTACTTGTAAGAATACTAAAGAAGAGGGACTGATACTATTGGCAGAGTGACAAGTCAATATCTGTGGCCTTTTGCAGAAGATGTTACTAGGTTCGATTTTGAGGTGGATGAAGAAGACCAAGACACATTTATAACAAATTTTGGTTTCTCACGAGAATGAGGGTTTCTTAGTATAGATATTCTAGTCCATTTGTAACCAAGATCAAATCAATTACTCACAGGAGCATCCAGTCTGATAAGTTTGTCCCCGCGGCCGGCGGCCCACACCGGAGGGCTCCGATCTGCCCGCCGGCTTATCAACGTCGGCTTGATGAATGATGCTACAACGACGACTGAGGTCTAGAATTTATTTGCGGGGTGCTGAAGAGGGGAGTTGCATTCCTCTCAAAAATTCGATTTAATATTTCTACTCCAGTTCTATTATTCTCGTGACAAGTTTACCAGTCTAGCCAGTATAAATAATTGTGTGGTTTTGATCTGAGGTGACCATCTCAACATCATCGTCAACACCAAACTGCTCGCCATGGCGCGCTTCACACTTCCTCGACTGCAGGGCATCGCCAAACCCAAATTCCTCCATGGAATTCCTAACAACAGTATATCCATCATCGCAACTCTCATCGGCGTCAACGCCCTCGTATGGATCGCCGCCGCCATCGTCCTCCATTTCCACCCAGCCCTCATCTCACCCGCCGCCCTCTCCTACGTCCTCGGTCTCCGTCATGCTCTAGATGCAGACCACATCGCGGCAATTGACCTGATGACCCGTCGTCTCATCGCCTCAGGCCAGAGACCCGCTACCGTGGGCACCTTCTTCTCTCTGGGTCACAGCACAATCGTGATAGTAACATGCATCGTCGTCGCAGCCACAAGCGGTGCCCTGCGCGAGAGATTCGATGGGTTTCAGCGCGTGGGGAATATCGTAGGTACCAGTGTCAGCGCCGCATTTCTGATCATCCTCTGTGTTGGGAATGGCTGGGTGCTGTATAAGCTTGTGCAGCGGCTGCAGACAGTCCTACGGGAGCGGAGGAATCAGGTGCAACTAGAGGGGTTTGTCGAGGAAGAAACTCAGATTCAAGACCACTTTGCCCTTGAGGGAGGCGGATTTTTGACTCGTGTGTTTAAGAAGCTGTTTCGTGTTATTGATCGGCCATGGAAGATGTATCCCCTCGGCGTGGTCTTTGGCCTTGGCTTTGACACGAGTTCTGAAATTGCTATTCTGGGAATTGCTAGTATTCAGGCTGTTCAGGGTACGAGTATCTGGTTGATTCTGATATTCCCTATACTGTTTACAGGTGAGTTGGTAGGATACGGTTGATGGGGGGTTTTCACTTACACGCTTCAGCCGGCATGTGTATGCTCGACACCACTGACGGTGCTCTTATGATGGCACTATACACGTCCAAAGCATTCTCGAGGGACGTCGTCGCTATTCTTTACTATTCCATCGTCCTCACTGGAATTACCGTTGTTGTCTCTGCGTTCATCGGAATAGTGCAGGTGCTGTCTCTGATACAGAATGTCGCTGACCCGCAGGGAAGTTTCTGGGACGGAGTGTCAGCCATTGGTGATCACTTTGACATTGTTGGAGGTAGCATCTGTGGTGTATTTCTCGTTGTTGGCCTTGGTTCGATATTCGTTTACAAGCCGTGGCGAAGAAGGGTCGAGAGGAAGCAGCAGGCTTTGCTACGGGAGGATGAGGGCGTGTTCGAAGATGCTCACACATCTTTTTCGCCTCGGTCGACAAGAAGCGAACCATCTTGACGCCTCATTGTTGATATGCAATTTAAGCATCCTTTATTCGGGTCGCATTGCATGCATAAACCAATGAATGCAGGACGTGTGTGCAATTGTGGCATCGCACATCTCCGTTACTAGAAGTACAAGATAAAGAGCAAAAAGACAATCGTCAAATGAGAGATTGTAAAGCAGCTTTTCATCAATCCTATGATCTTCGTAACTACTGAACAGATGTACTTGCAAGCAAACAAAGGCCATCAAGCCAACTGTCGAAGTGGCCTCTTGCAGGTATAAGTGGCAGACTTAAATTATTGTTCTGATCACATTACTTGTTCATGACCTCCAAAGTCTTCGCCGACACCTTCCTCGCCTCCGCATTCAAAGCATCAATTTCCGCCTGTACCAGCGGAATCCCATTCTTCTCCCTCTCCTTCTGTGCCAACTGTTCAATTTCACCAGGAAAGTAAATCCGGTCTACCCCAACAGCCTTTTCAGACCCTACCACTCGTTCGTATAGGTACTGCATCCTCTCCCGAAACTCGTCTAGACTCATAAACAGGTCGGGCTTGATAGCTACCAGAAAGTGGCCGACGTCTGCGGGCTTGGAAGGGTCATAAGGGCCCGTGACATTTCCGGCAAATGCTGAGCCTGATAGAACGCCTGAGAAGACATCCATCATAATGGCTAGTGCAGAGCCCTTTGGTCCGCCCATAGGGAGCATGACTCCTCCAAGAGCAGCTTCTGGATCATCTGTCGGCTTTCCCGCTGCATCAAGGGCCCAGTCCCACGGAATCCTCTCTCTTCGCCTCTTAGCCTTGTAAATCTTTCCTCTTGCCGCTACAGACGGCGCCATGTCGAGGATGAAGTTCTCCATTGGCCCTTTACCCGGAGCACCACAAGCGATGGGTGACACACCCATGAGCTTACTCCTACCACCGTAGGCAGGCAGAGCAGGACTAGAATTCGTAAACACAAGACTCATCATATCAGCGTCAAGAGCCTGCTGTACGATCCAAGCGCTCATGCCAAAGTGGTTCGAATGCTTGATGCTCGCCATGCCAATGCCGAAGATACGTGCAGATTCGATAGCAGCGGCCATGCCTCTGTGAGCAGCGACGAAGCCAAAGCCGTTTTGGCCATCGACTTGGGCAACGGCTGGTGTAACTTGGTTGACTATGGGTTGGGCGCTGGCGTTGAGGACGCCCTGGCGGATACGCTCCATGTATGAGGGTATGCGGTTGATGCCGTGGGTGTCGACCCCTCTTAGATCGGCGGCAACGAGACAGCGGGCGATTATGGAGGCATTTTCAGCTGGGACGCCGTTACCTTTTAGGATGTCTTCGACAAGTCGATGGGCCTCTGAAGATGAGATGGGGATCTTTTGAGAATCTGTGTCTTGGTCTGTCATGGTGGGGATGAGGCGGAGATGTGGGAGAGGTTGTCCTTTGAGCCAAGAAGCAGCTCAAGTATGAATAAGTGATTAAATTAATTTCTCGGGTTGTATTTGATTGAGGATTATTTTTACATACTTATGTTAGAGTTGGTTCCCTGGTTTTAATACCAAGTGTGGTTCACGGAATCAATGCGGGGATTTCCCGTCTCTCATGTCCAAGTCTTTGCGGCATCTCCCCGCTCCAACGGACTTTTGCCACTCCACCCTACAATTCGATTTGTTCCCTGAATAACTTTTTTACCTCATTAAAAATACTGATACAATGCCTGGCGATAATGTCTCGGATGCAAGACGGTCTCAAACAAGAAGTGGCCAGCCCGGACGGAAGAATCCCCGGCTCCGATTAGCCTGTCTCCGCTGTCAACGCCGGAAGATCAAGGTATAGACATTTCATGAGATAGATCAATACTCGAGACTGAATAAAGATAGTGTGATGGAGAGCTACCGACTTGCAAAAACTGTCGCAATGCAGGTGCTCCATGCACTGATGGAGAGTCAGCTCGTCTCAAGGACCTCCCTCGAGAGTATGTTGCTGGCACTCTCGGTTCACACCTAAGCTCATTGAGTATACAGGTACATTTCGACTTTGAAACGTAGAACAGTATGGCTAGAGACTATTATCAGGTCGAGATGTCCTGATGTAGATCTCTCGCAGGACCCTCCTACAGAGATTGAAGACGTCCAAAGTGACACCATTCTCGAAGACGCAACAGATTCGGTTCTCCAAGCAAATGGTGTTTCTGAAATTACCCATGAAAGTTCGGAAATTGAGCTACCTAATCAACCTGTCAGATCTGCTCCTGGACCTACAGGAGCTGGCGCAATTACCCACGAGATTGGCTTGGTTTCACTTGGTACAAATCAAGATCCCAGATACATCGGTCCATCCAGCGGCTACTTTTTAGCCCGCGTAATGCTTGATCCAGTTTCAAGACAAGATCAAAGTTTCAGTTGCACAAGTAGGAATGCCCCATTCCCTACCAAGCTTGTCGAGGCTATCCAGGGTCCGCTGCCTCTCCCACTAAGAGACATGGCAACACAATTATGCGATGCATACTTCGATGCCATCAACTCCCAGTACCCGATTCTCCATCGACATACTTTCAACAACATGCTCGATCGGGCCTATAAACAAGATATACAGGATCCTGTTGTAAGCTTCCAGGTATTCATGGTTCTAGCCATAGGATCTGCCGTCTTGTCAGGCCGCATCAGAGCACGCATCCCAGCAGAATCATACTGTCTCTCTGCGCTACAGTATCTTGATGATCTCAACCTTGAAAACTCCTTACAAGGTGTGCAATGTCTTTTATTGCTCCTCATATTTACCATACACAATCCTTTCGTCCGCCTCAACGTCTGGTATCTCAACTACCATTGCATTGCTGCCCTGCTAGATCTCGGTCTTCAGAGAAACATTAGCACAGGATCTGGAATTTCCCTTCTAGAGCAAGAAATGCGGACTCGGATCTTTTGGGTTATATACTCGTTCGACCGTATTATTGCCACCATGATGGGCCGTCCCATTGGAATACGTGACGAGGGATGTGAATTGCGAGTAGGTGGACTAACAACATTGATACAACCATGAGCTGACGATGTTAGATGCCAATGGGACTGTCTGATGAACAGCTTGCTAGCTCTCTTCAACACCAAACCACTCCTCAAGCTTCCAGCGAGATGGCTTATGCTATGCACCTCTTCCGAGCAGCCAAGCTCAACTCGGAGATAAAATACATTGCCAACAGTATTGTCAGAGACTCGCCTAGGTATGCATATCCTCAAGTAGTTGACATCAACGACTGGCAAACAAACATGCTACAACAACTAGACGAGTGGGCAAGCCAGATACCCGGCCTTGATGACCCGTCTAAGCTCTATTTGCGCACAATATGTCTGCTCCGGTACCACGGCCTAAGAATGCTTCTCCTGAGACCAAGCCCTGCCATACCAAAACCTTCCAACGAGTCTCTGGTTCAGTGTCATCAAAGCGCTCGCGAGAACATCCAGCTGTTTGACCAACTCTACAAGAAGAACTTCCTCGTCCACAGCTGGACTACCTTTCACGGACTTGTTCTCAGCACCATAACTTTACTCTACTGTATCAAAGTCGTCCCTGAAATTGCCCGCTCAACTGATGTTGATGCTCTGATGGCTGACCTGGGCATATCTCTGAGCGTGCTAAGCGCTACAGGCGAACATTGGTCTGGTGCAAAACGCAGTAGGGATATTCTGGATGAGCTTGGAAAGTCGACTGTTCGATATCTGCGAGAACTTAATGCTCAACCTGTCGGTTCAGACGGCCGTTCTGCGTCTAGAACTACTGGACAAGGACTTGATGCAACAACACTGTCTGCAGAAATGTTAGATGGTCCAGGACTTGGCTTTACCAGCTCTCAGGTTGACTCTACGGCGTTGATGAGTAACGGAGAGAGTATGGGGTTCATTCAAGCTCCCTTTGACGATTGCATCTTCACCGACTCCTTCGCCGAGTACTTTGAAGGAACGGATTCTATAAATGTTGACACCATCGTCCGCGATTTATTTCAAGATTTCATTCCGACATATCCAAGCGCTATATAACTCGCGTCAAACTTGCGATCCTTGTGGCCCTGCAGCCGTAAGAAAGTCAAAGTCAGCTCCCAGCTCTGCCTGGTTCACGTTCCGCATATACAACCCCCGATATCCCCTCATCGCCTCTCTTCTCACCCACGGCGCCGCTGCTCCCTCGCTTTGCTCCAAGCTCTTGGCCCTCTCCTGAATTCTTTGCGAGATCTCTTCCTCTGAAAGATCAACCGATAATTGTCTCTTTTCGACATCCAAGGTAATGAGGTCCCCATTTCTGATGATACCGAGCGGCGATCTGGGGTCTGCTGATTCAGGGGAGATATGAAGACCGATTGTTCCGCCTGCAGTTCCACTCATACGCCCATCCGATAAACGCAGCATGTCCAGGACACCCTGAGATGCAATCTTTCTCGGAATCGGAATCATACCCGCCTCTGGCATCCCGGGATTTCCAACGGGGCCAATGCTTTGGAGAACAAGAACGCTATCCGGAGTAACGTCCAAATCAGGGTCGTCTATCCTTTCTGCGAGGTCTGCAGAGTTCGCAAACACCACTGCTTTTCCAGTGTGCTGGAGCAACTTTCGATACTTGGAGGCGCTTGCTTTCATAACTGCGCCTCCTGGAGCTAGGTTGCCTCTCAATACTACTAGTGAAGATGCTGGGTAAAGAGGATCGTCGAATGGCTGAATAACGCTGAGTTCTCGTGGGACGGGGATGAGAGAGTTGTGTGCGATCTCTTCTCCAAGAGTTCTTCCGGTGACTGTCAAGGCATCAAGGTAAAGAAGCGGTTTGAGCTCATGAAACAATGCGAGCATACCGCCTGTGAAGTGTCAGCCAAGATCACAGTGCGGCTAAGAAGGGGTAGGCACCTGAGTTGTGAAAGTCGGTCATGTAGTTATCACCACTAGGCTTCAGATCAACCAGCAACGGCGTCTTTCGACCAATCTCGTCGATCGTATCCAAGGTGATTGTACCCGCCACATTTGGATGGCGTCCAATGATAGCCATGAGGTGTACTACAGCATTGGTCGAGCCACCAGTTGCCTGTAAGACGGTAATGGCGTTAAGGAACGACTCCCGTGTTAATAGAGCTTGTGGTCGAAGACTCTCAAGGTTCTTGCATGCAGCGACGGCATATCCACCCGTAGCCTCTGCGATACGAAGTCTTGAAGCTGATACAGCTGGGGCTGTGGCACCTGCAAAGGGCATCATACCAAGACCGACTAGTACACACGCCATTGTCGATGCAGTTCCCATAACTCCACAAGTTCCTCCCTATGAGAAGCTGTCAGACCCGGAATACAGGGAGAAGAGGCTGAGAACACACCGTCGGTGCCAATTCATCATTGATGGCAGAGATGTCTTCAATATCCATAGTTCCAGCTCTGTACTTGGCCCAATTGTTGCGGCAATCTGTACAAGCTCCAATGCGCACTCCACGATGACTGCCGGGCATCATGGGACCTGTGACGAGATGAAGAATGGGTTTGTTTGCTGAGATGCCCCCCATCAACTGAGCAGGTGTGGTCTTGTCGCACCCTAGTACACGTCAATGCAAGAAACCATAACCTACGAGGAGACAACATACCGCCAATCAACACAACAGCATCACAAGGCTGCGCACTAATCATCTCCTCCGTATCCATACTCATAAGATTCCTCAAATACATGCTTGTAGGCGACGAAAAAGACTCATGTATACTGATGGTTGGAAAGTCAATGGCCAATCCTCCATTGAGCTGTACCCCTCTCTTAACAGCGTCTATGAGCTGAGGAATATTCGCATGGCAGGGATTGAAGCTCGAGTAAGTATTGACGATTCCAATAATTGGTCTGGATAAGGCATCTTCGCTGTATCCGAGAGCTTTGATGAAGACCTTGCGCAGAAAGAGGGAGAAGTGAGGATCTCCGTATGACGCCAGACCCTGACGGAGACCGACTTTTGAGGTTATTGGGGTGTCTAGATTGTAGTCTGGGTTTGCTGGGGGCTGTCTATTGTCAGACATTTTGAATGACTTTGATGAGCTTGTGTGTATCGAAAGTGTCTGGTATAACTACAGGATAAATACTGACCTATCAGTGCTTATGTATTACTGTCCCGCAATGGCGTTGATCATACACTCGCCGCATCCTGCAGATGGGGGATCTCCGCGCCTTCGGTCATCACGCAATCCAGCCGACGGGGCAGTCCCGCAGAAGACGGACGGCTGCCGTTAGGGATTATACAATGAGTAAATATAAAGCAACAGAAAAGAAGTAAATTGTTATGTTCCTCATTATCAGCATTGTCTACTCAGTTTACAAGTCAAACATGCTCAACTTACACAACAAAGTAGCCCTGGTCATCGGTCTCGGTCAAAATGGTACCGAAGGTTGGGGTATCGGAGCAGCTACAGCAGTCCTCCTAGCACGACAAGGAGCTGTCATTTTTGGGGGAAACAGAACAATTTCTTCAACTACAAAGACAAAAGAAACCATCCAATCCAAAGGAGGACAATGCGACGTCGTTGCCACAGATGCCACAGATTCAACCTCCGTCAAAACCCTTGTCGACGCTTGTATGAGCAAGCATGGCCGCATTGACATTCTGCTAACATGCGTTGGCCAATCTCAACCTGGTGATCCTGCAACATTATCTGAAGACGTTTGGGATGCGCAGATGGATATCAATCTCAAGAGCGTCTACCTAGCATGTCATCACGTCCTGCCCATCATGGAGAAACAAAGCACAGGTGGTTCAATTGTGTGCATCTCCTCCATCGCGGGTCTACGATACATTGGCAAGCCTCAAGTGGCATATAACACGGCCAAAGCAGCGATAATGCAGTTCGTCAAAACCACGGCAGTTATCTACGCGCAAAAGGGTGTGCGGCTGAATACCGTTGTCCCGGGACTCATGGACACGCCGTACACGAAGAGTTTGGCTGAGAGGTTTCCGCTGGATGGCGGATATGAGGAGTTTTGTAGGATGAGGGAGGGACAGGTGCCGATGGGGAGAATGGGGGATGCGTGGGATGTTGCGAATGCGGCTTTGTTCCTGGCTTCGGATGAGGCGAGGTATATCACGGGTCAGAAGATTGTTGTCGATGGGGGGATAACATCATCGACTGGGCGGGCGTAGGAATTCTTCTATAGTGTCTATAATCTTTATGCCCCCTTTGTCTGTGCCTGCTTGACATACTTTGTATGTTGTCCGATCGTCACAGGCTTCAAGCTCCCGTCATCTTCAACCTTTGAGATGCGAATCGTCGAAAAGGCCACACTTCCTCCAACCTTTTCCGCCGTTGACACAATCTCAACCAAGTCTCCGATCCTCGCTGTACTGAGATAGCTAATGTGCATATCCACACTCGCACCCGTTGTCTCCCTCAGATCGTGAGACGCGATGGCCAAGCCGGTGGTGAAGTCGATGATTGTCGCTGACGCAGCTCCGTGCAAGTTTCCGCTGCTGTTGAGATGGTTTTCGTTAAGAGTCATCCTTGTTGTGACGGAGCCTCGTGTCGTGCCGATGAGTTTGGCGGGAGCCATGATGAAGTTGTAGATCGGGCTCTTGGCACGTAGGCGGTCCATGAGACGTTGGACATGGGCATTTCTCTCGACTTCGGGTGAGTCGATATCCGGGGTTTGGACCCGTGTTGACGGCGGTTCAGCCATTTTGACTTAAAGAAATCCTATTTCTCTCTTTGAAGGACAAGTTGAGATAGTTGTTGAGTGACTTCTTTGAGACGAAATTTCCTCATCGGGCAATTCCCGGCCCCGTTCTATGAATATCCTCTCTTTTCGCATACGCCGTCAGACCTTTTCAAAGACATCTTTCAAATAGTCGAATGCACCCAGAGGAGGAGAGCGGCCATTTCTTACGCCGCTCCTGAAGATGCTTTGTTGTTTCAAAAGAATTGTGAGGATGCTTAGAAAGTTTCTATACCCCAGAGCGCCATAGCGATCCGATGAGAGCTGCTATCCCTGGTGTTAACTAACCAACTCCTACTGTATACCTTTGTTCGGAATTTGTGCCTCAATTGAATCACTTACTGGTCTAATAACGAGATTCAAAACCTAGTTAGTAAATATGAATTAGTGAATTTATATCATTTGATCTCCTCCGTGAGTTATGAGGCGTAATAGATGGAAATGGCGCCATCCATGGATACCCTCCGATTGAACCCCGAACCCCCGCAAAGTCCCTGATATCACGAAACAACTCAAAAAGAGACTTGTAACAATCAACAACAAACAAGACTCATCAGATTAAATCATCATGACTCTCCCACTCCTCGACCACTTTGCCATTTTGGTCTCATACCAAACCCTCCAGACCATCACCGAAAAGCTTAAAGACTCACTCATCGTCATTGACGGAGGCGCCCACGCCGATGGCCTCACAGTCAACAAACTCATTCATCTCGCCGATGGCACCTATCTCGAATTCATCGCCTTTGTCGAGGGTGTAGACCCTGAGAAGCGAAAGGCTCACCGATGGGGAAGCCTCGAAGAAGGAAAGATTGCGGATTGGGCTCATACTCTGCCCAGTGAATCTGATTATCCCGGGCTTCAGCAGAGAGTGGCCGCTGCTGGGAATGGTGTTACTTACACCGACCTTACTCCGCTTCAGAGGAACCGACCTGATGGAGTTTTGATGAAATGTCTTGTTTCCATGGCGCTCAACTCCAAAGGTGCACGAATCTTCCCTGGGACGATTCCCTTCTGGTGCGTCGATGTGACGGAACGGCATTTACGATCGCCTTTCAAGGATGAGAACGGAGATGGTCAGCACGAGTACACAAAGCATCCCTCGCAAGCCAAGGGTGTCTCACGAGTCACTGTACTGCTACCGGAAAAGGACGTTTCGACATATAAGCCCATCTACGATGCCATCCACAACCAGACTGCCACTTCCGGGGCAACTGGATATGCATGGTCTTACGATCTTCCTGCTGGACCTAATGCTGGAAGCAATCAGGTCGTCTTGTCGAATCTTGAGGGTGGTAACGGCAAGGCAGAGATCAAGTTGACTCTCTTGGGTACCAAGGATAGTCCCAAGTCTATTGAACTACTTCCTGGTCTGGTTCTCGACTTTGAACATGCTGCTTAGGGCGTCATGTTTCGGAGCTAATAAAAGAAATGAATATTCAATAATTACGCATGCAGAACACTATCATACCAAAGAGTGATCCGACCATGTAAACTACCTCCCAATTACTATAACCCCTGTTGTTCCGGGCCCTGCTGGTACGAGTTCAGACCCAGATCAAACCCTGCAAAGTCCATCGATTGCCAAGTAGTCTTGGACCTTTTTCTCAAACCATTCTTGATCTCCTTACATATCAGCTGTAGAGGCCCTTCCAGCTGTTCCAGTGGAACATATTCCACAAGATAGTTGTACATTCCATCAGGACATGTTGGTCGTAGAGCCCAATGGCTACTGAACGTACTAGCGGATGCGTAAAACGGTTCTTTCACGTCTAGTTCGGAGGGAAATGCAAGCATGGGAGCTAGATAATTGATACCCAGGACTATATCAGTGACCTGGCAATCGCCGCACTTGTCTGCAATCACTCCGCCCTCTGAAAGCGTCGGAGGAGCGTTCTCGACGGCTTCAACGCTGGTAGGCATAGGTATTCCAGTATGAGTGTGACGGCAGATCCTGTGACGGGCAAAGTCGGCACGGCATATTGGACAGACGATAGGGAGGTTGTTAGTGGCAGCTTCGCAGATCATGGCGTGGGCGCATTTGCTACCAAATATGTGGCCGCAGGGGAGGATACGAGCTCTATGTGAGAAATGTTGGAAGTCAGGATCATAGGCGTGTTCGTGGGGAAAGATTGTCATCGGATCGAGACATATTCCACACTCAAGATGTAGATGCTCGAATAGGTTCGGGTTACTGAGGAGAGCTTCTCTCAGGTTAGGCCAGTATGTAGCGGTTGCCTTGGTCTGGTTCAGGGGAGGTTCCGGGTTCAGAAGACTAGCTATGGATAGCATCGTCTTGATTCGTGAAGACATGGTGATGTGGGTAGATAAATATGCGTATCCTGAGCTGAATATAAGAAAACGAGGAGAAATTTTCGACGCAAAGCGTCATATCGTCATAGTCTTCTGTGATTCAAATATGTCCTTCACGTCGAAGGTCTGCAGTCGCTGTTCTTGGACATAATGAGTGACAAAGACCGTTGTTCACAGTCTGTCAATGGTTATTGTTCGCAAGCATCCAAGGCTCATAATGAATGTCGTAGTAGATGGGAACAAAGAAGAGCTACCAATATTAGTTTGAACATTGGAAAGCGTTGAGTGAACAACTAAATCACTAAACTGGAACTCGGTGGCCAAGAAAGAAGGGGTGCGGCCTTTATGAAATAAAAGAGTTTCTGCAGGATGAAGAAACACAATAGAGCCATCTCAAAATGAAGCACGCTTTTCGCCTCATGGAGATTTTGGCCTCGACTAAAGGTTATGTGTAAGAAGAAGAGTTTGAATATTTTATAGATACTTTGGTATGAACTGAGACCCAATCCGGGACATGGTTGTCTTTGTGCCTTTTACCATGATCATAAATTGCAAATGTCTTGTAATGGTAGCTCAAGGCATCTCAAGAGGTCTTTTTAACCCATTCGCAAGAGTCTGGTCTGGTATACGGTTTGGCCTTCAACGTTGTAGCATGACATGGGGGATAACTGCAGCTAAGCATTGCACTGAATCAGCCATCTTAACTCGGACTTTAAAAGGATTCTATTTATGTTCCCATGGTATTCTTAGTCAACGTATCAACTCTCGTAGCATCCTGGTCGGAAGGGGTCAGCAAGCCCATGCGTGGACTTGGCCTCACTGAGCCTGAAAATATGAAGCTCGAAGCATCTTTACAAGGAAACTTATGCGGTATATCATTGGACTATTCTGGTCGCTTGGATAGCATTTAGAACAGCACCATGGCACGAGACTGTTCGTAAGTTGGAATTAGAACAAGCTACTTAGTCTTTGTGTTAAGACAAGTACATGCCAAGAACAGATGGGGAACATGCTATACTCTACGAATAGATGGTGACGAGCTTTCTTATGTGGCTAATGTCAAGCTCAGCTCCTCTCCAAATAACCAAAGCCCAGCATGTTAGGATATCCTGAACTATGGCGGAAGTCATCGTTCTCTTAGGGGGTTGAACAAGATTTATACGATCCACATGTCGTACCTTACAATAATAGGGTAAAGACAAATAATACATTCATAATATAACATAAAGGAATATGTAGTCAGCTTTAGACTCTATAAGGCACTATAAATTGTATCCTAATTTAATAAATAAGTATAATAAAGTATGTAAGAAGTAGAGAAAGCAGCTACTTCTTCTTCAAACCTCGGGCCTTTTGCTCTAGTATAGAGCAGGATGATATTGAACACTTGAGAGTTTCTCCTTTTGAGGCTTCAGAGGTCACTCGCTGTTATTGTAGCTATGTTCCTACTGAACCCCCTGAGCGAACAAACAAACTATCAAGCTCGCTGCTCACAGTTAATGTAAACAGGGGCCACAGATCTCCAAACCCCTAAACCTCTCCCAAATCTCTCCCCTCCTTACCCTCTCATCTTCCCATCTACGCACCTCATCTTCTTGAGTTGAGGACCTTCAACCTCGACCCTGAATCAACCTCACCTCAACACCAACACCTCTCATCCATCCACCATGGATCCCATCACGGACACCTACTGGCCTGTCTTTAAACAGAAAGTCCAGCAAGACATCGCCAGAGTTCGCCCTATTGAACTCACCTGCCCCATCTGTCGAGAGCTCATGACTACTCACCCTAGTCAGAAGAATCACTGCGAAATGCTCAAATCTCATGCAGCAAACATCATGCCCTGCGGACACATTATCGGCGTAAAATGTCTTCTTACTTGGGCCAAGCAGAAGAGCGAGGATAACCCGGAACAGCTGTACAGCAAGTGTCCTGTCTGCAACACCAAGAATCATCACCACCCCCAGTGCGGCCACCAATCGGTCGGACGATTGATCCCCCACGACCCGAGCTCCTACCACGTCGTTCCCCCTATTCTCTCTGCCGGTGGTATTATAGCCCCTCGATGCTCGAGATGTGAGATCGAGCAAGTTCTGCGCGAGATGGCCAGATACATGAAAATGTACCCAGTCAAGCTCCCTTCCGAGCCTCTGCGAGCCGGCCAGTACATCGGCATGTGCTTTAAGTTCCTCCACCTCACTGTAGCCCTCACTGCTCCTCCGTCAAATGGTGCTCGTACTGGTTCTGGCGTCATCTACCGACGTGTGGAGGATCTTGAGCTGTCCGCCGGTATGAGAACCGCTTGGAACATCCACAAGGAGATTTGGAAGATCCAGTGTGCCCAATGCTGGATGGACTACGAGATTTGCGAGTTCGAGTTTGCAGTCAGCATTTTTCAACTTGGGCCAGCTTCGCCTAGTTATTCGAGGACGCTTGTTTATAAGCTTGGCGACGAAGATCAGCCTGGACTGCTCATGTTGGGCCCAAACGAGGAAGAAGAGGACTAAGATTGCAGAGATAGATGTGTTGGATGCTAAGCGCTGACATCTTCACGTTGTGATGACGGAATCTGAACCTACCTTGGAAGGCATTTCTTGATCACAAGGCGTTTGGAGAATGATATGATCATTTACGGTTTGAGCGATAACAGGATTGTATAGAGACCTACAGGCCTTCCCCTACTTTACACAGTTTATTGTAATTATAGAGTACATTAGGATACGAATTCTACTAGATTACTAAAACCTTGATGATACTATTCACTGACTTGTACAATATATGCAAGATATCCTTCATACTTATTACTATATTATAACACAAAGTATATAGATTAACTAATTCTTGTTTAACCTCCTAAGACATATGGAAAGAGACAAGCTTTCTCACCCATTTAAGATCGTCATGTATATGTATAGCAAATGCATCCACGTCAGTCTACGTAGTTACGTATCATAGTATTCAGAAGACACGTAAACTGCGGCAGTCGTATCCTAAGGGGCTTAAGTTTGTGGCTTATGATGTTACAATATAGCTACGTTAAAGGAAGGTTTAGTCAGTTTGGCGGTATGGGCTTTGTGTTTCTCCTCCAGATGATTCAAGTACCCATGCATCTCCATGTCGACCGTGGGTTTCCACGCAAGCTCTCGTATCGACTCATCAGCCTTAAGGTAGAGAAGGGAAAGATGTTGGTAAGTACTTACCAAGGCAGAAGTGAAGTTTTAGGAGGTACGACGTTGGGAACTCTTGGTTAGAGTATCGTGCAACGACTGAAGGCTCAGTTGTACCATAGAATAGTCAATATACCTATGTGTTGAGTGTGATGGTCGTGGCGTACCAGGGTCGATCTTGAGTGAGAATAACACGGCCTTGCAAAATACTGCGAGTAAAAGATGTGCGTCTTGATACGAGCTTTTTGCTGATGACTATAATCTCAGTGAGAGGTTGAAATTGTGCAGTGGTGATGGTTGTTGATGCGAAGGAGAATAATAAGAAGCGTGAGAGAAAGACGGGGGAATCTTTTTATACATGAAGTAATACCCTCGTGATATAACCCATCCTGTAGTCTGCGCTTCAAGCTGAAATGGATCTTGACGGCCAATTTGATCTTCGCGACTCATAACATCGTGGAAATAACCTCGCTCAGCTTCCGCATATACGTGATTTGGCGCGTCAATTATACCCAGTGCATTACTACATAACCGCTATGAGGTATCTAACACCGCCTAAACCCACGTTGAGCATCCGAAGCGCTCACAATCGAATCATTAGATATCATCTTCAGTCCTATGACACCATACGCCTCTTTAAAGAGACCGCAAACGCTGGCCGGATAGATCCCACGTATTGTTACAGTCCAAATTTATGCGCCCTAAATAACCCATGAAACAAAAGAAACGAAGCTTGAAAAGCGCCAATGGTCCACACTTTGCCGACTTAACTCGTTATACGAATTCCGCTTCAATCGAGACGCGACCCGCTGCTGTGACGGGCACGTTTTCGGGCGCTGCTCGTGGCAGGGTGCATCTTGTCGTTGCGCTCTCGCTTGAGCTTGTCGTCCAAGACACGGGCTGGTATCTGTTAGCGTACGCCTCTTTCTTCAAATCTGGAAGAAACGTACTAAGAACATCGTATCCGAACTGGGGGTGCTCCAAGCACAACGCCTTGAACTCGTCCTCGGCCTCGGCACGCAGGGTGTGTGAGCGCGTAGCCCAGAAGCTTGCGACAGGGGCGCGGATGGCGGTGTCGTCGCTGCTGGTGTAGGCGTAGACATAACGAGCGTATGCGATCTCGCCCTTAGCGGTCGAATTAACGCAGTGGATCTTGGAGCTGGAGAGAGTCTTGAGGCCGGAGACACCAAACTTCTCGGCAAGTGTGTAGATGCGGGCATGCTTGAGGAGTTGGTCACCGCTGTTGTCGACAGAGGGGATCGCGGGATCGGACTCGAGGACTCGCTGGCCAGGAAGCTTCTTGGGGAAGTATTCGCCTGTGTAGAGATACTCGAGGAAGCTGCCGACGGTGTCGATATCGTAATCGGGGAGCTCAATCTGACGCGGCTGCAAGGAGTTAGAATACAAGGTGAGGCTGGTGCAGAAACAATATGTTACTAACGCTACCGTCCTCGACAAAGCTATCGCAAATGCCCTTGAAGTAGGGGCTCTGTGTCAAAAGACCCTGATGCGCTGTGAGGATAGATTGATCGCCTGATCCAATGAGCAGGGTAACGACTGGGCTCATAAGATAGTTGGCAAAGGTGACTCTAGGCTCGACGATCTCGGAATCGGCAAAAGGAAGCTCAGTTTCGTTGGCATTCTCGTTCTCCTTGCCCTCTTGAGTGTTCTCAGGCGCCGTCTCGTGGGTCTCGCCCATCTCGACGTCGCCCGTAGGCTCAACCGACTCCTCGGGCTGGTCGCTAGGCATTTATTACAACAGTTCAGATAGACATCAGGTTTAGAATGAGCGTTGGCGGCGATCGAAGCGAGGAATGAGTGGAATTGGCGCTGAGACCGGCGATTATCAAGTAGTTGAGCTGCTGAGCGCGTGTGGTGTAAATGGAGATACGGGATTCAAAGCTCCAATTGGAGACACACTAAGCCGTATGCGGAAGTGAGCTTGATGTAGATTGATACCTCGCGCGCAAGGCATCTATCTATCCGACAGTGACGATCTTAGTAATGGATCTACCCTAGACATCTCGGAGCCGCTATCGGTGCGCCCCGCCCCCACCAAGATCTCAGCGGCGGCAGTTGAATAAAGAAAAGTGCCACTACTAACCTACCAACCAACAAGACAATCTTGCATTGTTGTTAATGTTTGTCCTCAAGCCACTTATTTCTCGTGAAAATCAAGGACTTGGATCTGTGCTATAAAGATGTGTGCAGCACAGGTAAATACACTCCCATTAACACCCTCACTTTTGCTCTATACCGAGACTCCCACAATGCTCAGTACTGACCTCCAACGCCAGCTCGATATACGGCCAACCGCCGAAGAAGCCCGTGATGCCTACAACCAAGAATGGACCCCTTCGACGCAACCTACGCTTCTCCCCATTTGTGCTTCAGCCCCTGCCGATCTCCTCACTCCTTCTGCCGTCTATCTCAAGCTGTCTTCAGGGTAAAGACCATATGCTTCCACCGCCCAATTCGCCTCTGACTCACCCCTCACAGCGCAACGGCCGACTACTCGTTTCTACTAGAGAGTGCAACTGGCAGCACAGAGACTGTTGGAAGATATAGCTTTATTGGTGCCAGTAAGCTTGGTTGAGGACTGTTATACTGGACAATTCCTAAGTTCCATTCTAGACCCTCGAAAAGTCCTGGCTACAGGCGATGGCTATGATCATGTCGGCGACCCTCTCAAAGCCCTCGAGGCTGAACTCTCCCACGACCGCGTTCTCGATATCCCCTCTCTAAGACTCCCTGCACTGTCTGGAGGAGCCGTCGGATACGTCTCATACGATTGTATCAAGTACTTTGAGCCCAAGACTGAGCGGCCGCTCAAAGACAACCTCAAGATCCCTGAGGCTCTGTTTATGCTGTTCAACACCATTGTCGCCCTCGACCACTTCCGATCGACTTTGACTATAGTCACGCACATGAAGCTCCCAAAGAACCCTACCGACGATCTCAAGCCTGCCTACGACGAAGCGTGTGAGACCCTCCGAAAGACCCTCGACATCATCTACCAACCCGAGACGCCCGTGCCTACTCAGACTCTCTCCCCTCAAACCGATTCAGAGCAGCAGTATTCTTCCAATGTGGGTCGTAAGGGTTACGAGACCTTTGTTACGGAGCTCAAGAAGTACATTGTCAAGGGCGACATCATCCAAGCTGTACCCTCACAACGGTTTTCGCGAAGCACCAAGCTTCACCCCTTTAACATTTACAGGACTCTACGGACACTCAACCCCTCGCCCTATGTCTTTTTCCTCTCATGCGCTGACTTCCACATTGTTGGTGCATCGCCAGAGTGTCTCATGAAGACTGATGGCTATGCCCCGCTACCTTCTGACTCTCGATTTGGCTACTCAGCAGCTGAAGCTCGATCAAGGCCTCGTATCGTCAACCACGCCATTGCCGGCACGATCCACCGTGGCAAGAATGCTGCTGAGGACGACAAGCTTGCCGCTGAACTCCAGGCGTCGAAGAAGGACCGCGCTGAGCACGTCATGTTGGTTGATCTCGCTCGAAACGACGTGAACCGAGTCTGCCATCCCACGACCGTCAAGGTTGACCGACTGATGAGAATTGACCGCTTCTCCCATGTTCAGCACTTGACTTCAGAGGTTTCTGGAGTTCTACGCCCAGAGTGCACACGCTGGGATGCCCTACGCTCCATCTTCCCCGCCGGAACCGTCTCTGGAGCGCCCAAGATCCGAGCCATGGAGCTCATCTACGATCTGGAGCAAGAGAAGCGGGGAATCTACGCCGGAGCAGCAGGATGGTTCGGATACGACATTGTGCGCGTGGATGACAACAGCAACCCCGAGGATAAGATCTTTGTGGACGAGGGACCAATGGACACGTGTATCGCCATCCGCACCATGCTCGTCAAGGATGGTGTGGCGTACATGCAGGCTGGCGGAGGCATCGTTTACGATAGCGACCCTACGGATGAGTGGATGGAGACGATGAACAAGCTGTCCGCCAACCTCCGGTGTGTGGAGCTGTCGGAGAGGTACTTTGGAGATGGGGTGAGCACTAAGACAGTGGAGGAGATTATTGCTGATGAGAGGAGGAAAGGAGAGGAGGAGGTCAAGGCGGCTGAGGGAGAGTAGCAATATAGGGAAGTGTATATGGTTCAGGACATAGACTAGAATGAAAAATCATCAATTGGCGAATGTTGTCTTTTCGATAATGTCCGATATAATGTCCGATATAATGCTTTGTGATGTGATGTTCATTCAACCACACTTTGTTATCCGAGTTTAACAGTTGTTCAATAACCTGTTTGTACAACAAAGGGCTGTCGAATACATTGTTCGCTCCAAATCTCCCTAAGTTCGGTTCACATATTCGACTTACAAGTTCAGTCCAGAAGTTCAAGCACAACGCTCTGAGTATCTTCAAGAGCTGCACCCTGTCTCGAGTATAAATCAACATGATGCCGCGGGTCCAAACTCGGGCTTCTTACACTCATACCGGCATCAGCCCCATCTCATCTACTACCAAACTTACAGCAACAACATCAACATCTACACCATCTCTCTACGAAACTCAGCTGCGTAAGTACTCACCCTCATCACCATGCCTCACCCCGAAGGCTTCTGGCCAACCATCCGACAGGCAATCGCCTCCAACACCTCAGACAACCAGCTCAATGAAACCATCAAGCCTCAGTGCCCCATTTGTCTTGATGACATCAACGTAGCAAGCTTCCCCCTATCCGCCGACGGCCGCCTCGGAGAGGTCCTCGTCTGCGGCCACATCCTCTGCCAGGCCTGCCGCATCGCAAGCGAGGAGGCCAAGCGCGTTTGTCCTGTGTGCCGAGCGCGCCTCGAGTGCACCGGCTGCGGCCGCCATATCAGAGCCATCGCCATCCCGCCAATGAGCACCATGTTCCTGGATGATATCCCCGCCACGGTACCTGAGGGTGCCACGCACGGGGGCCGCTGTTATGAATGCACTGCCAAGAAGGAGTTTATGGACGGCATCGACAAAGGTGAGTGGCCCTCGGGTCTCGACGATCTCGAGGTCGGCTTCGTGCCCTTCTTTTACCACATGGTACGTGATCTGGAGGAGCAGGGCAGACAGGTGAGCAAGGAGGCGCTGGTCAGTGCCTTTGCCACCATCGTCGGGGATGAGTTTGACACGATGATGCGCAAGCGTAAGCACAGCCTTTTGGATAGAGAGATTGAGCATGCGACGCAGGACTCGTGGTTCGACAAAAGTCAAGACATTGAGCGACGCGTTGTTGCACGGCTACCACGTCGAGTGCCCATCCTCGACTTTGCTTCTGCCCCTGCTGGCCCAGGGAATCAGGACATGCCCACTGTAGAGGAGCTCCAGAACATGGCTTTCCGAGCTGCTCTTCTCGCAGAGGCGCATAGCTTACTTGATGTGCATGTGCCACCATCTTCTCCAACTGCGGATCCTAATGCTCCGGATGTCGTAACTCGAGACATGCTATCCCCCGGGGGAGTTTGAGCGCATGGTGGAACAGGCTCTTGCCTATTCACGCACCCAGAACCCAGACGAGTTCCCAAGACTCCCGAATGGAGGTATGCTGGCGCCTGTGGGGCCAGGCGAAGGGTATGTAGCCTTTGGAGACCTCTTGGCGATTCATGTTGGACAGAACCTCAATTTGAATGCGCCCGCAGATGATGACAACAACGATGAAGAAGAAGAAGAAGAAGAAGAAGAAGAAGAAGAAGAAGAGGGCGTTAGAGATAAAGCTATCGCGAGACACGTGTAAGAGTAAGAGTTAGAGATGGCGCACGTGGGCAAAGATAGTGTCAGTACACGGAGACGCTCGGGCCGTACGGCATATAGAACTGGAGTTTTGGATATGGGATATAGATCTGTGCACATGGCGATTCAGGAACGTTAGATTGGATACATAGTAGAGTAAACAGACAAAATTTTGTGTTTTAGCAATACTGTTATTAGCTGTGCCGTCAGAGCCGTCCAAGTCGGTAGATGATCAAAATAGTGTCATGATGGTGTTTTGTGGCTTTGTGATCATCTTTTTTAATTTAAAACATCAGCCCGTGAACACAAACTTTATATACACAAAGAGTATTCACGAAGTGTATGTTGACTCCGTCCGCAGATATACGGAGTGGTATGTACCCCGGAATCTATATGCCGACCATCACCATCCTCAGGGAATAGCAAATGAACTGACTAGCCAAAAAGTGGACAAATAGCATCATCTCACCGCGCCGTGCCGGTATCCGATCGCGCCCAATCGACCCCGGCAAGTCGGCACGTCGACATCCACCAACCTGTAGACGGTCCCCGTTTTAGGCGAACAGAGGACACATTATTGTAGGTATCTATTTGACCTCAAATAGCTGCTTCAAGTAAATGTTAGGGCTATCAAAGGCTAAAGAATGTTATGATACACCTGATATATAGTCAATACCTCCCTAAAAGACTGCTATACTCATCCATGTAACGACCAAATGCATGTCACTCGCTTCTCGGCACGTACCTCACCACTAGTGGACAGCCCATTGCTGTCTCGGAAGTACGGCTTCAACCTATTGAAACTCTTGTCGCATGCTTCTCACCCAACTCTGATTTTTTTGCCGTCCTTTCCAGGAGAGGGCCCTACCTTATAACTACCTATACTAGACTAAGAATAGACACTGACGCTCAAAAGACATGGAAGCCCAGCCCAAGGCACTTATACACACAACACTTCCTGGCACTTATTCCCCTCCCCTTCCCTCTTTCACTCTTCTCATTTCCTTACCTTATCTCACTGTCGTTGCTATTTCTATTGCCATACCTGATCTGGCCCAGCGTCTTGGCCTTTTGTCCGTCCAACGCCCTAAGCCTGGAAGCCGCTTCTGCCAAGATCCCTTGCCGCTGAACACAACTCACCTCACCTCACCTCACCTCGAATTGCTGGATTGATTACCTAACACAAGCACTTCATTAAATACATTCTGCTTTGCAGGCCGACATGGACCCTCCCGTTGTCGGCCTCCCTACCACCACAGCCATCACAGGCCTTCTCGACGTCGGTGCCACCATAATCGACGTCCTCAGCGATCTCAACACCTCACCACAGCAAGACACAGTCATCCTAAACATCTTCCTCCGCGAGCTCAAAGAGTGCCGCTCCTCCATCCACGCCATCTACAAGACCCTCAACATCATCGAAAACGCCCACATTCCATATCCGGTCCGCGCCACCTGGATTTCTCTCGACACCCTCGTCGCCACTCTTACCGACACCGTCCTCGCCTTTTCTCGCGTCTTTTCGCTATGCTGTGCTCTGGATGAGGAGGCGGCGCGGTCGACGCCCGAGAATGCCATCAAGCAGTTTGAGAAACGCATCAAGGCTCTTTGTGCAAGAGTTCGGTGGCATAACCTTTCTATTGCCATGATGATGACGATAGTGAACTGGTGAGCAAAGCATACCCTGCAAATCTTGAGCACACGGACCATCAACAATCGACTGACTTTGGTAAAAGCCCCGGAGAGAAGGACGCAAAGAACAGCCGTGATGAACTGGCCCATCGTGTAGCTCGGCTCCTCACATTCAACGTGAACCTCGCAGCTCGATTGCGAAATCCCAGCCGTCCTGGTTCCTCGGCCACCATGACTCCGGCTCCCGGTCGCCAGATGCCCGAAGACCCCGAAATCACCCCCGTCAATGTGGGGCCCGTTTCCGCTCCGTTGTCTTGGCCCTACTCCGGAACCCTTGCCACCTCAAAAGCCCTCTCCCGCCTCATCTTGCCGATAGACCTTGGCGAGTTGCGCGATGATTTTGAGTACTACTCAGAGGTAGTCCCTCAGGAGTCTGCAAGTAGTTGCGATTTCCCCACCGGCAGTGTACTCGTCGGGGCTCCGTATGAGATGGCATCGGCGCGATGAGGTGCCATGGATACGTTCCCATGTCCTTCTGTATATGAGATAATGAACAAAGATTCGAGGTAAGCGATCCTTACTGGTATGTCATCAGTCAAGATGACTAAGAATGCAAAGTCGGTGTTTGAGTTGGAGTAATCTGAGGCATTTTCAACCGGTTGTTATGTGTAATGAGTTCTTTTCACCCGGAGTTGGTTCAGCTAGGCATTGAAAATTAAACATATAGATATCCTATCAATTAATTGATAACCACTCAGGTGGGCTTGCGTGCTATTTCTAAATTGAATCACTAGCCCCAATGATGTTCCGTGAGTAAAATAGGACTGTGACGCGAAATTCGGAGCACTAAGAACTGATCAACTTAAGTGTACTTGAGGACATACAATACTCGAGGACATACTATACATGATGATATGCTGTTAGCAAAGTATAGAGATTAACCAACATTCCATTTAAAGGAGCAGGTTACCTCTTACTCTAATATCAGTTAGAATGCAAAGTGCCCTCCAATTGATGTTATCTGGAACGGCAATAATTCTTAGATTTCCCATATCAAATGGTCAAAGAGCAATATTACCACACAAAGTCTAAATTTTCACGCTTATTTGCGGCACCATCTCTGTCTCTGATAGATACTCCAATGGTGTTAGCATTCCCTCACTTCAAGTCAATCTGATGCTGTCACATTCTTTCTCTCGTGTTATTTTGATATCATCCACATTCTCTTACTTTCACATTGTGCAAGCCTTTACTTAATTATTATCTTACGCCGAAATATTTATTTCATTAAAAGTTTCGTTTCATTTAGCAATTCTCTTCTATCTATTCCCGTAACTAAGTCTTATTCTAAATAATAAGCTTGCTGCCGTGGTACTTGACCTTCTCAGAGTAGGCATTGACAGAGGCGTCCGAAGACCGCTTAGGGAATCCCTTGAATGATTTGGCGTAAGTAGCGACCGAGTGGGCGATGAGCTGCAGAGCGTGTTAGTGTTTCTTTCTTCTCCAACGCGTTGGTCATCACGACTCACCTTGGTGTTGACCTCCCAAGCGGTATAGTTGACATTGCTCAGATCATCGCCAATCTGGTGGTAGTTCTTGTCGTACCATTCTCCTGCCTTTCCGCCAAACATCTCAGCTTCTTCCTCGGTCTTGACTCCCTCAGCGCCGGTGGCGATACCACCAGCCGGGATGCCACCACGGATGAATCCATCGTAATCACTGCGACCATCAAAGGGAATGAAAGTATAGTTAAGACCCTGATCCTTGTACCAGTTAACGTACAAGTCTCGCAGCTCCTCTGAACCATCGGGGTTGGCGGCGTTGGTGGCGTTGTAGATTTGGTAGGCAAAGTTGGGGCTACCCATCATGTCGTAATCCATAAAGAGACGAATCTTGCGGTTCTCCTCTTCGGAAAGTGAGGCGACGTAGTGGTCAGATCCAAGAAGACCCTCCTCCTCGGCGGCCCACCAGGCGAATCGCACGCAGTTGTTGACGCGGAACTTGGACAGCTGAGTAGCAACCTCGAGGACAGACAAGCTGCCGGAACCATCATCATTGATGCCAGGACCTTCGGCGACACTGTCACTGTGGCCACCAAGCATGACACAGTTCTCGGGATCACCAGCACGTGTCTGAGCAATGATGTTTGTGGTCGAGATGGTCTTGACCTCGGCATCGATGTATGCAATGGCGTCGATCTTTTCACCATCCTTGAGCTTCTTAGCAATAGCCTGGCCTTCCTCACCGCCAAGTCCAAAAGTAGCGATGTGGTTGGGAGAAGGAGTGCCCAGAGTTCCATGGACCTCATCCTTCTCGTAGTTGTAGACGACAGCAGCGACAGCACCCGCCTTGCCGGCATTGCCAGACTTTGTTCCGAAGGGGCAGGTTCCTCGCAGAATGAGAGCGATGTTGCCCTCGAGGGACTTGGGGTAGTCAGATTCTTCGCATCCTTCATTGTCAACCAGGACAAGGTTGCCGTAAACAGGTTGCTTATCCTTGGTAGGAGGTGTCAAGCCCATAGGAGAGGCCTGCTTGGGTACAGAGTTGCCGAGGACGAGGCGAGACTCGAAGACGTTGCCGGACACAGCAGGAAACTGCTGGTTGGAGACGGAATAGTAACCGCCAAGCTTGGCTAGCTCAGCGTGGATGTACGACAGCGTGCCAAGATGACCTTTCGCAGTCAGTATACTCATGATACCAAGGCCGATTTCGGCGACTCACCTTCGCTACCAATAACTCGAGTAGGATGACCATACTCTTCCTCGCCATTCTTGGCAATCTCGTAGAGCTCCTTTGCCCTAGACTCGAGGTTCTCGGGTTTGATGCTGTGCTGCAACTCTTTGGTATCGACCAAGGGCAGGTCACTGAGGTCATGGCCAGACTCCCATGGATTCCATGCGACCTTGGGGACCTGAAGATTGAGCGGGATCTGAAGAGCTGAGGCGCCTGAAAGGGCCGTGGCAGCGACCAGACAGAGTCCCTTTGTTGTCATTTTGAGTTGTTTTGCAGAACAGAAGAGAGGATGAAGGAGGAGGGTTCAGGTGAGACAAGCTGGATAGCTTGTGACGTGATAAAGAGCTGGGAGCTTAGCGTATCGAGCTTAGCTTGGTTGCCCTGCCAGGCACCCGAGCCTCCCGTCCTCTTATCTCATGCCGGTCTCCGCCCCCAGTCTTGGCACGAGCATTACCCTGGACGTTTTGGAGAGGATAACAGACGGTCTGGCACAGGTCTGACCGTCACTTGATGACCATGCATAGACAAAGAATCATGGCAAGCTGCAGCTCTACACCGTCTCATAGTGTTCTGTAGCCTTATATTCCCAAACTTCCAGACTATCACCGCCTTAAACTCTGGTATGCCCAGATGATCTCCAAGGCCAAACAAGAGTCACTTAGCCTGTCAATATCCAAACGTGATAATTACATTGCCCCGAGCAAAAACATAAAATAATAGAAAGAATAAAAAACAAATTCTTAAATCTTCATATATATTATAATTCTTATCTTAATTTACCCCAAATATGGTAAAGCACTTTTCTAAACTTCTTCCATGGCTACCCTAAACTCCGTAGATCCATCTAGGGAATGTTCATCTTGACATGATCCTGTTTCTTACTTGCCCTTCCACCGAATCCCCATCCGATCTGATGGGCAAGCTGGATTTCAATCTCCAAGTCATCCGCCCAAGCCCACACGAGGCCAGGGTTCTTGAGGAACATCCTGCCAGCAGCGATAAGGTCTACCGGAACGTCGTTTTCGTCCTTACCACCTGAGATGATTTCTTCGGCCAAATTGCCGTTCTTGATGCTGCCCACCGAGCTGACGAGCAACCTATCGCCTACAGTCTTCTTGATATGCTTGGCAAATTTGGCCTGGTAGCCCGGACCGCCGTGGACTTTTTGGGCAGCGTGGTTTCCACCGCTCGAAACATCGATCACATCAACGCCTCGCTCAGCAAATAGCTCGGCTAGCTTGGCAGCCTCCTCGACTGTCCAGCTCTCGCCCTTCCAGTCAGGGTTGGTATCGAGCCAATCGGTGGCGCTGATACGAACAAAGAGGGGCATCGTCTCGGGGATGACAGCGCGGACCTCCTCGACGATCTCCAGCGCAAGACGTGACCGGTTCTCAAAGCTACCGCCATACTGATCCGTTCGCTTGTTGACAGCAGGAGTTAGGAAGCTGGACACAAGGTAGCCGTGGGCAAAGTGCAGCTCAATGACGTCAAAGCCGGCGGTGACGGCGCGGTTGGCAGCTTTCACAAAGTCCTTCTTCAGCTGGTCGATTTCCTTGAGGGTCATGCTGCGCGGCTTAGGGTGGTGCTCGTTGAAGGGTTCTGAGGTAGGTCCCATAACATCGTCGGGCCAGCCATTGACCTCTTCTGTTGCAACGGCGGCGGCGCTGAGCCAGGGGGCTACACAGCTAGCCTTGCGGCCGGCGTGGGCGAGTTGGATAGCAATGTTTGTGTTTTGGCTGTGGGCGAAATCGACGTTTTTGCGGAGGGTATCGACGTGAGCATCGAGCCAGATGCCTGCGTCTTCGGGTGTGATGCGGCCGTTGGCTTGCACGGCGGTTGCTTCAAGCATCATGAGTCCAGGCTAATATCATCTAATGTTAGTATATGCTCTTTACAGAATTCATAGGACACTTACACCACGCTGAGCCATTCCACCGTAGTGAGTGATATGCCAAGGCGTCATGAAGCCTTCATGGCATGAATACTGGCACATGGGACTCATCCAGATTCGGTTCTGCATTGTCATGCCGCGAATCTTGAGAGGCTGGAACAGTCTGGGTACAGGTCTTCCATCGCTGGGCTTGATGGCCAGACCAGGCGGGGGATCTTGCTCAGGCGTGAAGAAGGGAACACCCTTGGCGGCTTTGTTAGGGATGGGGTGACTGCATTTTTCCTTGTGGACGGGCGCAGGAGTCTCGGGTCTTGACACGGGGATGCCGTGGTGAGGGTGGCAGATTCGATTGGTGAGATAGGCGGCCATTGAGATTCAGGTGTGAGTTTTATGAGATTGAACATTCACTTGATGATTTCTGCATCTCATCATGAGAATAGGGAAGCAGTGTATATATATCCATCTATGTATGGATCAATGACGTCGATGATTAGAAATTATTGGCTAGTATCGTTCTAGAAAGAATTCTACTTGATGCAAGGCGTGAAGCATAAAACCTGATCTTGACCTGCTGAAGAATTTCTAATGATAACGTTGTCGGCGAAAGTTTTCGGTGGGTCCTTGACTAAGTCAACGTTAAAGACGGAGTCCACGGAGTAGACGACCATAGTTATGGATAATATTAGTCCACGATTGCCTGACCTCTTGACTCAGTATTTGAAAAGTTGGCTCAGGTCATGATAAGTACTTGATAATTTAGGCAATAGTTGGATGTAAGAGATTAACGAGTTGAAGATGACTTGACAGATTGTGGCGCTAGATACGAGAGGTTGGCAGAAACTGGGTTTATCACAGCGCGAATCATCAAGCAACTGACTGAATAGGAAAAAGCGAGAGATCTGATGTTGATCGCGAATCGGATCTTCGGGGAGGGTTTAGCCTGGTACCCCGGCAGCGAGGTTCAGGTGCAGTAGTTGGCGATCACATCAATAGTCCTGATACCTTCGACTTTATGTACGCCTTGAAAGTGAATTATACTTTGTGAGCACGAGTTAAGACATAACATTGTCCTTGTCGACGTCTACTATTGTAGTTGTAGGTATAGTGAATTGCCCAGGTTTGGCGCAATGATACTCGAGTGTTAGTCTCGATTATTATCTGATGAAAGACACTCATGATGGTTTGAATTGGAGGCAGAAGAATTAACAAACTTGTTGGAAACTGCACGTAATTCAAGCCAGATGTAGGCACTTACAGTGCAGCTGTAAGCTATTGCATAACGCAAGGCCAGCCTCAAGTCAAACCAATATTCAGCTGGTGAACAATAATAACCCATAACCCCACCCTCAAAAATGACATTTATAACCAGGTGTTATCCTACTATTCCTTCTCTGATCCCCTTCGTCCCTCTTCAACTTCTTTCTCCGATATCAACGCCTTCTTCTCATCAATCTACAACGAGTAAGCACACGTAAATCCACCATCACTCTCTACCGACTTACCGGATGGCTCCTCACAGTCGGAGCAGCAAAGACCTGATTGACCGTAGCGTACATCTCCTTCTTCCACTCAGCCACGCGAGCTTCAAGGCCGATATACAGCGTATAAGCGGGATGCATTGCGATAGGTACCACACAATCAAATATTTATCTGAGACGGAGTAAACCGGTCAAAGAAGTGCATCTGGGGAGCCTCGTCCTCTTTAACTGCTTATTAGTGCCGCACCGTGTAAGCAGCGCGTGGTAATACCACGCATCGTGAGGTTGCAGTACGTAAGCACTTAATCTCTGCTGAGTGAGCTGACGGGTTCAAAGAAGAGCCAAACAGAAATGATGGCGATGCGGGTAGTGCAGTCTGAGCGTAAGCAGAGCTGCCAGTAGTGTAGTCAAGGGGTTGAGGAACTCTTTACGTTCAAGCCAGATCTCAGCATCTGAAAAATATCATTATAATAATATTGCCAAAGCAACTTGATACGGCTCAAGCGTCTGTACTAAGATCATCTACGCTATAAGTATGCAACGTAAACCCGCTCCTCAAAATACATGTTCGGTCCCTCTGCCTAGGTCTCATGGATCGAGCAGCCTGCTGTTCACCCTACGCAACCTTCCACTCCTTCGGTTCCCTGACAGATCTTCCCCTATCGCCGGGGCTATCTTACGAATGATGCCTGATGTGCTATGTCGCTTCAGCTTTCGCCCTCTTTCACCCTCATCTTCCGCCTCTTCTGTTTGTGTTTTGGAAGCCCCGAAGTTCTTGCGGCCTCTCACCCTACGCTCATCGTCGGCGTCTAGGAAACGGTGGATTGTTCGATGATCCAAGACTCTCTCCTCCTTGTCATGTGGTCCAGCTTTGTCCGTTTTGGGCCAGATATATCCGTAAAGCTTTGAGTGCCGCTCGCAGCGAGGACATGAAGCCCGTGTAAAATATGCGTTCTGTTGTACAAAATATTCGTCGCAAATGGTGCACTGAATCCAGGCCATCTCAGGTTCTGACAAAAGCAGTGGCGTGAGTAGATAATCTCCAGGGGTTCGTACTCGAGACGGTGGTGTGGCTTGTTTGAAAACCCGACGTTGGTATTTCTTGCGCTTTGGCTGATCCTCCTCGTCATCGGCGGTTTGACCCTCCTCCACTGTCTCAATACTAGTCGCAATCGGCACAACTGGCGGAGGGACGACGGCTGTGAGCTTGGTCTTTACAGGTTCGTGGTCACTTTCCGCCTCGGATTCGAGTGGGTCGTTGAGTATGGCCTGGATAGACATACTTTCCAGGCCGTTTCGACGGCCGCTCGACTGTTTGGCTGCTGTTTCCGCTTTTTGCTGGGGCGATCGCGAACCCTCCGTACTCTGTGGTGATACTGGTGCCACGTGGAGCCTGCCTTGTCCACCGCTCTTGTTTACCGTTCCCTTGAGCGGTGTTTGGTTGATAGGCTCTGGCGACTCCTTCTCGGGGGATGTGACGTCTGTCTCGACTACACCGCTTGACGATTCACTAGCCGTAACAGATGTGCTACGAGAAGATGAATCATCTGCAGCGGCGGGAGCTGGCTCAATCAAATGCTTGAGTCGCTTTGCTGGTGTCTTGGGCGGTGTTGCTAGAGCATCGTGAGGTCGCTTGCGGCTGTTCGTTTGTTCGACAGAGGGAGATCTGGCCGTTGACGAATCACGAGCCAGACGTGATCCTTTCGAAGTCGATTTGGTGATTCGAGGTCTCATATCCGGGGTGACTGATGGCGTCCGTGAAGAGCCAGAGATGCTATCATCCCTTCTTCGGCGTCGAAGTGAATATCCGTCCGGCTTCTCCTGCTCGATGCTCGTTTGAACTGGCGTTGCCCCTTCTTCCTGCTCCCATGCATTCCTCAAAAGGTCCTCGCATGTCTTGCACAAACACTCGCAATTATTCTCACCAAAGTAGTTGTCTCCATAGGTGACTGTGATTTCCTCCCCTGCTTCAATCGGTCTTGTTGCGATAATCTCAATTCCCGAATGGCTCGTCCTCATAAGTTTGGCATTCGCATCGCAATCATGATTCGCAAATCTCGCAGGACCCATAAACAGACTCGTGCACTTGCTTCGTGAGCTGACAACAATGCTGAAATCCTTCTTCCGGGATGATATCTCCTTTTCCTCCTCAGGTGTGATGATGACCTGTACACCGGACAGGTACTTGACGGACTCGTTGCGCCGGATGGCTCGTCTGGCCGTCACCGCGGCTTCGTGGGTGACAATCGTGTATCGGTTCGTTGAGCTGACCTCCCATGGGCAATCGGGGAGGTAGATCTGTACGTAACGTCTGAGATGCCGTCGAAAATCCTCCTTCTCTTTATCAGTTTTTAAGCCATTGTGAAATCTCCTGAGCCCGTCTGTTGCTATCAGGCGCTTTTCGGCAGCATCCAAATCCTTCTTCAGGACTACCTCCTCCTGCAGGATCTTGGTGATTTCCTCCTCCCGTACACCTCTGGATGGGTGATAAGATGTGCGGTTCTTCGGAACTGTTGTCCAGTAAAAGACCTGACTGTGTTAGAGTCGCATTGCTTCAGATGCGATGCTCTGCCATAAACCACTCACATGATCAACCAGGGCATCGGTGAGAATGTCATCATATGCTGACACTTGAGCCAGCGTCATGCGCGCCTTCTTGTTGCCCGCACTTTGTGAAGGAGGCATATTGCCTGATTCGAGTTCTCAACAACACAGTCTTGCAGTGTAAAACTGCTGTTGAAGAGACAAAGGAGAGTACGTGGCCCTCAAAAAACTAAGGTAGCCGCCAAGTCCGAGCGAGAAAAGAGCGGAGAAGTCGAGCGTTTGCTTGCTGAATCACAGGGGCTTTTCCCGTAACCACAATCAAAGGCATGCACCTCTTGCTGAGCGAAGTCGATGCGTTGTAAACAAGAAGATGAAAGACGAAGCCGAGAGAAGCCGTTCTGATTCAGTACATCCACTCCCGCAACGTCATAGTCTGAGCAAAGCAGTGGGGGTTGAAGTTCAAACTCTTCGGTAAGGAACGATAGTCGATAGAAAGACGAGGCTGAGACTCTGGAGTGATTGTGAAATGGGCGGCCCCTCAGGGAGTCGGGATTGAAAGAGGGAAGAGTTGGTCAAGGTGGAATGACATGATTAGATTGCTTGCATTCGAGGTTAGTAGGGGGCTTGGTTCCTTCCCTGAACCGCATACCAAGGCATTGGCCAGGCGACGGGTGGGGCTGTGCCTGTTGATTCCTTGTATGGCTTGCGGGACTTGTGGCTGAAGGCACGTGATGCTAGTCCGAAAAGTTCAACGACTGTTGGGCAAGTTGAGGATATCCCGAGTTGAACCGTGGTGAGAGTAGAGCTATTGAACCTCCGCGAGCGGAAGCATAGTCAAAATGATTCAATTAAAGGTGAGTTCACTATATATCTTGCATGCATTTATGCGCTAACCATGGTAGTCAATGCTCAACTGCATCGACAATTCGGGCGCTGCCCTTGTTGAATGTGTCCTTGTCGTTGGCCAGAAGCGACACGCCCGAATCGGTACGACAACCCCTTCGTCCACGATATCCGAACTTTCAAGACACAATCGTCTTACTTGAGTGGCCCGAGTAACTGGCTGACCCTTTCAACCAGGTGACCGTGTTGTCGTCGTCGTCCAGGAGCAGCGTGGTAGCTCCTCCGGTGGTATGGCCGGTATCTCTGCCGCCAACAAGGTCAAGCGAGGAGACATTCGCCACGCCGTCGTCGTCCGAACACGATACCCTGTCCAGCGCCGAGACGGATCAGTCGTCAAGTTTGACGACAATGCATGTGTTCTGCTGAACAAGGCTGGAGACCCCGTTGGTTCACGTATCAACGGCGCTGTTGGCGCAGAGCTGAAGCGCAAGAAGTGGAGCAAGATTCTGTCGATGGCGCCCATGCAGGCTTAAACAATGGCGGCGAGAGGTCAAGGAGAGAGCGGATGCGTGGTCATGTACGAAAAGAAATGATACAGGATAGACCAAGGGAATGGGGTGTTGGCTCATGACAGCCGTGTACGAGCGGAATACTGTACAATTACGAATACTATATGGGCATTTGCGAGGCGTTGATGCGAGAATAAAGACACCTTTCAGCTCTTGACGTTTCACGGGATCACTATAGGCAGTTGCAACAAATCACTTCATGAGACATATCATGTTACAAGACTGCAAATCGCAGCTTGTCCAAATTTAAATTCCTCCTCGAAATCTTAATGCCGTGTAAGCAGTCTAATACAGGATCATTGATAGAATACAGATTCCAGTTCCTTCCCAAAACCCCGGCGCCGGTGACAGTCTGTGCCACAATCTTCTCTTAAACGCCATGCCAAATGCAAATGATAATGCGAGCCTCCTCCACATCTTGGACAGCGACGTGTCGGTGTCCGGGTATCGATACAAGGTCTCGCTCAAGTGAAAATGTGACCGCATTCGCAGCAGACGTAGAACAGTTTCTAACATGACTTAGCATCTTGATCAACAAGTAAAAAGTAAGAGTTTAACTTACCATGCCGGTTTCGGCGCTTCGCTGCTGAGACTGGAAGAAGACGGCTTCGGTGTGCTGACAACTAGGGCAGGTCTTTGTAGATCGCGGGAGCTGCAGCACGCAAAAGAAAATAAAGTCAGCCAGCAGTCTTTAAGCGATGACAAGCGGGTTCCAAGGAAAACGCGAGACACTAGAGCTCCAACTGCTGTTTCCAACTTGTACTCCGTCAAGTCGCTCTCGGCCGCCAACTGCTCGCCGTGGATTCATGACACCAAAAGCCCAGAGCATGTGCCAGCCAGCCCAGGAAAGAATATGCTCGTGCCAGTCATGTCGTTAAGTGCATAAACGTCGTGATAGAGTTGCTAGTTGTCGCAAGGCGCTCAGGAATCTATGCACATGGCAAGATCGTCGAGAAAGTCCTCGCTCACGTCGGAGTAGATGTCATCGGACTCGGCCTTTGCATCGTCGGAGTCCATCATCTCCTCGTCATACTCGGAAAAGGGATCCTCCCATGGCAAGGTGAACTGGCACACGCCCGTAATGGGCTGACTGACTTCGTTGTTCAAGGAGACGACAAACTGGCAATCGGGCTTGCCGCAGGTGGTGCAGTAGATGACTCCGCCACAACCGTGGCAGAGAACAGGTGGAAGGTCACTAACCGTTGGATCGGAGCCAACATCCTGGGTGACACCGGCGGTCTCACCGGCCGAGGTGTTGAGGACGTTGCGGAAGACGCAGGTAGACTTTGCATCCTCGGTGTATTGGCAGGTTCGGCAGGTAAACTGCAGCTTGTGAGCATCCTCATCCTCCTTGGGGTAGAGCATGTTGGAGCATTCGGAGCAGAATCGGAAAGTAATCTGCTCAAGCTTCTTGTCGGCGTCGGCGCCCTCGTATGAGGTGGTAGACTGGGGAGTCGCCATTTTGTCGATCGCGGGTTGATTGTAGGTGTGGTTCAAGTCGAATATAATGGTTTGAGTGCTTTGTCGAAAAGCAAAATTCTAAGCCGAAATACTAGTATTTCAAGCTGTGTCTAGGAGTGGCGGATATAAAGTGTCGTTTGTTGCTCAAGGTTAAGGTTGAGTCGAATGTTGATGAAGAAGAGAGAAGATAAAGTCGATGGTGAAAGGCGGCGACCGCTGGAAAATAGTAGAAGGGGGAGGGGCTCGCGTTGGCAATTTAGCCCCACTGTTTCTGTGCTGCTGAATTTGGCTGCTTGCCTTGGTTTTTGGCGTGTTTGGGCTGTGCTGAGTTGGTTGGGTTGTAGCCACAGCTTTTATGAATGGATAAATGGTAGCGAGAGAGCCCTTGTTCTTTAATATTATTGTTCAGAGTACTGGGTGTGAACATGGATGAGAATAAAATCACAGAGCAGAAGAAAGGGTAACAACCTCAAAGCCTCAAGGATGGCGAGCATGCGGTACCTTTGTTGGGGTTTTGTATTGTTGCGAGTGACTTGAACACCTCAAATCAAGGCGTAAGCGTTGTTCAACGGACCGCTCGTGTGAATCACAGGCACACGTGGGCTTCACAAGAGTGAATTTCCCTATTCGAGGCCCTACCTACCAAAGTTGGAATATTATGATTGTATAAGATATTTACATTAATTCTATATAATATTATACAGAAGAAAAACGGAATTATCTGGATTTCCACTTATATTAAGATATACTCTAAATCTTTATGCTAGATTATTATAAAGTCATTAGCAGCCAATTTCTTATTTATCCCTGGGGCCTGTTAATATCTCTGGCTCCTTTTCTTGTGTTTCACGGCCTGCTACCGTGCTTTGAGTGGCGAGGCAAAAAAGAATGGGGACCATAGACTCTGGACAGGGGGAGTTGTTTGCGTTGACTCACATCGTCAGCATCACCTCTTGGATTTGGGGCGGTGATGCCTTACACAAGCCGCGCACAAGTCATCTACTGAGGCAGCCAGACAATGCCTGTTGTACATTACAGACGTTCGATCGCAGTGAACCTTGAAATCTGGATATTGATTGGCTTTCAATTTTGCATTTCAAGGCTGCAGCACTTGAGGCAACCATAGGACCATAAGAGATGCATCCTTTGTGTCAAGTTCACAGCTGCATAGAACGCACATTCATTTTATGCACTCTTCAATGGCCTTATCTTTAAAATTATCCACTTTGCAAGTTCTGCCAACAAAGATGAAGTTGAATGCAAGGAACGCGGCTCAGCTGCCGCAAAGCCGTCTTCACTTGTGCGTGAATCAAGCCTCAATCAGGCACAATGTAACCTCCATCGGCAACAAGACTGAGCTAGAATGATGTGCATTTATTAAGAGACACGCATAAAATGGCGCCCCCTAAATCGTCAGTGTCATAGAAGACGCAGAAACATGGCTTTTTGGCCGTGCAAACCCCCGAGTGCTGGATAATGGTGTACCAAGTGATCATAAAGTGCGGCACATGAAGTGCCTGGATAAGGTCCACGAGACCATCACGATCGCACCAACGCGGAACTTGAGACAAGATCAACAAGAAAGTGCTTTGAACACGTTCACGTGTATATGTTACGTAGTCCGAACGAGGTTTGCAATACAATCCAGACACAGACTCCGGGTGGAGTGGCCGGTGTAAAAGCCTCTTGATTTATGCCTTGGACGTGTATCAACTATTTTCTCTTGATGTTCTAGATCAGAGAAGCCACATGTTACAAATCTGTCCCGATTTTGCTAGTGCGTATTTCAATAGTAATTCTCATGTTTTCTTACAGTTCAGCCAGTTCCATCGTATGAACGGATATTTCGAATACTTACACCGAAATCGCCTCAAGACTACTACACCCAGGCGACTGCACGTTTCTTCAAGTTAGCACGAAATTTAGGCTAAGACTTCATGACGACCCTCTTCCAACTAAATACATGTTCTCAGTCTTGGCATACCGTCGGGGCACTGGCCACGTCTTTTACCATTTATTGTAAATCTCAAAGCATTAAGAACTTTCAGTCTAGAATTGATCTGAGTGGTCAGAAAACCTTTATAGATTCATTTCTCCCTGGCGTCTCTGGGGTCTATGTACATGACTCCCATCTGAGAATCCTCATTAATCGAAACATGCAAATGTCAATTAATGCGCCGGGGTAATTTGTTGGAAGCGGTTTTCTCGGGAATCTTTTATATAGGTCTAGGGTATCTTGGTGTTCAAGAAAGGTAGGTATTTTTAGAACCACATAGCGAATTATTCTGTATATTGAGATGGGAATAGATATTAGTTCTTTACAAATCTGTTTCTATGTTTTCAATCTATTATATACATCTAGGTAGTTTAGGTATAGCTCAACAGAGCAGAAACCAGCCATTTCCTTCTGTGACCTTTTAGCCCCTTGTCTAAACCTACGCCAGTGGACCCCATGACCGTGAAGCCCGTAAGCATGTCTCATCACTGGGTCAGACGCGCCTTCCTGGTACAAATCGCCAGTCAAGACGTCCAGTCAAGGGCAACGGCAAGTACAAAGGCGCTTGTTAGAGATTGAGTCGCTGCAACGTTAGACTGAGATGGTATTGCAGGTCTTTGAGATGTGGCCTATCACATCTGACACTGACATGCCGACGGGGGAACAAGGAGGACACCCAAGAACACCCCGCGTCAAACCCCGCGCGCGGTTGCTGTGCGGCGTTGCTGTGCGGCGTTGCTGTGGCGGGCGGGGGACTCCTTCTCCTTCGTTGGACGTTGGACGGCACCCGGACGTCATTGTTTCCGTCCAGTTCCAGCTCCATCAGCTCCAGCTTACCTTACCTTAAGTGGTAGCCATCTTATTACTCCCCTTCGCACACCTCTCCGGCTGCAACTTTTGCTTCACTCAAGACGACAATTCCAAAGATCGATACCACGAACATATCGCTACTAGCGTAGCCTTCAGTTCGCATTCTTGTACTTCCTCTTCAAGTCAATAATAACATATAATGGTAAGCAGGGCCCAGCACTGAACCCTCTGCACTGGATCTTTGAATCAGCTCGCTTCAATCGCCTTCCAAGGCTCTCAGCAATGCTCAACCTCTTCAGACCAATGAGCTAACATCGTGCGCAGGCTGACACCGGTCTTCCTCCTGGCTGGGAGGTCCGACATTCCAACTCCAAGAACCTTCCCTACTACTTCAACTCCAACGACAAAGTTTCGCGATGGGAGCCCCCCTCTGGCACCGATACCGAGAAGCTCAAGCATTACATGGCTACCAACCACAGCGCAGGCTCTCGACCCGGCGCCATTCCTGGCGTTCCCGAGGGCAAGATTCGCGCTGCTCACCTCTTGGTCAAGCACCGCGACAGTCGACGACCTAGCAGCTGGCGAGAGGTATGGACGCTTCGAACAACGATGTCCCTACACTCTGACCAAAAACTGACTGATGCGATTCACAGGCCGAGATCACTCGTTCCAAGGACGAGGCTTACCAGATCATTCAGGACCATGAGCAAAAGATCAAATCTGGTAGCATCACCCTAGGCGAGCTTGCTCTTACTGAATCCGACTGCTCTTCTGCCCGCAAGCGAGGAGATCTTGGATACTTTGGCAAGGGAGACATGCAGAAGGAGTTTGAAGATGCTTCTTTTGGCCTCCAGCCTGGTCAGATGAGCGGAATTGTGGAGACTGCCAGTGGTCTGCATTTGATTGAGCGGTAAGTCCATGTGTTGTGTTGCCGTTGAGTGTCGCATGAGCTGTTGACTGACTTGACTTCAGCCTGGAATAAACTGAATGTATAATTGTCCAAAACATGTAAATTGACAAAACAGAGCGTACTGTTGGCGTCTGCGACGCAGTTCTTCGCCAGTCGTTTGCCGGGGATACCCTCATCTTGAATCCGTGATGCGTTCGTTTGGGGTCAAGCGTTGCGCACTACTAGAAATCACATCTTCTAGTGCGATTGAGAAATACCATCTCGATTGCTTATATTATTCTGCCTGATTCTAAATGTCTACAGGTCTCATCTACACTAGCCTTTGTGCCAGACTGCTCCTTGTGTCCGTCTATCCGTCTCGCGAAGCAAATATATAACTCTAAACACCAGCCATAAACTAATGCGATCGCCTCTACCTTCGTCTTCCAAGTTGTCTCATCAATTGGCCAGATCCAAGACAACGCCCTTAAAAGGTTCGACCGTTGTGAAAACCACTGTCATGACACCGGATACTGTCATTGCGAGAGCGGCATACGGGGCTGCGTGACTCTTAGTCTCGTATAAGTATGACACGCCCATGGCTGCGCCATTGATCCCAACGGTGATGCCTGCTGCAATTGTGCAGGGATCATCGCCACTCGCCAAGTCTTGCTGAGTCGTCCTCAAAAGGGGCTTGAGGCTCAGGCGCGAGCCTTTGCTGTCGGACGAGGGGAGTTCGCCACCAGGACGAATAATGTCCTGTCGCTTGACCCCAAGCTTGTCCAGCACAAATGGATAGCACAACTGGCCAAGGATTCCGTTGCTTACCACGAGGGCAGCATTCGCGCCGAAATTACCACCCAAGGCTGCCATCGCTGGCTTAGCCAACGCCAGCGTCGTACTTCGTGCTGCGAATGCCAATGTTTCGGGTGCTTCCAGACCGATCATGCTCCCTGCAACAACCGACAAGAAGGCGTTTCCGGCTGCAGCAGCTGTCGCTAGAAGCACAGTGAGTAGACCAGCGAGGCTAAAGAGCTGTTGTTGGCACTCGTACAGTTTGAAGCCCCATATCAGGATGCCACATTCGAGAATTGAGAGAGCAGCATCGCCGGCCCCGAACCACGGAACGCGGCCACCTGGAAGGGGCGTGTTGGTTACCATAGATGTCCATAGAACATAGAGTGGTGTGCCGCTGCTGAAGATGCTCAATACTTTGGGTAGACTATCAAAACCACAAGCTCCAGCCTTGGCCCGGGTGTATGCCGTCATCAAAAGAGTTGTGAACAGGACAGGATTCATGAGCGTGGCAATGGCGTTCTTGGCCTTTGGCATGCTGGTGCATACTTTGGATGCCTTGAGCTCCCGTTGGAGACGCAGCGTCAGAGCCCATATGAACCACATGACACAGCCATCGAGAATGCGGTCTTCATAGGCAGCAGCAGCGGCTATCGGAGCTCCGATGAGGAAGATGCCGAGGAACGAGGCGAGCAAGGGGAAGTTGGAGGTCCAAAAGTGCCACAACAGGGAAGCGTCAACTGGTTCTTTGAGATCAATGTGGACTGATGATCTTTGGCTGGGTGTTGGACAGGGCTCTGCGCCTCTCCCAGGCACGGGGTGGTTTGCCATCTTTTGTCGACGGCCAAACATAGGCTGCGGCGCCTGATCAAGGGTCGAGTCGGAGAGCCAACTGGTTTCGGTTCGAGGAGGGGCTGCTGTGAGAGGTTGAGGAAGGCAAAAGTCGTCAGGGACCTGAGCAGTCATTCTGGCCGCACAGCCCATGACAAGGAGCGACAAAGCAAAGACGGTAACCCACGAAACAAGGTTTGTCACCACTGGAGGAGTCGTCAGCCAAATGCCCATCATTATCCGGATACAGCACGAACCAAAGTTGCCAATAAGGCAAGCAATCTCGCGACCATCCAGGATGTCGCTCTGGTTGAGCATCACCAGAGGGATAGGAAAGCCCAAGCCAAGATGGACATTGATGAAATCTACCTGCGGTATGGGTTAATATTTCGTCACCGAGCAAAGCTCCGGGGCCAGTACCTTTGACTTGATGTGTCTTTGGTAGATATCATCAATACCAGCATAACAGAAATAGCCCGCCGCCATGAAGCAAAAGGTCAAAATCATGCCAAAAATGGAAGAGAAGAACTCAAAGTTCACAGGAGCCAAAGCCCTACTCAAGCCCCAGATGATGAGCTCGCTCATGAGGTAGATGACAACAACCCAGCCAAACTCGAGCATACTGCCTGCGACGGTGGTCAACCGCCTCCTCCAGAGGTTTGATAGGGACATGTCTCGGGTGTGTAGAAAAAATGATTTGGTGGAAGGGATCCATGACGGCCTTGAGAGGAGCGGACGGCGGGCTTCATTTGAGTGTCCGAGACAGCGGAGGATTTCAGAAACGTTGTTTCTGAATGTGGACATGGTGTAACGGCTGCGTGATGGACAAGGCTAAGTTGGTGATAAGGCGAAGCACAAGGTCGTTGGTTCGTAGGGCGTTACACATGAATACACCCTTTCGCAAGTTGCGGAAGGGTGAATGATGTTTAAAAGGGCTCGAGGGCCAAGCGAGAGGAGTTGTGGGAAAAGAGGGAACAGGGTGAGTTGCTGTCAGTGTCAAGGGACCTTTATGGATAGCATCCAGCAGAGGTTTGCACTGGCAGATAGTTCCGGCAGCAAATAGCACCATATCTACAGCTGCCAGACTGTTTACATTGCCACATTGCTCCAAGCATAGCTCTTTCGAGTATACGATGATGTAGGGGCCCGGGTTATCAAGGAGAAATCTACGATCTAGATCGGACTGGTACCGAGCATTTCAGGGGAATCTATGTAGATGGGGATCTCTGGGCTGCAGAGATTGGCTGCAGATACTATCTGTTTGCACCGGGGAGGTTGTTTGCCCAATCTGACGGGAAGGCGGGAACGGGGACTAAAGAAGATACCCGCGTCGAGACCCCAGTTCCAGCATGTCTTGTTTGAAGACTTGGTCCGATCTTGTAAGATGACCCTCTCTTTGTTGCTGGTAGGAGGGGTGGTTCAACAAGGGACGTCATGGAGGATGGAAATAGCATTGTAGGTTAGAGACACGACTTAATTCCCCGTGGGGGCTGAGTTACAGAGACTTGAGATAGTATCAGAGTGAAGGCTTAAGGTATGAGGTTGTAAGGGCTACTAAGTTTCTTGCTTGAGGCGGTGGCTCTCGTGGGTCACGACATGGAGGATTTCATCTGTTGGGGGATGTGGGACAAGTGTTCAAACGGACAAAGAGGGGTGTTGAGGTACGTAAAGAGGATGACGATGTTTATGTTGTTTACTTTCGTTGTGATGCCTTGGTAATTCTTTATGGAGATAAATCGACATTTTATGAGAGTTTTATAGGGGCAGCTTGTTGAGTTAGGATCTTGAGATGTGAAGCTGTTCGTGATAGCAGAGACCTGATGGAGTATCATAGGGCCGCAGCTTCATACATGATGCACAACACAACCAGGGTCTATATATCCTTGAACATACACATGCACAACCGTTACGATCTTTGATGTCACAATGATTAGACTTCCATACAGCAAAAAGTGAGGGCCATCAAGATGCCCTGGCAGCTTAATGCCAGATGCGCTGTAGATGTTGCAGCTCCTGCTGTGGGACACCCCGCCTACTGTAGCCTCCACTACAGGCCGTGCACCCGCTGGAAAAAAGTGCCGCGCAGGGGAAGCTGACCCTGACCGCCTGGCACCATGTCTCGGATCTTGGGCCGACGTCCAACGTCTTTATTTTGTTTGGGCATGAAGCTATCTTGAATCCATCAACGACAACGTAGATTGCGAAGACGCAACACCGCATCGACAAACGAGCGGACCGACTGAGACTATTCGTGTTATTTGTAACGTGTACTAGTCTCACCTGGAATATCTGGGTGTTTGTACCTGGAATCACCATCCTTGCGGCTCATCAGTACACTACTGTTCAACTAACAACAACTCACAATCTTTATCTCGTCGCCGCGCACCAACAAACTATCTACACCTGACTAATCCCTCTGGTCTGTGTAATCTTCGACCTCCGGCCCCTCCCTACAGCAGCTGGAGACGAAGCGTTAGCTGTGCAACCATCCGACGTTACTTGAAAAACGCCACTTCGCTATTCCACAGGACCAAAATGGATCTCAGCCCCAGGGATCGCGCAGAGGCCCTGCTGCTCAAGGCTGCCCGCGCGTACGGCGTCCCCGTCCCAAAGCAAGACATACACCACGCCCTCGACAACACGGCCTTTGTCGAGTGGGCGAACCTGCACCTCGCGTGTGAGCACCTCCTCACGGGTGATGAGCTGGCTCTGTGAGTCGTTACAATTCACTGTCTCGGGATTCGACTGACTTGATAGGTATACTGCCCTTGACAGGAGCGGCCAGGTCGATCGTCTGGCTGATCTGCATGACTTGGGTGAGGTCCAGGCGGTCAAGGAGGATGACATTCGTGCTGCGATTGAGGAACTGAATCGATCTACGGCGACAATTTCCAAACAGACTGAGACATTGAAGCAGCAGCAGGATGCCCTGGCGCGTCTGGTTAAGAAAAGGGATGAGGCTGAGAGTCAACGGCGTGATCTTGAGGAGACGCGTTTGGACAAGACTAAGAGTGCTCTCAAGAAGCTTGCATTTGAGGTAACATGAATCACCATGGCTCTATATGATTGCAATGTCTAAAAGGAGTATCTTAGGTCGAAGGCGAGGCACAGAGTCTCGAGTACCGAGTTGCAGATCTGGAGCAGATTGCTAAAGACTCTCGCTCCAATCTCAAACAGACGGTTGACAGCGTCTTTCAGTCTGACGACAAGTTGTTGTCTAGTCTACAGAAGCTTGGATGGGAATTAGAACAGCAGGATCCAGAAGAGGAAAAGACCATTGAGAAGTTGCGAGAGATTTGCATGAGGTAGGTCGAGACCTTTCCAGACCATCTGTCCATCGCTAACTCCGGATAGGTTAATCAAGACAACTGTCGAGACGCTTCGGACAAGACTGGACAGGATCTACCTCGAGGCCATCCTTGCAGCAGAGCGATCAGGAGATGTCAAGTCTGCCACTCAAGACGATGTCAAAGCCCTTGAAGAAGAACTTGAGTCGCTTTATTCGGAGATATTGCCTGTTGCTCAAATGTCGGCTGAGCAGCAACACTTGGAACCAGCGCTGAAATCAACAGATGCTCAGAGCGGGAAAAGCTTGCGTCGCTCCGCTGTGGCAGTTTCCTACGTACGTCCAGCGTCAACAGAGTATTTATCAATGTTGCTAATTGTTTTAGGTCAACGAATGTCTCGATCATCTCGTTGATAGGATAACCCTCCTCACGGATCGCGTAGAAACTCTCAAGTCTCACAACGCCGCAGCATCTTCCATTATTGCCACCGCCAAAGCCGAAGTCTCTACCTCACTCTCCCCAGAAAAGAAAAAACCCGTCAAATCTGCCATGCCGGCTTCTCCTATCCGTAACCCCTCGCCCATCCGACCACGTGCCCATACCGATGGCTCTCGTCGCAGCAATAGACGTCGCTCATCTGGTATCCTCGACGAGCCCGCTATAGAGGCCCTACTTCGCAACCTCGCACTCACATTACCCGAAGCTGAAGAAGCTTCCATCCAGGACCAAATTGCTGCTCTTACCCAATCTGTAGCCGAGCGCTCAGACAAGACGACAGATGTGGTGCGTAATGCGCAGGACAGCTTCGAAGCTAGTGTCACATCTCGTCTGGATGATGCTCGGTTGGCTATACAGCTTCTGCGTGATAGTGTGCTGGCGGAGAGTCCGTTTGGGGAGGTTAAGCTTGTTGATCCTGAGATTGAAGGGTCGATACAAGTGTTGGATCAGGAGGTGGATAAGGTGAGGGAGAAGTTGGAGGATGTGGTGGCTAAGAAGGCTCTGGCGAAGAGTGTCAAGAAAGATGAGTTTGTTGAGCGGTGGGTGTAATGGTTTTACAGGAATCTTCTAGCACACGAAAGAAAGAATTGATATATAACAAGGGAAAGATTCCCATCCTTGGGTTGATTGAACCATTTGATCATCCGCAGTCAGGATGCGCAAGGCATAGAAACATGCCGATTTATTATACACCCCCGTCAATCACTTCCCCTTCTGCCGTTATACCTTCTTGTTAGCATGCACACTGCCTGATCCATGAATAGCTTGATGCCAGGCCTCATGTCGGTACTTCCAGTTACATTATCTAGTATGCAGCTAGAAAACATTGCAATCTATGAGTGGTCGACTGCGACAATTCCCCTACGTACTAGCATGGTCCGCTCGAAAATTGAGCATCTGTGGCTTCCGGTGTGTAGCACGAATCTGACGGGTTGGTTCATTTATAACTCTGGGGATGATCAGCTGAATTGAAAGTGCAGTGTTTGGGTAAGCTGGGAGCCTCGTTTGAGATTTGTGCTTATGGGCATGCTGCACTTTGTTAAAATATAGAGTCCGTCAATACTATATTGCTTCACTTACTCCATTTTCTTCCTGCCTCGTCAGTCTTCCTTGGCACCATACTCCTCTCTCCGTTTGATCCATCCTCACGTATCACAGCTTCAATACTCAACCTTGTTCGGAATTCCAACGTGCCAGTAAGTTCGTTGGACACCCACGATGATCACAACAACTCTTCATTTTGGGAGCCTGATCACAAAGCCAGCCACACCGAGCCCTATTGCTCTGGTGACAGCCCCCGAGCCTCGCTTCTTAAACGCGAACAAGCTTCGGAAAGCTCGCACGCGGCACATCAGCAAGTTCCACTCCAAGGGGCTGCAGTACCCGACGAACCACATGGCGCGAAGGGTCAAAATATCAAGACCTTTGAATGGTGGTGGCGGTGGGATATCACAGCGGCCTTCGTGAGCGTTGAATGCTTGATCATGGTCACAATAGTCCTTACTCTTGCGAACAACAAACCTCTTGGAACATGGCCTCCTCCGATCCAGCCCCATTCAGTCATCTCCTTGTTAACAACCATAAGCAAGTCAGCTCTACTTGTCCCCATTACCAGCTGTTTAAGTCAGCTCAAATGGAGTTACTTCAGTGTACGACCACGACCTCTATCCCATCTCCAGGTGTTCGACGATGCTAGCCGTGGACGATGGGGATCTGTGCTGTTTGCCTGGAAAATACCGATGCAATTCAAGATGGGCTGGGCACTTGCACTAGTGACGATCGGTGCGTTGGGAATAGACCCAAGTGCGCAGCAGATTCTTAATTTCCCAGTTCGAGAACGAGCACTTGAGGATATCAAGGCGGCGATTGGCAAGGCAGATGCCTATGAGTCGGTGGCTTTCCACCCAATGCAAACAAAGCGTAAGCTACGCATTTCTAGAGACAGTGAACCTTGCTAATATATATAAATACAAAAGATGGAGAGACATGGAAAGCGAACAATTACAGATCACGCTTTCAGGCCTCGCTGCTTAACGCTCTTGTAGGAGATGCTGTCGACCCATATGTCAATTGCCCCTCACAAGTAACGCGTTGCGAATGGCCCAGGTTTACGACCCTAAGTGTCTGCCATACTTTTAAAAACGTTGCCCGTATCTCTACACAAAAGTGCAAAAAGATACACCATCGTATTGGTTCGGATGTAACCCGCTGCACATACACATGGAATCTAGGTTCACAGGAATTTGAACAAAGCTTGGTATACTACAAGCCACACGGCAACAATGTCTCGCCTTACTTTGAGAGCTGCATTGAAACTGGGGAGGATAACTCTGACTCACTGGCTCAGTATGTCTTCATGCGGTACAAGGGAGATAACCGGACAAGGTGGGAAGATGGCTTGCGAACAGTCACGGCCCCGGAGATCCTCGTCTCTGACCTTAGCTGGTGCACAAAGACATACATCGGAATTGTTGGTTCCGCCCAGTCCTCTAGAGTCACCTCTCAAAGTGTCAACGACGTTTTACTCAACATTACTGATAATGGAGATTATGTGGTTAGTCTTTCAACGCCAGATGAAAGCCACTTTTATCATATAAACTGGAAAACTTTCAACTACCTGGGATCTTACCTAACAAACATTCTCAACGTCAAGATAGTAAACGACACCCCTTCCTGCAGTTATCGCAGCCCCGAAACCAGATTCCTGGACGTCCATGGAGTACTCCTAGCCGCGGATCTCGAGAAACTTATGGACGATGTGGCGGAGACGTTGACGAATCAAATGCGAGCCACCAAGGGAGACGATAATAAAAAGATGACCATGGCGGAAGGTGTTGTGTTTGTTAGAGAGCCGTTCATAGAGGTTCGTTGGTGGTGGCTCATCCTGCCAGTTGCGGAGACACTTTTCATGGTTATATTACTGGTCATGACTATTATCCTAACAGGAAACATGCCGCTCCTTAAGACTTCTGTCATGGCACTTTTGGCATATCCTTTGCGAGGGTGGGAGGAAGAGGAGACAGGGATGCAGAATGTAGATAAGTTCGATAAGCTTGCCGAGGGGATGTGTGGGAAGTTTGAAGTGGTGGATAGGAATTATGGTATTGTTAAGCATGATATGGCCCCAGAAGAAGGCTCTGATGAAGCACTAAACAAGGAGGGGTGCTGAAAGGGATTTGGTATTTCTATCTGTTATGTTTACAGTATTTGTAGCTCAAGATTGACGAAAAATGACGGGTCTTTCATTAATTCACTAGAAATCTACCTTTGCTATCACCCCTAGGGACGGTCTCGGTCAGAACCCCGGATTTAGATTAAGAACAAGTATAAAAGAAAGGCAACAGCAGGATAGAGCCCAGTTTCGTATTCTCTTGTTTAATCGTTTAGAAGCGGAAGAACTCACAGGTCTCAAAAAGGGAACTATATATCCTGAATCATACATGTAGCCAGGAATGGTCGATGAACATGGGTTGCGAGAATATACTATCCAGAGAATATTGCTCCAGGCCCTCATACAGCTCATCCGGTCCAGCAACATAGTTTCGTCTAGGGTCGGACCGTTGATCCGTCCGACTGCCACCAACTGGATGAACAAAAGTCGTCTGCACGCTCACCGTCGTTTTCGAAGCATCAGCCTGGCCACCAGTCATGTCATCTGTTGTTGGCTGCGGCGCCACTGCGTCCATGATATCCGAGTCGATAAGCTGCCAGATCTTTGAAGGATGGAAGCTGATCATGTTGTTGTCGTAGGATTGGCTCGACATTGTCTGTAACTGATGAAGGAGTTCTCGCTGCAAAGTCATCAGTAGAAGATCATCAGTTGATGTTCTGACATACCTTTTGCACACTTCTTGGAGATGGATCTGGCATAGAAGCTAGAAAGTCCACACACTTTCGGTAGTTTTCTTTTGAAGTCTCGGAGACTTTGGCGTCTCTCGCATATTGGAAAAGCCAGGGGATAGTAGCTGTTGCTGCAACCATATCACTAATCAATGGATCGTAGACCACAAAGCCACGATCCATACAGGTCTGGACCAATCGAACAACCCAGGCTGAGTGGAACATTGCCTGGTCGACGGTTTGCTGGAGGAACAAACGAGGTTGAGATGGACGATTCGCTCTTCGCAAGGTGACAAGATGGATGAAAGGGTGGTTCAACAGTCCTTGCGTCGCGTGAGCTGTTATCTGAAATAGTAACCAGGGCGCCCAATACTCCCTATGTCTCTCAAACTCTTCTGGTGTTCGTTCTGAAAACCCTACGTTGCGAACAAAGTGTACATGACCAAGTTGAGACTCAAGATCATAGAGAATATTGGTCAAGTGGTAAAATTTGGAGTTTGTATCAGCCGGATTGTCTGCTTTGCCAATATGAAGTACGTGAAGGTACGAAATGACATCGCCCCAAAATGACACCGCACGTACGGCATGTGCCGTGACTCCAGGGTCTGTCTTTGCGTCGTCGCGAATAGTCACTAAATCGGGCGCATATTCTTCGTCGCCTAGGTAAGCTGGTGGGGAAGGCTCGCGTGCGCTTTGAGGGTATTCAGGTCTTGCGTGGATTTGAGGCACAAGCGTGAAGCGTGGCGCAAAGCCCTTTTCGAGAATGAAAACACTCCAGTAGCATCTTAGACTAGCATCTCCTTGGGGGCTGTGAGGCGATTCTGAGTAGCCTACTCCTCTCACAAGTTCGAGTCGGCTCGCGGCTCCTATGGCCATTAGGGCTAATGCTGGTCTTCCTTCTGTAGTAGCTCGTTAGCAGTTGTGTGGAAAATACGACTATGAAAAGAGTACCAAGTATGTCACCCAGAGCAAGTAAGCATAGGGATTGGGAAATCTCCAGTTGGGCTGTTCCTCTCATGGCCAGTTCCAACACGGTATCGCGCGCAGATCGTGCATGGGAATGGATCAAGTCTGCTTCCCTTGCGCTGCTCGAGTCATAGGGAAGGTTTGAAAGCGCGAGTGCGAGAAAGATCCATTGTAGGAAGAGAGGGAGCCTCTCGATGCGTTCTCTCAAGTTTTCTGGATTGAAAAGTGGTAGAGGTTGAAAGTATAGTCGTATTCGGTAGGCCTCGACAGCACGGTCAAGGGAATCTGGGGAAGGCGTTATCTCTTGAATGTTAGGAGCATCACCATATGTGCTGGTTCTGTTGATATGTAATGAGGTATTCTCCCCTATTCTGTTTGATGCACCAGGTTGCCTGTCGAGTGAGTCGGGTGTTAAAGATGAGCTATTGCTAGGTGGTTGGCCATGAGGACCTCTGTTGTATCTGTTACTTCCATGCGTATCACGATGGATATTATGAGGTGTATGTCCTTACTGAACAAGACCATATATCTCCCCAACTTGAGCTTCTAGATTCGTAACTCGGTCTCTAGAATTCGTCGCGCTGAGTCAAGTATGAGCGTAGTTCATTGTACGGAGAAGGCTTGTGATGGACTACTCACACCTTGGATGCCCTTCTCTTTCGCTTCACAGTCTCTCGATGACGAGGCAAGTATTCACATGGCTGATTCAATCGTTGACAAAAAGAACAAACAGGTTTTTCTCCTGGACATCTTGTTTTCTTTTTCCTATCAGAGGGTGAGTCTTTGTTTCGTAACAAAGGCCTCCACGGGCGATCATTATCTGGCACTACTCACCGACAACTTTCGCACGCTCGACGAACAGTTGATTGGATGTCTGCAGAATTGCTACTCATTATAATCTCAGCAGTAGGATTGGTCGATAGGCATCAAAGGTCCCCGTACGCAATAGTAGGAGATGACATGGAGGTTAACGATAATCTCCGTGCCCACTTTTATTTGATTGCTAAAGCATGTTGGAGGTCACGTGACTCGTACTTCGAAGTCAGTTTGTGCCTCCAAGCACGTTACGTTGCTTCATTTGCTTCCTCCTCGTTGAGCATAAGAGAGCCTGGATGTGTTTGAAGATGGGCTATGGGGAAGCCAAGTGTATGCAGGACAGTAATACTTCTCCGTGCCCGCCTATTGCGATAGTAAACGGTGAAAAACCATTGGTCATTGGTTCTCATCACGGAGTTTTGTCCTAATTCTCCGTCTGCCGTGCTTGACTTACACCAGTATATATTGCTTGAGAATGGCAAGGTTCGTTTTATTATTCTCAATTCTCCCATCTCGACATACTATTTATCTGTGTATATATCTCTAAACTACTGCTCGCAACAATGGCATCTCGTCAACCTGTGTCAAAGAAGGAGTCCATCATCATTGTCGGCGCTGGCGTCTTTGGACTTACAGCCGCCCTCGAGCTCAAAAAGAGGGACTACCAAAGCATCACAGTACTGGATCGCTATCTGCCACCAGTGGTAGATGGAAGCAGTGTCGACATCTCGCGTGTAATTCGCATGGAATACGCCGATCCTCTCTACGCAAAGATGGCTCGTGAAGCTTACGAAGGCTGGATTCGAGACTATGCAGAGCATTACCATCAGTCTGGGTTTGTCATGCTCGCAAACTCCTCAGGGAACTCATATGTTGAGAAGACCAAGAATACCAACCAGTCCCTGGACGATACTCTCGAAGAATTCGAGGATGCAAATGACATTCAAAAGCGGTTCCCAGGAGTTCAACCTAAGTTTGATGACATGAAGGCCTATTACAACAAGACAGGCGGATGGGCAGATGCAGAAGCAAGTATACGACAACTGGCCACCGAATGTACCCTTGCTGGTGTTTCTTTCATCACAGGCGCAAGAGGCACAGTTACCTCTCTACGATACAGTGGGAGTAAAGTCACTGGTGTTAACGTTGCTGAGGGCGAACCTATCCCAGCTGCGCAAGTCATACTGGCTACTGGAGCATGGTCTAGTAGACTACTTCCAATCAACCATGCCTTGTCTGGGTCTGGTCAGCCCGTTGGCTTCGTCCGCCTCACTCCAGGAGAGACAGCGAGACTCCAAGACATGCCTGTCATCATCAATCTCAGTACAGGAGTCTTCATCTTCCCGCCCACCCCAAAGACTCATATTCTGAAAATCGCACGACACGGATATGGCTGGGCAACGGAAGTTGAAGTTACGGACCCTCTAGGTCAATCTCGAATTATATCGTCGCCTAAGCGAGATGGAAATAATGCTGCCACTTCTTTCTTCCCCGAGGATGCTCAGCATGCTCTTCGTGAGGGACTGAGGCAGCTTGCGCCAGAATTTGGAGACCGCGAGTGGTTGCGGACCAGGTTATGTTGGTACTCTGATACTCCTGAGGGCGACTTTATCATTGATCATCATCCTGATCGAGAGGGACTCTTCTTGGCTACGGGCGGTGCTGGGCAGTGAGTAGACCGACTTGGATTACCTTAGGTAACTGCTAACGGAAATCACAGTGCCTTCAAGTTCCTGCCTGTTCTTGGGCGATATATTGTCGACTGCTTCGAAGACAAAGCCTCCGATGAGCTTCGTCACAAGTGGAGGCTACGAGCGCCAGCAGGGGATGAGCAGGTTGTGAAGCAGGGTGACGGTAGCCGTGGGGGACCTCCTCTTCGGAAGTTGACCAAGGCTGAGCAAGCCAAGCTGTAGGGGGCAGGTACATATGAGATGATGGTCGCTCAAATTGACGAATAGGGTCACAGCGTTGTGAGAAGTATGCTACGCTGTACAGGCTTGTCATACTAGACAGTTTTGTCCGCGGGACTTGGCCAGTCAAGGCGTTCGAAGCTCTTAAGTATGCCATCTAACATTTCACGTCTACGTTTACGCATGGCCCCTACGGTGGTTTTTTGGTGATGTATTATGTGCAATATGGACGTATGTGTAACATGGATGATCCCATCCCTCGGGGTGACTTGAGGACTCGTGGTGAGCAAGCCACCACTTGCATGTTGGTAGACATTTAATATCTCTTAGCCAAGAGCGGCGCAGGTGAAAGGGCTCTTGACAGTTCCAAGATCGTACTGATGTATCTATAGACAGATTAGCTTGAGGCCTTGTAAGATGCGTATGAATTCCACTTACAATATCGACGACGGAGGAATAGGTTCCGGCAACGAGAAAGACGAGGCCGAGCAAGAAGATAATGATGTTAACAATGCTCAAGGAGATATTCTTCATGCTGTACCAATTACCTTCCCTCAGTAGCATGAACCACATCAGGGCAGGCCAGTAGAGCGTAAAACCAGAGTTAAGCAGACTCGATGTAATGGCGATCAAATCGCTGAAGAAGGGAATAGCCTCTGCAATGACGAATCCGATCCAGGTAAAGATCGAGATGAGGAGTAACCACGAGATCCAGCCCTTGGGAGTGTTGATATACCTGGCGATAGAATTCCTGTGGACGCGGCCGTGGATATAGCGCACAGCAACAGTGGTACAGATCGAGCCACTGATGAAGATGACTGGCAAGGCGACGCCAAACGCGACCTTGGCAACAGTGTTTCCTGCAGACAACAAAGCTGGGGACTTGACATCGACACCAACAAAGGAGTAGATGAGGGCGCCGGTGAGGGTGTAGATGACGATTTCGAGACCGCCAAGGGTCCAGATGGCCTTCATATAATCGGTCGGCGTATGCATCTCATCCATGAAGCTGAACTGGGAGATCGAGAAGCTGTAGGCGAAGAAGATGTTGCAAATGGCGATAAAAGCTTGGGAAAAGGTGACGTCTGGCTTGGGCCAGGCAGACCAGTTGGCAGGCTCGGCAGCCTCACTCGATCTGATACCAGTTGCGATGATGGTGATTCCAATAGCTCCAATGATGGATGCAAAGTCGATGTAACCCAGAATGGCCATCTCAGCAAAACTGGGAGGTATAGCCAGGAGCAGTAGTAGAACGGCAGAGATGGCACCCCAGACGAGACCGCAGATGTTACTCTCAGTAAGCGTCTGGAAAGCAATTGTTCCTGTCAAGCAATGTGAGGCAGTGAGAAGCAGCAACTGGATCGTCACCATAACACCAAAGGCCTCTGCTCCCCATTTTCCAAACATCAGTCCACCTGCGGCAGGATAGTGGTCTACCTGCGGATACTTGACCTTGACCTGACCGACAATGTAAGACGTGTAAATAGCGATGAGACCAATGCCAACAGAGCAAATAACGCCTGCGACCATACCCAGTGTGGCAAAAGCACCAGGAATAGAGAGGGAGCCGAGTGCGACGGCCTGGACGATGAGGACGATTGTGAGACGCTTCCAACCGAGACGGCTGAACTTCGCCTTGCCATCAAGGATCTTGCGCTTCTCGAACTCAGTTACTTCGCCGAACTTGTCGCTGGCTGATTCAACATCGTCGGTTATGGGACCTGTCAAGATGTTGTCTGCGGGTTGTTGGGCCTCGTTCTTGTTCTTCTTGTTGGCGACGTCGGCCGCGGAAATGGTAGTGGTGTTCATTGTGATTGTAATAACTCAGTCTCCCATGGTCACACAGACAGTTGTTATTTGTTCCAGGGTCTTTGGAGGATGATGGAAATGGTGAAGAGAGAAATGACAGGGCCGTCGGTCTGGAGGCGGGACCGAGCAAGCTTTGTAGGGCCACAGCATGACTCTTTTTAGACCGAGGTCGGCCGGGGGCTTGATTGCCCCCTTGGGAATCTGAGCAAAGGTGGAAAAAGTTTGTCAGTCAATGTCATGCGAATTACACGATCCATGATGGAGTGAGTGGAGTGGGACCTTTTGTCTGGTGTTTCTATGTGAAGGTTAAGTAGAGGTTGGTTTGGAGGCTCTTTGTTGGTCCAATTTATGGAGCTAGGTCAATAAGCGAATCAGCTAGCATGAAAGTGTCATTTACGGATATAATCTGGTCATGTTGTAAGTCAAGTCACAAGAGTTTTCAATATATTCTACATGTATTATCTTATTATTCGCACGTAGAGGACACAAACTACTGACAGTTACTGACAAGGCGATTATCAATCCCCTGAGTTTAAACAAGCAGAGTTTTCGGGGAAGCTTAAAGAGGGTCGTGTAAAGAAAAGTTGATCGTCTTTTGTGGATTCCGTTACTCAAAACTCGGTCCATTTTACCTAATGCTCCCAGACTTGAGCGGAGGCGCCGAGTCAGAAGACAAAACAGAATGGCCTGTCGCCCCTGGAATACAAGTAGAGAACCTCGGAGCCGAAGGTGACAAGATGAGATGCCGATGGCCAATACCGGGAGTGAAGGAGTGAGGCATCCAATATAGTGCTGATATCAACTCAGTTGATAACAAGATGAGTTCATCGGCCGCGGTATTTAAGCTTTAGGGATAGAGTCAAGCTTTATGGCGCACATTTTACATCGTGACTTACAGTTGTTGTGTTGAAAGAAACCTATCAACGGTTACAACCGGCATTTATAAACAGTAACATCGAAAGCGTAGGGAAAACACGGCCCACTGTTCAAGTCTTATTGGGTGTAAGAGGCGCGACAGCTCGGCAACGGTTTGCATGTCGGTCCTAAGACATGGACCACAGCTTGTTCATTCACTTCCCCAAGCTTTCTCCAGAGCGATCTATTAACCCAATTCCTTATTTCCCCGCGTTCTGACAAGCTCAATTGCTCATCCCGGAGTCATGTTGGCCAAGATAATGCCGCTTCAGTACTGGATCAGTCATCTCTTTGCTTGGAAATGACTGAGACATAATCGATACGGTCGCCCTGTTTCCTTCCATATTCTATCAGAAAAGCCTCTTTCCAATGAATAAGTTTGAAACCATTTGCCCGTATCTTTGAGCCGATACCCATGTTGGGCGCAAGCTATGGCATGCACTATGTCTAACGCCCTGTTGTTCTCAAATTAAAATCGCCACGACAACCTGAACGCCACAAATGATCAAGATGAAAGACCTATACCTTAATAGGTGGCTACTGGATCGATAAGGAGCTGATCGTTAAGTGACTTATGAATATCATAGTGCTATCTTATGGCAAAGTACCAAGGAATCCTTTAGAGATGGTACGTATGCTAAGATATAAACTTAATCTTTGGAAATATTGACTTGAGTTGTTTGCCCCAAGTCGAGAAAATATCTTGGAGGCATGCTGTCACTTTCACTTTGGATAATTGTGCGTCGAAATATCTCCATATCAATGAGCTTACCAAAGTGTCTATCTACACAGCTACAAACGCCCGCTATACCTCTCGTCCTAGCTCATATCTCTCGCAATAAAATTCTAAATTATACAGCTCATTTTCCCTCAGCAACATCATGCGTATATATCGCAATGCCTTGAGACGCCGTCATTAGTCGTGTCATAAGGCATGTCCATCATATCCCAAATCCCAAAAGCTCCCCTCAAAACGCCGTCAAACAATCTGACCTAAAACTTGGGCATTTTTCTCTTCGCCTTGGATGGAGTACCATTGAGTAGGTAATAAAGCGGAAGTAATAACAAGGACCCCATGACACACAACCAAGTGCTGTAGAGCTGCCACAGCGTCCAGAGAAAGGGACCAAGACCAGGACACAGGAACTGTATGCAATCGGTGACAGGGTACAGATCTTCTTGACTAGCAATATAATACTTTGGACTTCGTCGACGAGGTTTGGTATTTTCTGGTGCTTCGTCTTCTTCTGATGATGACTCGGGCGATAGCTGGGTGAGTTGAAGAACGGAGACGAGGCGTACAGGTGCCTTGTAGAGAGGGATGAACCAGAGTGCGAATGTTTGTCGAAGAGAGACGTAGAGAAGACCACTTTTCTGATCGAATGCTTTGGGCGGTTAGTATTGTATGACGATGCTCATATGACGGTTGGTACTTACCAGCTGAATCGACCTTGATGTCAATGTGTGGACTCAGAGTGCGATACCACCGATAGATGCCCAGAATCAATTGGATGGACTCAAGACCGCCTGCTAGAGGGACCTGTCCTCTTGAGATAGATGGAACATGACAGAATGGGTGCGTAAACGAGGCATTGGGCAGAAAGTATTCTCGAAGGGTAGACTCTTGGACATCAGGAGTGCCCTGAGTGAGCGACTTTATAACGCCAGCGATTTCTTTTACTATGGTGTTGTGTAAGTACATGTATGAAAACTACATATTTTGGAAACATTTTTTACCTGGATGCTCCATAGTGTGAGAGTATTTGTCGTGCAATCGATTAGGAACGTGGTTGAATTCTTAATGTAGATGATATTGGTGGATGATGCTTCGAATGGCTTGCGCTAAGATGATGAGTTTATAAAGAAAATGTGAGGGAATCGCCTGTCTTTTGAAGTAAACAGAAAGAGTTGAGGTTGGAATGAGGTGAATTATTCTTGTTTCAGCCGTGTCTGTGTCCTCGTCTGTTCCGCGATTATCACTTGGCCAGGGTATACCCAATGTTTTAATTTGAATCATGGACTCGTCATGCTAATGTTAACATGTGAAAGCTTGACGTCATGACCACGATATTACGTTGCAGCTTCACATGAAATATCATATCTTTATTATAAGGCTCTCAGCCTAGACTTGTCATCTCAATCTTCATTACTTGTATCAATTTCTACAATCATGGCTTCAAACCCAGGGCTGGTGAATCCCATCTTCCATCCCTTCATCTTTCTCTTCCAGATCTTCCAATGGCTCACAGACAAACTCCTCTCCCCCAAACCTCCCAGCGAGAACGCGAGGCTTGGCCGTAATCGTCCCAAGATTGCAGTAATCGGTGCGGGAATTACTGGTGTTACTTCCGCGGCTCATTGTATCGGCCATGGCTTTGACGTTGTTATCTTTGAGGCGGGCTCCAAGGATAACGTGGGTGGTATTTGGAGTGTAAGCTAACAATCACCCATGATGCTTACATCAGAACTAACTAGCCTTGCAGAGAGTCAATGAGACGTCTGGGCTGCAGATTCATTCGTTGATGTATCGTTTTCATCCTTCTGTCCAATGGAACCGTGGATATCCTGATCGTCAGCAAATCCTCAGCCAGGTCCGACAGCTTTGGGAACACTACGGTCTCAAAGAAAGGACTAGGTTCAACACAAAGATTGACCGCGTGTACCAAGACGAGCAGGGAAGATGGATTGTAAATAACCCTTCCCATGGGCGATTCGGAGGTGTCATCGCGGCTGTAGGTACATGCGGCGCACCAAAGATGCCCAAGATTCCTGGCATGGATGTCTTTAAAGGTCCTATCTATCACTCTAGTGAACTAACTGGGTATGTCGGCATCTTCGACTTGATTTGAAGCCCGCTAACCTTCTCCCAGAAAAGATGTCAAGGGCAAGAAGATGGCCATTATCGGCGGCGGTGCGTCTGCAGTTGAAGCACTCGAATTTGCCTTTCAGGAAGACGCCGCCAAAGCAAGCGTTCTGTCCCGTTCAGACAAATGGATCATCCCTCGTAATATGATTGTCGATATCCTGCTGAGCTTCAACATCTTTGGCCATGAGACAGTGCTGTCCTTTATCCCTGAATTTCTCCTCCGCAAATTCTTCTATCGGGATCTCGAGAACATCGCGCCTGGTCGCGGCAGCAAGGGTCTATTCATGGAGACACCCATGGTAAACTCTGATGTTATGGATAAGCTTCGTGAGGGCAAGGCTGATTGGGTCCGCTGCGATATTGACGAATTTGTTGATCGTGGGATCCGCGTCAACCGACGAGCTCAGGGCGTTCCTAAGGGTGGCCCTGGACACGAAGAGATCATCGATGCGGACATCGTTGTGATGGCAACTGGATTCAAGAGGCCTTCTCTATCTTTTCTTCCGGACGACTGCTTCAACGAGCCTTATCCTCCTCCTAACTGGTATCTCCAGACATTTCCTCCTCCTCATCCTTCCATCTCAGCCATCAACTGCACGTACCTCAACGCCATCGGCACAGTCGGTAACTGGCATATTGGCATCTACACCAGGATTCTTCTCATGTTCCTCCTTGATCCGTTTGCTCGTCCCAGCCCGTTCTGGATGCAGCGCTGGATCGACATGACAAAGACCCTCAAGCTCACCAGTCCTACCGGCGCGTTCGATTTCTTCACGTACCTGGAACTTCTCTGGTGGTTCTTCTTCTGTGTTGTTATCAATCCGTTCCGTTGGAAATGGGCTCTCTTTGTCTTTACTGGTATTGGCTTTGGTCTTCCCAAGGCCGTGGTGAGTCAGGAGGAGAGGTTCACCAACGGCAATGGTTACCAGGCAAGGGATGAAGGTAGAAGCCTTTGAGGACTTGAGGATACGTGTCCTCTAAATCTGCTGTGTCTGTCACTTGATTTGTATCACAGGTCTTTGGATCTTCGAAGTTAATTGAGAAAACGAGCGAGATGGTTGATTCATGACTTTGTAAATTAAAAGGAGTTGTTGTGCGTAACATGAACCGCAATGTTACTATGACTAAACTCGACCTTTTTGTCTAACCTATGCGTTACTCCCGTCTCTTCAGATACAACACGATTTTATGTCTTCGTGGTGTTACAGCCGCTAATTTATTCCTTTTCGCGCTCAACAATATGCACTTCTTGTTCCCTCTGGGCATTTTCTATTCATAAGCTTCGACTTTTTTTAATCTGCTCCACGGATATCCTCTAAGTCGGGGCGGACCGACGCTGTGTCATTCTTGGAAGTCTAGCACGCTCAAATGAGCGACGCGGCGCTTGGTAAAAATATGAGATCTGGTTCTCTTCGTTCTTTGCTCCAGATCTGACTTTATGTATCCGTAGGACCATATGTAATGACAGTCTCTCTGGTAACCTTGATACCACCGACACTCTGACAGCGCTTGGTAGTAAAGCCAACAAGAACAGGTTCTGGTTTGGCAGGCGGAGGAGAAGCCTTGTCAGCCATACTCTCGAGGCTTTCAGTGTCTTGTCTTGTATCGACAGACTCAAGAGCAGTACTCTTCTCTCCCATCTTGGTCCAAAGACGTGTTTCTTCATCTTGGGGATTGTCCTCTCCAGAGTCGCCTCTACTGGGCATCTCGTACATGTCGCTGCAAGTGATATGGCTCTTGCGCTTTTCTTGACCGTGGGTGTTGTTCGAGTTTCTCCCTCGCGATCGGAGGCGCGAGTGGATGAGAAAGGGGATGTAGCGCATGCAGAAGGGCTTGAGAGCAGGCACCGAAGCGCAGACGATACTACCGCTGACTTCGATGAAGCTTAAGATGAGCTGTCGAGGGAGTTCCCATGTATAGTCGGTCGTTTGCAGAAGAGGATAAGTGACGGTGGCGCGTCGAACGGAAACGATAAATACGAAACCACCGGTTGCAAAGAGAATAGCAAGTGAGATCTTTTGACGAGTGGGAATCTGTAGGGGTTGGACGATGCGGATGGGAAGGCAGAGGATACAGATGTCGACGGTAATATTGCAGATAGCGAGAATTAACTCTGGGATGGTCTTATCAACGCACTCTCCCTTAATGGCAAGGTCCCACCCAGAAGATACCGGGCGGCATCGGAAGATGATAAGAAGTATGAAGATCAAGGTGTAGGCGCAGACAATGCCCATGAGAGCGTGTACAGCTCGACGAACGAACTTGTCGGGGGATATACGGAGGTAAAAGGTAAAGACGGAGAGTTTGGCGAGAGCAAGGCACATGGAGTAGATCAGCATGCTGGAGACAGTTGTTTGCCAGAACTTGGGGCTGTATTGAGCCATGGGGATATTCCACATGTGATTGCCAGCACCGAGGTCTAGGACTAGTTACATGTTAGACAACAACGATTTAGTACATATGAAGAAGAAGAGCACATACGAGTCAAAGAGGTGCCAAGAAAGACGAAAGAAAAGACGAGACCCGCTATGCATAGGTCTAACAACAGAGTTAGTTTTCTCTTAAAAGATAACGGATCAGATAATACGAACAATCGTCAACACCCAGCACACTCTTTACCACATATTTCCTCGTAAACACTCGAAGGCATACGGCGACTAAAGATAAAACCGTCGTGGCGACTCCCACTGGAAGCACTCCGCTGCTGCTGGTAGGAGGACTGACCAAGGTTCGGACTTGGCCCTCGGGAGGCTCCATGATATAGATAATAGGTGCCATGGCAGAGTATCCTCTTGATATCAACAAGCAAACAATATTGAGCAGTCACTAGAATAATTAAAGAGTGGATGTGACCAAGCAGAAAACTCAACTCCAGAAGCCATGGTGATGACGGGATGCCCAGAGTGTTATATCTTGATCACATCGCCAGGATGTGCACTTGACAGACCAGGTCTTACAATGCAATACAACAAGAAATCTCTCGAGTCCCGAGGCATTGGATCCTCTCGGAACATCCCAAGTCTGAGAGCGAGAAAATCGTTCGACTGAAAAGTGACGGCTCACACCCAATTGTCAAAGAGTCTAGGCGTGAAAGAGAAAAAAGCAAACTTATCGACATCTCCATTTTCGTGCGTCGATAGACCCTGGCATTCAGGAACCCGGAGTGGCCCTCTTCATGACAAGGGGCTCGTGGGGATGGGGAAAAGATGTTCTTTAATGGTTGAAGAAAGCGGTCTTGGAAGATGAGTCTGGGAATGTCTTAGCTTTTTCTTTGGGACCCTGGTCGTGGAGCTGATGGTTAGTTTTGCTTACTCTTATTTTGATGGGGGCAAACAATTGTGGCTTTGAGTATAGACCCAACAAGGCGTAAGGAGATTTGATGATTTTATCTTCTCGTCTTTTATGTGACCATTGTTTGCTGATGCTCGAGATATCGCCAACTTGCTCCTCAGTATGATATCTGAGTCTACAGTGACTCTGAGGACCAGCATAGGGTTGCAATTTCGATCTCAAGCGAGTTTACCAGTGTCAACCAGGGATACAGGCATTAGCAAGTTGATCTTATCATGGATCGTTCACGTCAATCTACCGAAGGATCAAAGCGTGTGAGATCTACCTATTGATATACTGTTGGTTGATGCTTGTTCGGGTAATACTAAGAGATAAACTCGACACACTGGTGACGCCTTCTTGTGATGGAATTTCTTTTCCCTCTCCAGATCTAATCTTCTTCTCACCGTTGTATACTTTCTTTTGCGCGTTTCCTCATCTGCATCTGCTCGCCAAGTGTTACATCTTCATATGAATCCTTGCGGAGAGAACAAGACTCCTCGCTACTGTACCACGTAACGAACATCCGAACAGAATCGGAATTATAATTCTGTCACCAACAGTCAAGACTCCGGGTCTGTTCGGGGTGCTCCATAAGTCAAGACGAAAAGCCTCCGGGCGGGTCTCATCTCCATATTCAAGCTTAATTCTTGTAAGACGGCGGGATAATATCTTGACCGATAAATCTTTTGATCACTTGGTGGAGATGACTTCTCTTCATGCCGGCTTTCATCAGACCATGGGCGAGAGTTTTCGGATTAGCTGCAGTGACAAGCTTGCTAGTGTTGTTTTGTGTTTGCTTTTTCTGCTCTTGATGAGAATTTTCTTCAACTATGGAGTCGTAAAACATCCCTGTCTGGCTATTAAAGCATTGACACACTTGATGTGAATGGTTCAAAGGCATCCAGTCTGTTACATGCTGTACCTTTGTCTCTTCAACTGATGCAAGTCTCAAGTACTTCAAGTTGTCTTGTCTCATTGCCGAGTGACCTCCACTTTGACGGAATTGATGCTGGGAATAAGATTGTCCTACTTACACCTATTGAACATTCCAGACAATGAATTAACAAAGATAATTGTCAAATCTTGCGACTTTCTTTTGCAACCAGCTAACAGAGAGGGTTAGAAATCGTGATTTTATCCTGCCTCTTCTAATAACAAGCAAAAACTCAGAACCAGCATCATCCAGCCACTTTCCTTCCCCACGATCAAAATGCCATATTCGTCAACGCGGATCCGGCCGTCTAGTTGTCTCTCCGGATACGAAAGCAGCACTTACAACAAAGACAAAAGTTTCCGCGTCGGAAATCAAGCCAGAAGCCACAGCGTGATGAAAAAGCAAACACGCCTTGTAGTCAAGAGACCCCGACCCCGGCTATCAAGCGCCTTTGCCGTTGCAATGTAGGTACTGTCTGCTTATATCAGCTATGAGAATTTTTAAGGTCCTTATGGCATATTGCTTTGCGTAAAATACCATTTAGCCTGGCTTACAAGATAGATCCTTGAACCGAAAGCGATGCGACTGCTGATCAAACGGCCCGCAGTCTTTTAGCTATTATGACCCTTGCAATTTCATAGTAGGGTAGCTTAAGAGCTTCCGTGTCATTTGTAGAGTGTAGAGAATAAACTTACACAGTTGATGTCTGCCTGGCTTGATGAACTTTATACAACAAGATGTATAGGCATAAAGGCGACTTTCATCGTCGAGTAAGCAGCCCTGAATACGAAACAGTCATCTCTCAGGTTAATCCATCCTCACAAATGACAAGTCCCAAACGATTTTCTTCAAAGATATTGACTCCCAGTCAAAATTCCTTGATTCCAATACTCATTTTTCCGTAAAATGCCTTGAACAAGGCACCCTTGCTCTCGAAGCCGTAACTTGACCTCCAGCTCCAGCACCTTCAACTTGCCTCGTCGCATATCTCCCACTCATAGTCCACAATGTCGCACCATGATATTTCTATGCATGTGATCTGTAGCTTTACATCGAGACCCAATCGCGTGGATAGCTGTATGTGGATGAGCTGCGGTTCCGGTCCGGTGAGTTGGTGACAGTCATAGCCTTCTTGGGCATGAGGATGGCGTTGTGGTGAGAAAATAGAAAGCGAAAATAATTCAGGTCGCATATTGTTGGGATAGAAACACTCTTTCTATGGATAATATGCAGGAATCATGAAATTCTCCACTGGGAATGTGCTGATACTCATCGGCACATCACAAGAGACAAGCTGAATATCTTCAGGGTAGCTCACCTTGAACACCAAGAGATAGCTGAAACCCGAATTACTAAAATCCAATCTCTTCATCTAAACGCCCTTTGCCCTCGGTATCAATATTACATCCACTAATGTACAGCCCTCGTCATATATCCCATTCTCTTTGGTCTAACCAGACGCTCGTTCTTGAAGGTACTCGCAGGCATGTATAGTCGTGATCCATCATTCTCCCCGTTATTTACCACTCGTCTTTGGTCGTCTCGTTAATCGTATAACGTACCCCATTCAACTACTCCTCATTTCGCAAAAAGGCAAACCCTACTTCTAGCTCAAACCTCTTCGGTTCCCACTGCTTCGTAACCTCCACGCTCTCTACGGCCCGTCAACTGCATCAGAGATGGGCTCTCGTACATGGCAGTATAATCAACCCTCTCGCCACCAAGCACAGCAGATCCGTTCTCCCTCTGTCCAAAAATGGGCGCAGGATCGCACCAAAAGTCCTTACAATTGGTGATGCAGCCTCTACTATAAGGGTTCTTCTTCTTGCGCTTGTTCTTGGTCGACACGGCACCTCGGCCAGTGATGGTCTCAATGAAGGGGTCAACACCAAGAATACGGCTCCATTGTTTGAGCATGCCGCCCTTATGCTTGTGGGAGTGAGCAGCAGGGGGTGCTGACGCAGACAGAGATGGGTGGTTGGGATCAAGAGGCGCGCCAGTTGATGTGAGAGCAGTAATTGCAGAACCATCTCGCACTCCAAACATGTTCTCATACGTAGTCATTGCTCGAGCGACCTGGATGAACTGGGTAAACAAAAGCATAGTGACCCAAAGGAGTTGAAGCGTTATCCAAACAGCCAAGAGCGCAGTGTATGGGTCGGAATTGATAAACTTGCAAAGGCCGGGGCTGAGGACATTGCAGGTCTCTGAAGCATTCGTGCTGATGGCCTCGAAGTCTACATTGGTGAGCTCGTGCCATGTATAATCAGGGAATTGACTTACAATAGTACAACAACCAGTCATACGTGAGAATGCCTAGAGTAAGTGCAATGAGGTAAAAGAAGAAGTGTCTATGGTTGTTGATTCCGACACAGTTGTATACCCAAGGGCAATGGCTGAACCAGGTTAGCACTTCATTTCAACTTCAGGATGAGGCTACATACTGGTCATGCTTGGCAACACATCGCTGGCAGCGACGGCAGTGCTTACTTCGTAGAGGAGTCTGAATCATGCACGTAACACAAAAGTTGGACTCGTCGTACTTCCACTGCGCAAGCAGCTCATCAATGACAGCCTTTTGCTCGGCAATGCCATTCATCTTGGGGACAAAGCCTGGGTCATATCTCATGCTGGCGATATAGAAATATCCGGTGAAGCCGTAAAAGATTGCAAAAATGAGGTTGAGAAAGGTGTGACCGTGGCCTTCGCTCGCGCTAAGTGTTGTCGCGAAGAGAATTGTGGTCAACCAGTTCACTCCCGTCAAGAAGAGTGTAGCCGCAAAGATGCCAGTGAGCCAGGGCTGTGAACCGTTAGTAGCCATCAATTGAGAATAGAGAATTGCATACCGTCTTGTGGAAATGTCGCATATCAGAGGGCGCATACTCCAACACCTGCTGACCAACCCACTGAATACCATAGACAACAGCCAGTCCAAGAGGCACACCAATATATACAGGCGCACTCGACATGGTGATAAGCATCGCCCAGACCAAAACAAAGGGCCAGATAAACATGAACCTGGTAACGAAAGTCCTCTTATCCTTCAAGAAATAGCTCGCCCCAGGCCACGGCGGCACCGCGGGATGGCCGTCCTCACTGAATCCGCATTCCCTGAGCGCTCTATGCCAGGCAACTTCCGTGTTAAGTTCGTTGGCTGTCACAGCAGGAGTCTTGCCAGTCTCCGTCTTTGCAAATCGATCGGCGCCGTATTCGATGAGTTTGAGGATACACCCTGGACTGCCCTTAACCAAAGCCCAGTGCAGCGCGGTAAAGCCTTGCTCGTCGGTCGCGTGGACACTTGCGCCCCAACGCAGGAAGACATCGACACATTGCGGGAATCCCTTGTAGGCAGACCACATGAGCGCCGTGTGTCCGTACGTATCAAGCACATCGACTGGGATGCCCTGATGGAGGAGAAGGACGATGAGGAGGACGTTGCCGTTGAAAGTCGAGATGTGGAGGGTGTTATAGCCCTGAGCGTCGGTGATAAGAGGGTCGGCGCCGTGTTGGAGGAGTAGATTGACAGTATAGTAGTGACATCGCTGAGCAGCCCATTGAAGCGGTGTTGCGACCGACTCGCCGCCCTTCTTGTTAATTTCGGCGCCATGTTCGATCAAGAATTTGCACATCGCATATTGATTGTTAATGGCAGCCCACTAGAGGAGACGCCTGTCAGCGCTGGTCCTCCTTGCAACCAAACTCGTCATCGCATCGCCAAATACTCACATGTAAGGGCGTGATACCTTCATCATCGTGATAAGTCGCATCGTATTCGCCTGACTCAAACAACTTCTCCATGGCTGGTACGTCTCCTATCCGAGCCACCTGCATAATATCATCCTCCTGGCCGTGGCCATCTCCAGGTAGACTACCCATTTCGACTTCACTGTTCAACTTGGGCGTCGCGGCATTCGACTTTCCCGACAACTGAATGGGCGCTGGAACACCTGACGTGGTACTGGTGGTGTTGATGCTGCCCATGGCGATTTGTGCCAGGGTCGTGAGATGAAACGAAAGCGGATTTCTTAGGTTAGCGCAACGGCCGGGAGAGAGGGAGATGAAGATGCGACAGGAGAATGATTAAAAAGATCGATTCGATTATTCGTATAGCATAAACATTATCAATCAATCAGAATCTCAACGCGTAAGAAAATGAAACAGCGCAGTGCTGGTAGGAAGAGAAGGAGAAGAAAAAAGAAAAATCCCAACGCTGAGACTTGGCTGAACTTTGGAGGAGCAGCGCGTGGAGAAAGCCTACGTATTGCTTCAAGCCGTGATGCCGAGCGCGGCTGAGCCAAGGCCCCCCGTTTCTCCCCTTATGGGGAAATCCGAACGCCTCACTTGCCCGTGCTGCCATTTAAATTACCAGGGTCTTTTTGTGGCTGATTACTGCCAATCTCCTCCTTAGCCTCTTCTGGGCCAGTGGCTGAGGCTGAGTGAAGATGCCGCCACGATTCAGTCTAAGCTTTCTGGTGGGGTGGCCAGATGTTGTCTCGCACAGCTTCATCAGCTAACGATTTGTTCGGTTGTCGATAACCCTATTCAAGCGATCGCATGACGAACAGATTGTAGGGAGCTCATGAAATAGCTCCTATATATTCCCTCATTACGACCAGAACATCTAAAACCTTCACGACCTCGGGCGCTCTTGGTGCCGCACCTCATCCACCATGGCCAACTTTATCGAAACGTTCGAGGCTATCATGACGCCCTCAATGACCACAATCATCATTGGAGCACTCATCATTCTCGGCGCACCCATTATTCTTCACATCATACTTTCCTCGTCAAAGACATATACCGTCCCGCCCACCGTTCTCCTCCTCGGTCCCGCCAACGCTGGCAAAACCTCCCTCCTAACGCTCTTTGAGCGCGGCGCCTCTGGCACAGAGACGCACACCTCCCAGGTGGCCCAGTCCGTCGAGCTCAACGCTTCCACCGACTCTGAGACCAAGCACTCGTTCCGCAACCACGATGCCACCGACGGCACCTACACAAAGTTCCTGCTCGTCGATACCCCCGGACACGGCAAGCTGCGAAACGTGGCCGTTGACAAGCTGAACCGCACCGAGAAGCTCAAGGCTGTTGTCTTTGTCGTCGACGCCGCGGCAATTGGCGAGCCTGAAGTCCTTGCGCCTACTGCTGCTTATCTCTACGATGTCCTGCTGTTCTTGCAAAAGCGCGCTACCGTCAGCACCAAGACCAAGTCGGCGATCCCCATTCTTATCGCTGCCAACAAGATGGACCTCTTTACTGCGCTGCCATCGACGCTTGTCAAGACTAACTTGGAGGCCGAGCTGACGAGGATTCGTGCGTCACGAAGCAAGGGATTGCTGGACTCGGGCGTTGGATCTGATGACATTGGTTCAGAAGAGCAGGATTCTTGGTTGGGCGAGTACGGTTCCTCCAAGTTTACTTTTAGCCAGCTCCAGGAGTTTGACATCGACGTCGATGTCCTCCCAGGAAACGTAACTGGCGATGGCCCTGGTGCGGAAAAGTGGTGGTGGTGGATTGCTCAGCGGATATGAATCATGTCGAGATAGCTCACAAAAAGGGGCCCACGAACGGGATGAAACAATTATATTAATGATATTGTTTAATCGAAGCAGCTGATTTCGTCGCAAATACCTAGTAGATGTTGAGTCTACCGCCCAAATCCAGTCTATCAAAACCCTACGCGTCAAAATGATCCTACGTTTTCTCTAAGGTATCCTGGAACGCCAGACGTGAATGTCGTTGAAAACATGAGTACTCGTTCCCACCCCTTGCGAGGCTTTCCTGTCTACAGCTTCTTGTTAATCATCCATGTGAGGAGGTCAACCTTTGTGACCACCGCAATGGGTTTGGAGAGGGACTTGGAATCGTCCGTCTTCTCGGTGACCACAGCAGCGCTGTTCCACTCGAAGAACTTGCTCAGAGTGCTGAGGGGAGTGTCCTTGGTGATCTCAACAAACTGTCGACGCTTGCTGGGCTTGGTGGGAGAGGCGATTTCGCGGGGATCAGTAACGATCTCGTCGAGGCGGGCGAAATCGAACATGACATCCGTGACGGGGCTTTGAGCAGTTGCGCGTCCGCTGGAGATGTAGCTTAGGAGGTTACCCAGCGTAACGAGGCCTACAAGCTTATTTCCAGTAGCAGAGAGAACAGGAAGCTGGTCGAAGCCCTTGTCGCGCATGGTCTCGATGGCCTCAGAGCAAGTTGAAGTAGTTCCAACTGATGTGACAGGCTTGAGTCGCAGCGACGCAATAGTGGCGCCCTCATATGGGTCGGAGCTCTTCTTTTGGTCGTTGCCGTTGACTGTGGACTCGACTCCGTTAACGGGGAGGAGGTCATTGGCCGCGAGCCAGTCATCGTCGGCAAACTTGGAGAGGTAGCTTCGAATGCTGTCGGGCAGAATGACCACCACGACATCTCCCTTCTTGAAACCGTACTCCTTAACGGCGAGAAGCATAGCAGCCATGGCGGAGCCGGAGCTGCCGCCAACGAGAAGACCCTCTTCAGAAATAAGTCGACGGGCAAGGTAGAAGGATTGTCGGTCATCGGTCTTGTACCACTTGTCTACTGAGTGCTGGTCGAGCACATCGGGGATGAAATCGTATCCAATACCTTCCACCTTGTAAGACTCGTTGATGTGCTCATCGTTCAAGGTCTCGGGCAAAGCGAGGATGCTGCCGTGGGGATCAGCAGCGATGACCTTGATGTCCTTGTTGTGCTTCTTGAGACCACGAGCCAAACCAGTGATGGTACCGCCAGTACCAGCTCCAGCAACAATGGCATTGATCTTTCCGCCGGTCTGCTCCCAGATCTCCTCAGCGGTGCCGAGCTCGTGGGCGAGCGGGTTGTTCTCGTTGCCGTACTGGTCGAGAATATGGGCGTTGGGGATCTCCTTCTCGAGGCGTCGGGCAACGCCGATGTGCGATTCGGGACTATCCCATGCGGCCTGGGTCGGCGTGCGGATGATTGTAGCGCCAAGAGCACGGAGGACAGAGACCTTTTCGGCCGACATCTTTTCGGGGAGGGTGATGATGGTTTTATAGCCCTTGATAGCGCCGACGAGAGCAAGACCGATACCACTATTTCAACAGAATTAGTAAATGGGCCTATAGGTTCCAGCAGCAGCAGTCTTACGTATTTCCACTGGTAGGCTCAATCAGTGTATCGCCAGGCTTAATCCTGCCGCTCTTCTCAGCCTCCTCGATCATGCGCAGGGCAATTCTGTCCTTGACGCTACCGCCAGCGCTGAAGAGCTCTGGCTTGACGTAGACATCGCACTCAATACCCAGCGACTGGGGAATCTTGTTAAGTCGCACAAGAGGAGTGTTGCCAATGAGCTCCGTCGCAGAGTGGACGGTAGCAGCGCGAGGAGGAACGTGAGGGACTTGAGACGCCATTTTTTCGCACAAAATTATAATCAAGCCGGGGAGATTTTAGCTTGTATGAGGAAGAAGAAAAAGAAAGAAGAGTAAAGGATGAGGTTCTCATACGAGTCGACAAGCTCAGCACGCCATGGCGGAGTCTGCTGCACCACGAGACATTGTAGTAAGTGGCGGGACGGCGTGAAACAAAGTTTGCCCCGCCAATGCCGAGTTTATCCTCCGTAAACCGTTCTAGAATACGGCATGGAAGAGCAGAAAGGGTAGGCGGTGAGGTAAATGTCAGATCACGACCTGCTGATCTCAGAAACCGTTGGCCTACCGGGTAGTTTCTGTCATGTGTTTATGAGATTCGTAGTCTAATAGTATAGCATCTCTAAGATATAAACGAGATGGTATAGAATACGTCAGTCTCTATCATGGCTTATCCAAAGCTAATATTCCAGATGCAGTTTTGCGTTGTTTTAGAAGTCTAATTAATGTTATTCTTTCATCATTGCGTTCATGATGCAGTTTCACATTCGCTTACAAGGGTCAACATACAAATCATTCACTGATGTCTTCTTCACGAATTGAATGACCAATATGTCAAAATAATCCGAGAATGTTCTAAATTAAAAAGGTCGGGCGAGTACTTTCTTAATTCTGGCTTTATACTCAGTGGTGTTGGTGAAGTTGATCAATAATTTTATTATCTTATCAATTGACGATCTTCATGTTCGATGCATTGACCCACTTCATTTCAACTCCTGCTTTATCCGTTTAGCTCATCTCTGATGATTAACCTTCAAAAGTCCTCGGCCGTCCTACAATAGTTCCCTGTCACCTACAAAAGAACCTATCATCATGGCCCTGAACTTTGCTTCCCCGCGCGCGTGCAGCCATGTTACGTGCGCCTTGAGGAGATAAGATATGGCCGAGTTTTCACTGATCTAAGTATATATATGATGAAATAATCATATGTTCTATAGACTCTTAGAAACCTTCTTTTCAGTTTAAAATAGGGGTATAACCTTATTGAGTATTCTTCTTTAACTGATTATAAATTTAGGTACAAAGCGGCCGTTTCGTATTTGCGGAACGAATCGTTCCCCTGCTTGTATGTAGATCTTATCGCTCTTTCGCCTGCTCTTTTATCCCGTCAAGTTTGGTTATCCTTGCGCCATGACATGGGTTGGGAGCGCCAGCCGATGCCAAGACATGAACTGTTGTGACCTGCCATTTTCGCCTTGTCTACCGATAGGACAGACGGAGCTGCGAGTTTCCTCATGGGGCAAGGGAAGATTGTTTGGATAAAAGTTGCCTCATGTATATCATGTTGTATATCTGCAACTTGTGGCGTGTAACTGTTAACAGGGTACTGCTGTTGTATAAAATGGACTATCGTCGCATTGCTTGAGCTGCTCCAAGCTCTCATCATCTTCAAGCCCAGGAGTATCGTTAGCCCGCTACTTGTTTATTGATACCATGAAGTTGTTAAGCAGCTTGTTCTACGGGGCCCTCCTCGTCTCGGAGGTGTCGGCCGTCAAGAAACTGACCCCCAGTCAAGTTGAGGGTGATATTAAAAAGTCAAAGTATGTTCACAACTCAGTTTGTCAAAACTCGTCTAACCATCACAGCCTCCGCAAGACTCTCACCGACCTCGATGCCATTGGCAAAAAGAACGGCGGAAATCGAGCCTTTGGTCTTCCCGGATACAAGGCCTCCCTCGACTACATTTCCAACGAGTTGCAAAACAAGTATGGAAAGTACCTCGACACTCATATCCAGCCATTTAACTACACCTTTGAGCAGACAAGGGACATCTGGGTCCGAGGACCTGATGGCGAGGATGTCTATGTAATCACTCTCATATACAACACCGCCACGCCTACCCCCGACGGCGTGAGTGCTCCTCTTGCTCTTGTGCCGATTGACGATGAACGCGGATCTGGATGCTTCGAGGATCAATGGGATGGTGTAGATGCCAAGGACAAGCTTGCCCTTGTCAAGCGTGGCACATGTGCTATCTCAGACAAGCTCAAGCTCGCAAAGCAGGCTGGCGCTCGTGGTGTCATTCTCGTCAACCAGACACCTGGCGAAAATATCGGCAGTGCTACCCTCGGTGCTGAGAACATCAACGACATTGTTCCTGTCGGTGTGATCCCTCTCGAGGTTGGCACGGCCTGGAGGGAGCGTGTCGAGGGTGGTGAGGAACTTGAGGTCACTCTGCTGGTGGATTCTGTCTACGAGGTCCGCGAGACCTGGAACATAATCTCTGAGACAAAGCAGGGTGACCCTAACAACGTTGTCTTCCTGGGTGCTCACCTTGACAGCGTTCAAGCTGGTCCAGGTATTAACGATGACGGCAGTGGAACAGCTGCCATCTTTGAGATTGCCAAGTCCTTTACCAAGTACTCTGGCTACAAGAACAAGGTCCGATTTGCTTGGTGGGGTGCTGAAGAGTAAGTCCACAATTATCCATGATCATACTGATGACTGACACACAATACAGGAGCGGTCTCATTGGCTCTTACTACTACGCTGAGCAGTTGAGTGAGGAGGAGGCTGACAAGATCCGATTCTACTTTAACTACGACATGATCGGTTCCCCTAACCCGAGGTACTGGGTTCAGGCAAGCAAAGATGCCGACAGAGTGGGAGGAAACATCCTGGCCGCTTGGCTGGAAAAGAAGGGCAAGACAGTCGAGTGGGAGTAAGTATTTTCCCATTTCAACAGCAAGAAAGATACTTACAAAGATGAAAGGGAGTTTGGTAGTTCCTCCGACTACGCTGCCTTTATCGAGCTCGGCATCCCCTCGTCAGGTATCTTCACCGGCGCTGACAACGAGACCGATCCTTGCTACCATCTCGCGTGCGACACCACCGACAACATCCACTGGGATGCTTTGACGCTCAACGCCAAGACTGCTGGTCGTGCTGCCGCCCAGTTTGCTCTCAGCCTCGAGGGTGTACCTAAACGCGAAAAGACCACTGCTAATCCTATCAGCAAGAGGGCTGTTGCTGCGCGGTTTGAGAAGTGGGAGGAGAAGAAGCAGCTTGCCAGGGAGTCGCACAACTGTGCGCACAAGGCAAAGATTGTTGTCTAGAGGTGATGAGTATATGATGAAGTTATTGCTATAGAAGCAGAGCCTCAAGTGACGACGAGACAATATACTGAGGCAATATATAAAATAGTTTATGATTAAATATTATTATGCCTTTTGATCAACACCTAATGTTTCATTAAAGTTCTCGTAAATCGTAGTTGGAGTAAACACGCTCGCTTGTTAGAGTACATCTTCATTACTCTGCCCAACATGAACACGAGTCATAAAATGACTTTATTCAACATGCAACCCCGGCTTACATGCATCCCGAAGCTCATTCGTTATCAATGCTCGTAATCACACAAAAGGCAAACATTTCAAATCCTTGAGATGAATATTTGACGGACTTCGAGGTCCACTATCGCCAAGACGTCCGAGGAGGATTCTCTGGTCGATTGGGATTGGGAATTGGAATCGCCCGATAAGTCGGATACTTTGGCCCTCCCGGAACCTGCTCCCTCTGAACGACAGGACGAGGATACTGCACTGGTGTAGGCCGCGATACAGGAACAGGAACAGGTCTCGTCCAATTCTCATTCGACCACGCTTCAGACCATCCATCAGACACAGAGCTCCCATAGCTACTGCGACTCCTCCTTTTCTTTGCTGGCCGCCTCGGACGACGACAACAACAGCACACAACAATAAAGGCGAGAATAAACACCCCAACTACGGAACCAACGATGGCTCCAATCTGGGCGCTGCTCAAACCATCGCCACTGTGTTGCGATGTGACGACGGGACGGTCCGTGACTGTAGCCGAGGGCACGCTTAGCGTGACGAGTGTAGTGTAAGTTGTGGATGGAAGAGAGACGGTCTGAACAACGACCTGCGCCTCTTGGCGAATGTGGGGAACTGTCATTCTTGCACAGCAATCAAAGTGAAGTTATTCCCAACCATGAGAAAAGTGCAAGACAGACTAAGAAAAAAACGCCTCTTCATTCTTGGGGGGCCATGAGGCCTTTTGAGAAAAACGTCGCACGTTAGCCGTCCCCGTTCTACAAACAAGGCAAACCTACACTTGCGTCCCACGGTCTGATTATGTCCCGTCTATGCGGCCGAAAAGGGATCAGAGAGCCCCCAAAGTTGATGCACCGGAACTGGGGATCCAGAGTCTTCGTATGAGCTGACTGGTCAGTGTAGCTGCGAACAAGAGGTCAGTTGGTCGTCGCCGGCCAATGACGAGGGGGATGGGATGGGTGAGGGGGGTGTGGTGATGCAGGTTGGACTAGGCTGCCAAAGCTGATAAAGATGACTGCATTCTTCTTTGGCTATGTGAGCTGTTTTGGTGATACGAGAGAGGGCTTGGGTGGTTCGCAATTATCGAGTCAGGAAGACTCACCGGCTTTGTGTGTGTTATTGTGTACGATTCCTCATTTACTGATAACACACACAAAGATATTCCTGAAGTCAAAGACTATGTTTGTGTTATGCTTATCCCTATCTCCTGTCAAGTAAATGGGGTTCTTTGCTAGCATCTTACGGAGGCAGGTTGCCGTATGACTAACTCGCCACCCTTTGCATGCTCAAGACGTCAAGTACCAGATGAAATAAACAAACTGCAATATAGTAAAGAGTAATCTACAAGATAGCCAGAAACACAGGTTTACTCGATCCTCTCAGAGAGCTTGACGAAACGGTTGCAATCACTGGGAACCAAGACTTCATCACTATGTGCCTGAAGCACAAGTGACAATGTTACTCGTTAGTATATAGCCACCACCTACCTAGGCAACCCCTAAGGAGACATAGGAAATAACTCTCTTTACTATTATGTATGTATGTTACTAGGTAATATTCTTAATATTCAGAAGAATTATAGTAATATAAAGTAAAGCTTTTAAGACTTTTATTTGATTATCATTATCTCCTAAGATTTAAGTGCATATTTTTAGTATATTTCAGAGGAGGTTTGTTCAAGTTATCATAAATTCAGGAGGAAAGTGGCTCTTTATTATATTACCCTTCGAGGCGGCCTATCCAGATACAGTATACCATATATTCATCCTAACAGCTCTTGAGAGTCTTAGTCAAGACCACAAAAGTACGCCTATCACTCGAGTCCTGATACTTCTCTCGAACAAGCTCGTCAACAACGTTCACCTCCCAACCATACATGCTGAACTCCACAGGCCACTCCCTGTGCTTTCCCTTCTCATTATATTGTCGCTCGACCTTTATCTCGCGGAGATTGAGAAGTTTATCTTTGAGACAAAATTCGTGAAGTTCTTTATTTGTCCGTTCGCGCTGGCATTTATACTCAAAGAAGTAACGGTTCCAGTATATATGAAGGGTTTCGAGCGAGGACGGCAGTACCTCACTAAGAGTAAAAGGGCGGTAGCTACCGATACCTCCGTAGAGGCTTTCGAGCGGGGAGAGGTTTTCAAGCGGGGTACCAAGCAGCTCTGTCATGTTGGTCTTCAAATGTCGCAGCGAACTGAGTTCTTGAAGTGAAGCGAGTCTGCCTTCAGCGCTGTGAGCTCTATAATAGCATGAAGTATAGAGATCGAGCTCCTCAAGTCCTTTGCCGTACTGACGTAGAACGTCACCGAAATCGTCTAGATCAACACACCAGTCATGATAGTCTTTGAAGGACTGCCTGCGATCATCGGCAAGCTCGATCGATAGGCCTTTGAGGTTCGGGCAGCGGGTGAGGATGTGCTGTAAACCCTCAGCGTCAATGATGGACTCTGTGAGGTCAAGATATTCTAGATTGGAGCGAAAGTCGGGCCATTTGAGATTCTTGAGTTCGTCGCCGAACCAATCGACACCTAGTGTGCGTAGCCTCTTGAGACTTGGATGAAAGAAAAGAGGCTCTATCACCCATGCGGGTATAATGTATTTTGGGCCGCTCACAGTCCTGATTCGCACTTCTGTCAGGTTCGGGAAGCCATAGTTTGAAAAGCTCCTTGAAATACTTTGCAGGTTATCATCGTCTTCGGTATCCGTGTCATAATATATCCCCTCCTCTTCATCCGAGTAACCATAAGGGTCATCTCCGTTCTTAGGCTCTGCAAGTATCTCATCTTCTAACCCCAAGCTTCCACTCAACATCCAGGGAAGAGGGCTCTTGGGGTCATCAATCGTGCAGTCAACTATCTGCAGCTGAGGCATAAAAGCTACACTGAGAGCAGCCAAGCCGTGGTCATATAGGCGCGCCCTCAGTCGCTTCTTCAGAGCCGGAGGAACATCAAGACATCTCAGCGCTGGCATGAAAATGTCCCTGAAGGTTTTATCTAATGCGGGCTCCCATTCCTCCCTGCGTCCAATACCGTCCTGGACAGAGGTGACGCGAGTTTGCTCCCCCAGTTGAGGATTTTCACTCAATGTTCGTATCGCCAGTGCTTGAACGAGGTTATCTCTTTCACGTCCATAGAGAAGAAGTGTGCGGTATAGTAGAGGTTGAGCAATGCGCCGGAATTGACGACAGACGAGGGAGAGTGCTCGCAAGTTCTTTGAATTGTCGCATGTAAGTCCTATGTGATACATTCGCCAGTACTTGAGTGGCAAGTCATCCTCGAAATTGACAAAGACTTGATGCCATATTTCGTCAGGTAGAGCAGACATATTTGAGGTGTATGTTAAGAATAAGGTACTGATGACTGTCTGGAAACGGTGCGTTGCGTGAATACGTAAACAATCATCTTGAATGCCAAGTGATTCTAGGCTCTGCTTACACCTATGCCAGGAACCCCCTGCACGCCAACCTCAAACTAACCAATGGCTGCCTAGAATTACCTATTTTAAGTGCAAGAGACCCAGCATTAATAGGCTTGAAACACTCAGCTCATAATCCTGATGATGACTTCGATCCTTCAAATCCCACAAACAACTAGGCGAAACTAATCACTAACCAATGTAACTCGCACAGCTGCCTCTTGTCATGTCTGAGCGCCATAGCTAAATCCTTCAATTTAGTCAAAGCAATGAGCCAAGCCACCTATAGGTTAAGTAGTCGCAGCACAGAATCCCTCCACGTCGGGATAGTTTCACCAGCGCATGATCAGAGCATTATGTTGATATTATTCATTCAACTTGCCTTTTTTTTTTTTTTNNTTTGTTTTTTTTTTTTTTTTAAAAAAAAAAAAATAAAAATAAAAAATAATTAGGAGATTGGTAGTCTATCGTGATCTTATGTGATCCAACTCATATTCTTCTGTCCTAGCACTCTTCATGTGCGCCGCCGCAGGCTGCGTCTCATACTCGACAGTAACTTCGTGAGTCCATGTAATTCCTTCCTCGCTTCTATGCACCCTTTCAGAGCTACTCTCACCGAGAATGCTGCTTTCGCTCGCAGTGTCGTGATCCTTGTGATCTGGCCTCGTCGCAGTCACCACGCTGCGGTTGTAGAATCTGCTCGCGCTGTTGTCGCCCGTCTTGAGATAGGTCCCCGCCTTCTGCCCTTTGCTCCCGGAGCGCGTTCGAGGGTGTCGCATGAAACCGCGGAGAACAGGTATCGACGCTGAGATGATGGTGACGTTGGGCTCGGCCATTGCCCATATCCAGTAAACACACTGGATGTACCGGTCTGTAATGAGGGACGGGTTGTTAGAGGTTATACACACTGAAACCAAAGGGGTCTCAACTTACAGTCCGGATTCATAAAGTCCATCAGCTTCGTTCCTTGCACAGCCTTCATCACTCCCATGATTCCCGCTAGCATTCCCATGCTCAATGCAATAGCAACGCCTATGCGATCCGACTGCTTCATCTGGAGGTTGAAGATCATCTTCCACGGCAACAAGGCGAGGATGAAATCACAAGCGGCAGAGTAGGCTTGGAATCAAAGTTAGCGACCGCAGAAAAGATGTCAATAAATACGATAACGTACCAGCACTGAAAACCGAAAATGTCACCGACTGGTACAGTTGCCAGCATCTGTTCCCAGAGATATGATGGTGATCATCAGTACCACAGATTCTCTGCCAAGTCGCCACGATATGAATTGCAAACTGCAAGTTCATCGTGATGAGTGTCGCCCAGATAACCTTTGCTTGCCAGCCGCTGGGCATCAGGCGCAAAAGAGTGATACCGAAGGAGGTCTTTGTGATGCCTAGAGCGATACTCTGCACATTCTGATGCACTCTGCCCAGCATAATCACCCCGACGCCTCCAAAGTATTCCGAAATCATCCAGCTCAAGACAGCAGAGGTTATGAGCAGACATATCCATCCCACCAGAAGCACCCAGTCGTCTGCCCGCAGTCCGACACCCACTATTCGAATTCGACTGTAGGACCTAAGGCCCAGGAAGATCGACGACACCAAGAACATCTGTAGAGCCCTATGTTAGCCTCTTTAGCGACTCGAATCGACGTTGCATTACTTACTAGCCATGATGATGTATTGACTAGCACCGCTAGATCATGGTGAGACCAGGCCATGATGTGATATCGTGCTGCCGCCGAACCAACAGGCTCGATCTCTTCGGCACGATATTTGGTGGGACCTGAGAAGAGGATGTTCGCTTGAGAACCTGGAGAGCGAGGGGGAGTGGCTACTACATAACTAAGCGGCGCCGTCGATCTCCTTTCAGCTCCATCAAGTTTTTCAGCCTGACCAATTTTCGCTCATTCAGGCCCCTTGATCAAAGGATCACGCTAGGAATCTTCGCCTCTGTCTTTTCCACCGTCAATATTTGCTTTTTCCATGCGAACACGTTACATCGTCTCCGACAAGCTGGTAAGCACCTCCGAGATCCTCGGAGGCGAGTGACACTCGTTGCAGAATACTCACGTACCTGATGGTGACCTATGCTGCTGTGCCATCTCGGCGCAGAGAGGAGATAGCAGCCGCAGCCGCTAGAGCCGCAAGGTACAGTTTGACAGTGACAGCCAGCAGGGATTATTATACATGCCAGTGCATTGAGATACAGCTCTTCTCCACTGTCTTGACTTTGCCGAGAAGCTGTCCCCCACGCATCTCTAGGCAAGATTCTTTAGTGGCAAGTATGTCAACTCTTGGTCTCGCTTAAGATTCGTATCTGCCCATTAGATATCGTACGAGCCCATAGTTTCCTCATGCCAGGTATTCTCCGAGTTCAAGGTAACCTCACCGGCCAAGATTCCCGGCCAAGATTCGCACAATCCTTGCGGGCTACGGAGTATATCTATCTGGTGGGCTTCGAGAAGAATCCCGCTACATTGCAGGGGTCCTCATGATGCGACAACCACCGTTCGACGGTCCGTCCAGGAACCGGGGAATCGTCTGATCTAGAGGTCGCAGGTCGAGGCTAGTTCCACCGAAAGAAAACCCTTGACGAAACCGTTAGACTGGATGGACAATCTCGCACCGGCACTAGAGCGGCAGGGACCAGGATCGGGACAAGACCCCGGTCCGGAAATAATGCCATTCATGGACGGGATGCATGGATGCGATATTCGGATGAGATGCTAGGTCAGGAATCTTTAAAAGAGGCCGTCTCTGCTTCTACAGACTTGCCACAATCGGCTTGAATTCTCCGAGCACTAGAACAGTCTTGTGCGGACGTTCCTCTTCTTTCTCCTTTATTTACTCCCTCGTCTAATTCCTAATCTTTATTCCTTCAAGTCACAAGACTCAAGTTCAACATGGTCCTCAAACAGCTCCTGGCCGCTGCCTCGCTTGGTGTCTTTGCCCAGGCATTGGCTCAGCAGAACAAGACTGCTACTGGATTCAAGGGTGTAAGTGATCTACGCATCCGCTCTTCGCGGAACACACAAAGTCTTCCGACCTGGAACACTGACAATTGATACTAGTGTGATGCCCTCTTGGATGCAGGTCTTGAGGACATTCTAGTCTTCCCTGAGGATGCAGGATACCAAGTGAGCGTTGACGGTTATTACTCTTCTGAGAACCGACGTCTTCGTCCCACATGCATTGCTCAGCCTCTTTCCACTGCGCACATCTCTACCCTCCTTAAGACTCTTAGCCAAGTTTCTGGAGCTGGTAACTGGGATATTGCAGTTCGATCTGGTGGCCACAGCGACTTCAACAACAATGCTGTGAACCGAGGTGTCACTATTGATCTTTCTCACATGGGAAATGTTACCCTCGCTGAACCCAGTGAGCCTCACTCATGGAACGGTACAAGCAGAATCACAGAGGTATGTGTTTGGGTGCATCCACTGAGAGTTGAACGCTAACGAGTCGTATAGTCGGTTGCTCAGCTTGGCCCTGGAACTCGATGGGGCAATGCCCTCGCAGAGCTTGAGCCTTACAACCTCGCTGTCACCGGTGGACGCTCTGGACACGTCGGTACAGCCGGTCTTCTCGTGTCCGGTGGTGCTTCATATCACACTCAACAGTGGGGATTGTCCTGCGATAATGTGGTCGGCTACGAAGTTGTTCTAGCTGATGGATCAGTCGTTGAGGCCAACGCTAAGGAGAACACCGATCTTTTCAAGGCTTTGAAGGGCGGCGGCTCGAACCTCGGTGTTGTCAGCCGATTCGACCTCCGCACCTACACTATTCCCCCCAAGGGCGTCTACGGTGGTCTTGTGTTCATTGACTGGAGCGATTTGGAAATCGCCAACGAGCAGTTCCTCGAGTACGCCAAGGCCAGCTCTGGAAGCCCTGACCACTTGTTCCACGTGTACCAGTCCAGCGCCGGTTCAGCCGAGCTGGGCCTCATGGCCATGGCCGTTGCCACCGACGGTAACGCAAACTCAACCACTTTCCGCCGCTTCAACGACATGTCCCTCAAGCGTGATTTGAGGAGCACGCAGTCTCTTGGCAGCATTGCTCAGACAATTGCTGACCGTGGTGGCTCTCATTATATCCCCTTCACCCAGATCCTGCAAGCCAGGGCTGAGATCCTGGACAAGATGGCAGATGTTTTCGCCAACTTGGTGCAGGAGTTTGTCGATGCAGAGGTCCCTGTTGGTCTGAATTTTGTCATGCAGCCCTTCCCCAAGAACCCTGCTGCCCCTGCGGGCCCCAACATTCTCGGCCTGGATGAGAACCTCCCTGCTGACTCTATTCTCTTCGAGTCCCGAGGCACTCTTCTTCCTCAAGATGCCTCGTATGAGGGTATTGTTCGAGCCAAGCTGTCCAAGGCAAATGAGGAGCTCAGACTCTTTTCCGCCTCTCTGCCAGGCCACTCTAGCTACCTCTACATGAACTACGCCAACCCTGAGCAGGATGTTATTGGATCTTACGGTGCTGAGAACGTTGAGTTCCTCAGGGAGACGGCTGCCAAGTATGATCCCACTGGTTTCTTCCAGAAGCGCGTGCCTGGCGGATGGAAGATCAGCCGCGTTGAGTAATATTAGAATCATTACTGGTACTTTTCACACGATAGAATGAAGCGTTTGCTATAGAATTAGATGTATATATTAAATCTGACTGTACATTTCCCAAATTGATAGGTCATCGAGCACCTTTTCATGAAACCATTAGCTTGGATGGAATGCCCTAAACATACTATCACAACCAAACATGTCCAGAAGGCAGTCTCGGAGTACATGTTCTAGAAGCTGGTCAATGTCCATTGCCGTCTGAAGTTCGTGACCAAGCATAGTACACCGGACTATAAGTTTCCAACAATACTCGATATATTCTTCCAGTTCGGTACGGTTTCGTGGATGTAGTGGCTTTTCGGATATAAGAAGACTGCACCTTGGAATGTAAGATGCATCTTCGAGAACAGCATCAGCCAGCTCTACCGGCAGACCTTTCTGACGCAACATCCATTTGGTATAAGAGATATCTGTAGGATGGGGTTGATAACCAGCTCGCTTTTCGAAATTGACAAAATCGGTGTAAGACATAAGTCCATACGGATAGTATCTTAAGCAGTCGACCCCATACTCATCCTTTATGAGATGGCCCCAACGCTTTGTATCCAAGGGCTTCGGGTATGACCTGAACTGCCCCTGTTCGATACCAAAGAAATCCCGATGGGGATACGTGGGAATGTTGGAGGTGCTTCCTTCTTTTGTACTATAGCGAACAGCGTATTGAAATGCCTTGATGTTGGTGTAATCGTCGATTGGAGACCCATTTTTCTCCCATGTCTCGGGGAAGCAGTAAAGAACATTGAGAACAACATAACTCATGATTGCCGTTGAACATATTCTGTTCCATCCCAAATCTAGACCCATGCAGTCACACTGGCCCTGGTTCCACCAGCCAGGCAACCCACACTCTTGGTAGGCACAGGCGCGGAATATAGGATCCATGTCCCCGTGAAGAAGCAAAGTTTTGACAATTTCAAGATTGATGAATGCGTCTTCGCTGACCTCTTCGAATTCCCAGCAATCGTTCTCCTTCCAAGATCGTTGGAACGCAGACATCTTGCGCTCCTTGAAAGGAAGGGCACATGTGCATGTGTCCGACTCCATTATGTGTGTGCATAGTTTTCCTCGATGTGGTTTTTCGAGAGATCCAAGTGCTCTCTGATCGAGCTGCCAGCGGTAAATAGTAGGTGTAATCTTTTTAGCCACTTCATCCGTTATGATAACTTCATTCTCGTGCGGAACTGGGTATTGTTTTGGATATTTTCTTTGTTTGCGGCGCGCCTGACGAGATGCAGTCTGGATGAATGCATCGACAAAGTATGTTATCTTGCTGACGCTCTCTGGATCTTCTCGGATGTGGAAGTTTCGGGCGTCATGTTGACAAGAATTGGAATCTTTCAGCTCTACAGCTGAAGCGAGAACCTCCCAGGGTATGATATGCGGTAGATGAGCCATGTTGGATAAATGGGGGCTGATGAATAATTTGAACTACATATCATGAAGGAATTCTTTCTGGCATTTGTATTCGTGATGGCAGAATACGTTGAGTCACTACGCCGAATAAAATGGAGACTTTTATGATCCTGTGCCGCAGGCTCAACTGGATGTTTGAGGACAAGAACCAACAATCAACAACTAACAACCAACAAACGCACTCTGAAATCATGAGCTGATATGTCTTGGCACTAGTTAGTGAGTCAGCGAAATGAGGATCCTCTTATTATCACCAGACCTTAGTTATCACTTACAAGTGATATCAACTGATTTGCTTTGTGGACTCTTATATGATTGACTTGAAGAGACTCAGTCATTGTCCCTGACTCTTTGCGTTCTGTAGCTGCGAATGCCGCAATGACATCTGCTTTTCCGTGGCGACGAGTCCGTCAAGTTACAGTGTCTGGCAGGTCAGATACCTCATCAGACCCGTTGTGTCGAGAATCGCAGAAGATTTTGCTTCTGGGGCACGAGTTAAAGCCCAGAGGACAGGTACAGTCGAAGCTTTTAGAGTGTGTATTACATCCACGGCAAAATCTTGAATTGCTCACTGAGTCGTAAAGCTGCCTTTGACGATTGTCAAAGAAGAGTGCTGACCAGACGATAACTTTGAGAGTTTGGGAGATAGCCAGAACTCGTTTGTCGATATTGTGGCGGCTCTACCAGACGCTCTTCGGTTTCGATGAAATAGACTATGCTTGTATGAATCGTTGGGGCCTTCAAAGCCCTGGGAAACGGCAGACCAAGCCTGGGATAACTGGAGAGCCGAGATTCTTTGATTCGTATCCATCTGAGCGCTTGTCTGTATGGAATGAAATGCTTTGTTAAGTTAGCAAGTAACGGTGATACATAGAGAACAAGGGAAACATACCCTCCATTTTGGTCAGTAAGTCGTTGATAGTCATGCCGGAGGCATCTAGCCATTTCAAGGTCAAGTCCAGCTTCCTGCCGTGGTCCTTGCTCGAAACCTCTAGTCTTGAGATAGCGCAGTTTAGGCCATCTATCTGATATTTTCTTCTGTTTTTTATAGCATTTAGTGTTGATATCACATCGTTGAGTTTGGTTGATTGAGTGTCATGCATGATACGTAGCTCGGTCTGAGAACCCACAGTTGCAAGCTCACTTATGTTGTTGGTAAACGCTGTTATTCTCTCCAAGAGGTCATTGTAGCGCAACTCATGAGTCCTTGTGAAGCTGTGATAGATATGGCGAAACTTGGACTCATTGCACCATGCGTGAGCGACGAGAAGAAACTCCATAATGCATGAGTAGAGACTCTCAATAGCGATTCTCATTTGCTTCGTAGGATATAGCGTGGATGGTAAATTGATGCGAGGAAGACGCTGAGCAACTTCATAAAGAGACTTGGACAATAGCTTGAGGGTATCGCCATGATTAACTACGCTCTAATATCAGAGTGTGAGAACATAAACTTCAACTCTGTAGGTTTCTCAACTTACTATGAAGAGTAGTTTCATAAGTCCCCATGCCAAAGAAACATACTCTGAATGATGTTGTACGAACACGTCAAGGACTTTTCCGCAGTGGCAGATAGATTCAGATGCTCTCTGGAACCATTTTTTCGACTTGGAAGTTTCGGCCTTGCAATCTAAACGTTATTCGACCAGTTCCCTTCATTGAATGGCGCCTTTCCCTTTGTTGATGGGATGATGATCTTGCAAGGCCCTGAGAAATGGTGGTATCATTGTCGAACATCCTTCAACATCCAGGACTTTCCGGAAAGACACGCGCAATTAGTTGCGGTACTAATCGACTGGATTGAAAGCAACTTCGCGCCGTTGTATGATCGAATCGATGACCAATTCAGAAGGGGAAAAGTCTCAAACGAGTCAATAGAGTTCCTCATACGCCCAGGAGACATCCTAGTATCGCAAGAAAATGGGACATACAATGGGCATTTAGTAGCGCGCCCCCCCAAACAACAAAAGGGGAAGGTAGTATTATTAAAAGATCAGGAGAAGCCAAGTGAACCTTGGGTTATCAAAAACCCACTCATATGGGTATTCTGGCAATTTCTTCATGGTTCATAACGAACTGACCCTCGAATTCTCTCCTGAATGCGAAGGAGCAGAGGTAAATATCAAAGATCTCAACTTGATACCCTTTTGTTATGTCCAACCTGAGGTCAAGAAAAGATTACTTCAACGGGGCAAGAGGTTTTGGAACTTACACGACAGGCAGTTGGTCTCTTACGAAGGAGGTTCTTCTGATACAATCCAGATGGTTAGTGTTTCTTTTTTTTTTCAAGACAGATCGGGTGTTAATTGTTCACAAGGACAAAGGTTTATGATAGACTTCGACACATACAAGAAGCTTCATCCCAAAAACAGCTATATGGCACGATCAGAGGGCGATTCAAACCGAAGAAGCAACTTACCCACCAACGGAAGTGAGCCCCCAGAGCCCGAAATTTATCTATTTCCAGATCTCATCCCAGGATTCGACTTGCGACGCAAAAGATGGGGTAGGCATACATCAGTGTTATTTGATATGTCTTTTGTAACTTACATTTCAACAGTCGATCTTGAGGTAGATCAAATCCGAGACGTGGCTTGGAACGAACAGGCGTTCAGCAGCCTTGTGGCCGATGAGGATATGAAAGAACTTGTTCTTGCTCTGGTTACAAACCAACTTGATGCAGAGCGGAACACAGATCTCATCAAGAGCAAAGGAAGCGGTCTCATTATGCTCCTTCATGGCTCCCCAGGCACAGGCAAGACATTTACAGCCGAATCGGTGGCTGAAGTCGCTAAGAAGCCCCTGTATCCTGTTACTTGTGGGGATATCGGTACTGAACCTGCTGAGGTGGAGAAGTATCTTGAATCCGTATTCTATCTGGGTAAGATCTGGGATTGTGTCGTGCTTCTCGATGAAGCCGAGGTCTTTCTCGAGCAACGCACACTACAAGATCTGAAGCGAAATGCTTTAGTGTCCGTATTCCTCCGCGCTCTAGAGTACTATGAAGGCGTTCTTATCCTGACGACCAACCGCGTGGGCACTTTTGACGAAGCCTTCAAGTCACGCATCCAGCTAGCGCTGCGCTATGAGAGGTTGAGAGATTATCAGAGGAAGCAAATCTGGCAGAACTTCTTTGATAGATTCCGGGAATTAGGAGAGGACGAAGATATCGATTTTGATGATATTGAGTTGTATCTCGATGAGTTGGCCCGGTATCCGATGAATGGACGTCAGATTCGTAACGCGATTACAACGGGGCGGCAGTTGGCCAAGTACAAGCGGAAGAAGATGACATTTTCGCATTTGAAGAGGGCCATAAATGTTGCGGGCAAGTTTGATAAGTATCTAGCTGACATTCAAGAGGGTGATTTGGAGGAGTATGGTGGTGAGAATGAAGGGTATTCGCCCGAGTGTAATGCCCGAGTAGATGGCATCAGATGATACCGACCTGATAGCGAGTTCTTTCATTCTAATCCTGAGCGATGCATATAAATAGAAAGCTTAGACAGTCATGGAAAAAGAAGTACTACGCATCAACCTGGACCTAGAAATTATAACAACAGAGGGGCAGTGAATCACTATCACATAGAGCCGCCACGTGTATAGTGCTTTGTTCGAAAACAAGATCTCTTTCACCTTTTTACCTTCTCGTTTGATCTATGCTTACGATCTCAGACAAACATTGCTTTCACGTTCACGCCTTACCACCCCGCTTCGCTGCTTTTGAAGCTCAACAACACCAAGCGGTTGCCACTTGCACACCTCTCTCGCATACCCAACACTCCAGCAGCTGCAAATCTGGTTGTATCGCCATCGTATGCGCAGTTACTGACTTGGATACAGAATTGAGGCCAGTGAAAGCATCGTCATGAGCGAAGATCCGAGTTCTACCCTGAGTGAGGCCATCACCAGACATAATGTCATGATGGCGCTTCGACGGCAATCGGAAAACCCGTCCTTGACACTTCCTCTACATTACTGGTTCGACTATTTTGCACTCAGGGAAGATTTCTCACAACTCCTAGGGATGTTTATCATGCAATGTCTACCGATCGAGCACATAAATCAAGCCGAGGAAGACGACGAAGAATCCGAGTATGTTGTATCCGATGATGATAATTGCAACATGGAAAGATTGGAACACGGCGATATATATACCGATGTGAACTTCGAAGCGATCGAATCAGCCCCCGTTGTGTTCATGGAAGATGAAGAGTTTTGGACTTGGCAGCAACCCACTGTATCCGTACCTGCAATCATGGAGTGGACAGACGATATTGGCTCAGCTCCCATACTTTCGGCTCCTAAGCAACAACCAACTCCTACTCCTAATGCTGAGCAGCTTGTACCCCGTAAGCCAACCAATGCCAACTCAAACTAAATTATCATGGTTGAATTCAATCTCCCTGACGACCAACCATGAGTTGATGGTATCTCAGAGTCAGCAAAACTAATATCGATATATATATGTATAGTCCAACAGATTATGGATGACTCGTATTTGAGGACCGAAAGATTGGCTGAGCTGTGGGCAAAGGGCGGGCCTCATGAGCGTCAGTGGTGGGAGATAATAATGTTCTAAGTGAGGACAGGGGGTTGAGGGAATTGACTCTCTTACGAGTGGAAGACGACAGCATCAGCTGAGAAAAATCACAACTGCAGCGTGGCTGAAGGGTCAACATCAGAGTGCACGATATCGGAACGCTATGCAATTAACAATTACTTATGATATATGCTAGAACTAATATAAATCCTCTGCTCTATGGCAAACAGTGTACTCACACCTTCCGACGCCGCTTAAGCACTCAGACCATCCGACTCAGGTGGTCCCTTGTATACATGTCGAGCATGTACAACATACCACACAGCCGATATCGCCATGAATCCAAAGAACACAACAACAGCGTAGTTCATAGTCACAGGCGTAACTGGAATTGCGGGAGGCATGGAGAACAAAATCAACTCAAAGCAGATCCAAGCCAACGCGAGAATATTGATGACCCAGCCAATTGTCTTTCCAAAGGTCCAAGGCGCTGTGTTGACGCCAGCACGACGGGTCAACATGGACAGCAGGATGGGAATACCATACGAGGTAGCCAGGCCAATAACGCCGACAGCTACAAAGGCGTTGAATGCGGAGCTTGAGCCAAGATAGATGAGGCCGAGAAGCATCTCGATGACGGTGGTGAGGACCAAAGCCATGATGGGTGTACCATGGCGCTTGCTGACCTTGGACCATACCCTGGAGAGAGGGATAGCGCGATCTCGTGCGAAAGCCCATGTGGTTCTTGAAGCGGCGACTGTGATGGAAATTGAGCAGAAGAGGGTGATGATGAGAACCAAGGCTGTCAAGGCGATGCCTCCTGCTTGAGAGCCCATGACTCGATAGAAGATCATGGGTAGAACTTGGGCTAGTGGTGCTTCCAAGAGGTCTGTCAAGGGAGGTAGAGTCGCGCAGAGGGGAATAATCTGGCATTGTTAGCAACTGGCAATTATTATTTTGGCATAGTTAAACACTTACAAAGAAGAGACCGGCAATGCAGCCAACGGGCACACAGAGTGCGAGAGCTCTAGGGAGCTTGATTGTCGCGTCGCCGCACTCTTCAGCCATGGAAGTGATCATGCCAATGGCAGAAAACCTGTGTCAAGTAAGCAGACCGAAGATATAATCTGAATCAAATCGTAGCTTACGTATAAGCCGGAGGTAGAGCTCCAATCCAGAAACTAAAGCTTCCCCATCCTGATAGACTAGGATCGTAGTTCCCCTATACCAGTCAACAACTGTACTTTGCATCGGACATCTTTTCACTTACAAGTGTATAGCTGACTGAGTGTCTTCCCTCTTGGGCTTCAGTGGAAAGACAAACACAGCAAATAAAGATAGTGATAGCTGTAAACGCAGCACAAAAAGTATCCACTGTCGGCAAAAACTTGTTTCCAAACGCGACGATGAAGAAGGTCACGATACACAGTCCGTAGAATACTAGCACAAGCTTCCATGGCTGCCACTCGTAGTCTGGAAGGAATATCGCAACACCACCAGCAAGTAGTGAAGCAAAGCCAAAGTTGACAGATAGTGTAATGGTCCAGTTACCAACGAGCCATGTCCAGCCCGTGATAAATGATAGCACGGTTCTGTATTTCGGAGAGGCGATTTGGAATGACCAATAGTATGGGCCTGCGGATGTAGGCCATCGAGCGGCAAGTTCACCTAGAGAAATGGCGATGCATTCATCGAGAATACAGACGATGATCCAGCCAACGAACATTGCGAGTTGGCCACCGCCGTAAACTGAGTTGATGAGTGGTGCACCGAATCCATAAGGAATCTACTAAATAGTTAGCAACTAGAAGCAGATTTGGATGATAAAACTTACAGCAGCAATAGCTAAAGACTGGAAAAGCAGCGTAAACATCGATCGGTTTCGTCGGAGCTCAGGCTTGTAGCCCAGAGCAGAGAGGTCAGCGGCATCATTACCATGCACATGTTCAACATGTTTAGCATGCTCAATATGTCCAGCATGTTCATGATCACTTCCTTTCTCTGAAGCTGGAGCCATATTTGATTCAACGACGATAAAACAACAGTGGGTATAATAAAAACTTGGAAGTTGTGGAAGTTAACTGTGACACGAAACGCGGGTTGACAAAGCTGTATATAAACCACTCGTATCAAATAACCTTTTGTTACGCCCGCAATTGGAGAGTGACATATTCACGTCCAGTTGATATCACGAGCTTCGTGGATGATAGCTCCAACGCCCCTTGCTTTCCCCAGATTCTAGGCGGGACATTTTTGCCTAGAAGGTATTAGACTGAGAGGGTGCCGCGTCGAGGTTTACCCCGCACCAAGCCGCGGAACCAACTCATTGGATCGTGGCTGTTGGTGAACCAGTTCCACGGTAACTCAAACCTGATGTGGAAAGGTTGAGGTTGGTCCTAGCCTAGGCTGCTAGTGGCCTGAAGGTTGCACTCACATTATGATTAGCTGTCTTAGAAGCTGAGATAAGTACCTGACAATACTATCTCAGAGCATTGTGATAGACGGGGAGGTTGGCCAGTTTCTTGCCTAGAATGGGAAGTTTGATAGACCACCTCCGAGACAAAGGACTGTTGACTCAAGATACATATAGTCAGCTGCAGATCAAGATGATATAAGCTGTGTGTTTTATTTTGGGTATCACGAAAAACAACGTGCTAACTTCCTATCAACCAAAGACAGTCTCATACTTGAGATCAGCCATGACATCAAGCCAATGAATCGACCCCGGCACAATTTCACTATCATAACATGACCAAACAGCCTCCAGTAACTCCCGTAGTATGACGATAGGCCCTGCAGCTGGACCCTGACCAAATCCCTTGAGCCTGTCCATGATGAATTGGCGAGCCACACCCACATCCGTAAAATGCTGCTGTTTAAAATCCTCAGTATTAAACTCCCACTCATCTGCAAATATTTGAGGCTCGTTCGACCAACTCGTGTCTAGAAGCTCTAGCTTCGGAGGACTCTCTTCCGTGCATACTGTCTTGCACCGTAGCCCGGAACCTACACCGAGACACAGCAGGGGCTGCAAACACCGGATCGATTCTGCGGGGATGTCTGAGAGGAGGCCAGTTAGATGAAGAGCAAGTGAAGTAGGCCACGTCGTGTTTGTTACACAGCCTTCAATTCTCCCTGGAAGCCGTCTTGAAACCAGATCCGGAAACGTCTGGTACAGTTGCAGAAGGGAACACAGACGAAACACCTCGGCAGCGTGGTGCAAATCCAAATTGATCTGCCCCTTATTGGTATACGTCTCTGACGCATCGCTGATCAGAGCCGGTACTTGGACAGATAAAAGTGTTTCTTCAAGGGCTTGTGCTTCGTTGATGTCGAGCATCGCCTGCCACATTACCTCGTAAGTCGGCGCGATGCAATTTCTCCATGTATCTCGCGATCTGCGACACAGGGCCATTGACTTTCCAAAAAGCGCGATAATCCTGGGTGGAACACCTGTCCAAGGATGTAGGACAAAGTCGTATGGGAGATACGTCGCAGGTGTCCAATCTGCGAGAGTGCTAATGTCCTCTTTGGTGCTTGTCACAATGCTCCGAACAGACTCTTCGTAGATGAGACACTCTTTAAAGAAGCCTATAAGCATTTGATCTTGTTTGGAAAGGTATTGGGATCGCATTTCCAGCAACGCCAATATCACACGGACGTGGCGTAAGTATTGTAATCCGAGCTGTTTATGATCCATCCAACAGAGTGATGAGCTAAGGCAGAAGAGCGATATTATGAGTGCGTGAGGCACCGTTGTCACGGAGTTCGGCGCTTCAAAGAGACTTTTAAGCTCGTGGATTATGGCTTCGGTCGCGATTCGTGGTGCTGATGCAGCAATTTCCTGGATCTGAGGCTGGCGCCGTGTAAGAGACGCAGCTGCCATGCTCTGGAGGGAATAGAATAGGGGTCGTGATGAACTCCATAGGGACGAGCCAAGTTGACGGAATGGGTTGGTAGGTGAGTCGTATGCTGCCCATGCGCCGCAGACGGACTTGAACCAGAGCTCGATTAGAAATGATGATGGCTCTGAGATGGTTTGTGGAGTGGCTGTGGTCATATAACCTGAAGAATTTCTCCTGTAAGTGAAATTTTTCGTGTCTTCGAGGTCTTCCGAGGTCTTCGAGATTGAGACTTCTGGTGGTAGTATGAGAGGCATGTTGGTTATGGGAGTCGAGTCGTTCTCGACATTATACGCAATCAGCTGTTGACTATTGTCGTTGAATGGCTGGGTATGATACAAAATTGTATCAGCAGCGCATTCTACACTATGGATTTGTTCAATTGCAGGAGTTTGGTTGGGATCTGCGTAGATAACCGGAGTAGAAATTGGTCGTGTAGAAGAGAGGCTCGCAGTCCGGCGTGACGTTCCACAAGCCCTCTTTTCGTCTCGAGCAAGATTGATCTCAGCACTCGAGTTGCGACGTTCTTGAACAGAAACAGATGCAGCAGTGATGAGTTGATTGAAGCCAGGAGGATCCTTCTCGTTAGATCCACTACTGCGACGTTCGTATTTGGTCGACCACTTAAGAGTCTGTTGATATCCCGGGCAGACAATCTTTTTTGCCAAGCAATTCTGGCAGTTTGGTTTACCCTCATCACATTTGAGCTTTGAAGGCCGGTTATGTTAGCCAAAAGAAGCAAAGCTCGAGATTGTCTACGTACCCTTCTACTCTTACACGCTCGACATCCGGACCGAGACTTGATTTGTCCTTTCATGCTGATTGATGGTTAGACATGAAGATGTTTTTGGACGAGTAATCCACGTAGTAAGTGTTTAGATGCGTGTTCCTGACGCTTGTCATTCGGAACAGAGGCGTTAGGTGATAAAACGGCAACTACCGTTTCTTGGTGTGCCTCATGCCCCATGCCTTGGAATCTGGGGTAAATACCGAGAACCAATAGGAGATTGTTGGTCTCCGATACAAATCAGCGTCGGCATGGATGAGAGCGGGGGATCAACAGGCTATACCCGAACAAGATAAAAAGTCCTGCTTCCTATCTTCATGATATGCGGGCTTCTGTGCCTTGATCCGAGATAGTTGATGTTCATCATGAGGACTGGTTGGCTCGATAAGAGTGTTGCTGGTTGGGCTAAGTGTTGTGCGGTTCAAGGTCTTGAACTACCCTGAAAGGTTAAAATATCCCTCGAACACCTCATCATTACTTGTTCACTCTCATGGGACCTTGATCTGGCATTAAAAACTCTCAAGCATATTTTATCTCCGTCAGGCAAGGACAAACACTTCGGTGATAGTGACCGTGTAACGCGCCTGAGGATGTCTTGATTGACGCGTAGATTAGCTTGGATCCAAAGGCAGCCACTTCTGGATGCATTGCCTCCTCACGAGTCACAAACTAAACACAAACCAAACACAAACCAAACAAAAAAAAAATGGCCGTATTTCGTGTGGCTTAGACTATTCTATCTCAAACATTATACCCTGAAATATATATGAAGTGACAACGAGAAATGTACACATTATGCTGAGCCAACTTATCCGTGTACTCATGTCCAACTTTTACAAACCCTCTCCAATTACCCGTTCACCCTAATAACATAATAGAGTATGTCGCAGAAAGTCATAACCAGGCGTCAACAGATGAAGCGTTAGTGTGTACCCCGACCTCCAACATCATCGCCATCCTTTTCGTTGTTACCCCTAATAACCTCACGAGTCTTGCCCCATTTGAAATCATCCGAGTTGAAAAGGGAGTAAACTAAAATAATAATGTTCATAAAAGGCGAAGTGAAAATGTGCAAAACATAACCCGCAAAGTACTGAGCTCGCTCGAGGTTGTTGCGCGGCAGCCAGAAGCCAATGCAGAATGAGTAAAACTAAATCTCAGTTAGCCAGATCGACGGTACAAAGGACAATGTGACTTACATAGCGGAAGAACAAAACACAGATGAGACCCAAAAATACGGGATCTTGCATCACCTCACTGCCTCGTTTGACAAAGACGATAATGAGCTCAACAAACGCGGCGATGATGAACGGAGTGATGGCCCAGGTCACAACAGCAATAAGACTCTGCAGTCTCTCGATGAGGATAATGCCCGGGCGGAAGATCATGACAAACTCGTTTGAGATACTACCCAGAGCCCAACGCTTACGCTGAGAGAGGAAAACCTTCCAGTTCTGGGGGACAACCGTCATGGCTTTGGCGCGAAGAGCCTGGGCAGTCTGCTTGCCGGGGAAGAGGCTGAAAATGATGGAGGCATGGATACTGTCCTCAGAGTAGTTGCCCATAATGTGCCGCGTCATGGTATCGTTTGGCTTGGGGCAGTAGCCGAAGCGCTCGCGGAGAACAGCGTCGCCAAAGGTGGCCTCGTCAACGCGAATGAGTTGGCAACAACCGGGTAGACAGTTGACTTTTCCTGTGATACGCGATTGAAACATACGTCGAAGGCCTTGAGTCTGAGAGTATTCAACAGACTGATACAGCGACCAGTATCCCCAGTTGCGGCCGTCAAAGTCGACGCAGACATGGCCACAAACACCGACCAACTTTGGATTCTTGCGAATCTCCTTGATCATCTCCCAAATACAGTACTCATCAAACACGGTATCAGCGTCCATACCACAGAGGTAAGTTATGTCATCAAGGCCAGCGTTGATGAAGTTGTTGCCAATATACTCAAAGAGATCGTTGTTGAACATTGTGACGATATTCTCCGAGCGCTGCTTGAAATGGTACAAAAGTGATCGTGCGAAGCAGAGACTGTCGCGTTTGCCCTGGTTATACCGCTTGCCTACAAACACATACGGAATTCCTTTGTAGAACCCTGTCTGTGTCTTGACAGGCATGAAGAGGCCATCACGAGCACGGTACCCGTTTTCAAAGTTTCGAGATGGACCTGGTTCTAGAATATCCTGGAGGAGGTATTCCTGCGTCGTCTTTTCCATGCCAGGACCTCGTACGTTACCGTCAACAACGATAAAGATAACACGAGGATGGTTATCAATGTTCTTCTGCGCGATGAGAGAGTCAAGCGATCGAGCCAACTCTTCATATGTCTCGTTGTAGCAAGGCAGCAGGAGAACCATCTTTTCCGGCTCGGCAGGGATATTCTCCTTCGGTCTCCAGAAGTAGCATAACACATGCGTGCAGAACCAGTGCAAGATAATACACAAGCACATAAACGCCTGAAGCATAGTGTTGGAGCTGAGTAACACGAGGAAGGAGTAGTACACCTGGTAGTACTTCCATCCAACGTAGATGAGCGCGCCGTTGGTGGAAGCGAGACCAACGATCAGACTCCATTTCTGAAGCACGAGCATGCTCTTGGACATTTTCTTGAGCTCTTCGTCCGAGTCCCATCGTAGTTTGGCTTCTTCTTGGAGAATGGACGAGGTGAAAGATAGGTTCGACTCGTTTTCGTTTTGTGTAAGCCACGAAGCGTGCGTCATGCCCGAGAGGGGAGTTTGAGCGCCGGGGTGGAAGTCGCCATTGATGCCTCTAATCACGGACTAGAAGTAGTTAGCGAGTTTCTAATATCTGTCATGATGGATCAATCTCACAGAGTCACGAGAGTTTGTCAACCCTGGCCTCATTTGATGCTGAGACACTTGACGTTGGGTATCCGAAGGACCAGATCCCTCCTGCAATGGCACAGGCATCTTACCTTCCTGAATCGTCATCATACCGCCTCTATCCGAGGAAGAAGAGGATGCTCTGTTGGAACTTGGTGGCATGAGGCTAGCCATCTCTGTTGTCGAGTATCTGTAGAAGCAATGATGGAAATTGGATTATGAGCTATTGACTGCTTGGCTTATCAGCATATTGACGACAGAAAGGGTTAGAGACTTACGGGACCTAGATACTGTGGTATTGAACAAGAAGTTATAGCTCAAGACTGTATAGGCAAGCCAACAAGATAATAACGAGAGACAATGGAGCGAGTGACAAGGCCTAGAACCACGGTGGAGAGAAACACCCTCCCCTCAAAGCTCGAATACAATCAACAGACTAGCGAGTGAATCGTTGATGGACCTGAGAATCTCAAGGAGGCAAGCAAAGCCCGGGGGGATATTGAAGCTATAGCAAGATCCCGCTCCCAGCAACATCAACACTCAGACCTTGTTTCCACAAGCATCATGGGCCTCACTGACTTCCCAGTCCAGCCAGCGCCTCACCGTCAGTGCTAGTAATTTTAACGAGTCCTAGCACCATAGCACGACAGCACAGTTCTTGGGGCCTACGATACGAGGGGCGGGTGCTCACGCCACGGGGGAGAGCAACAAACACCTGAAGAACAGGACCTTGCATGCGTCCCGTGCTGACAGGCTTTTCTTTTCCAGGGTATGGAAGTATTGACGGCAAATCATGGTTCCGTCTACGCATGCTTGAGGTAGATAGAGTGTTGGACTCGAAGCTATTTTTGCAGCTTGTCACTGCGCAGTTCTCTTGGACGGGACAGGGATCGTCGTGGGGAGATGCAGCCAAGACAGCGGGAAAGCACCTGAATGTTGGTATATCGTGTTACCGTCAATCCCACGGATATGCCCTATTTTTTATTGACAGGCCGGTTATTTCGGAATGAGGCCTGATCAATCTCGATCCCTGGCTCACCGGCGAGTCCTTCTATGCTGGGGTATGAAAGTGTCGTAAAGGGCCTCATATGAAGTATTGATGCAATGCTATGTCACTGATGGAGGTTAGGGTATCTTCAGCTGTCATTGTTCAACGGCTTGAGAAGCAGACAAGTTTACAGGCAGACCATATTATGTCCCCTATCAGACAAACTAGAACAAAATACAAGTTCCTTAAAGATCAAACCTCGTACATGATCGTTCCCAAGGCTAGCCTAACAACAAGTCGTCAACACCGTAGCCTCCCCTACTCAAATAGTCTCCGCAGCTAATGATAGCATCACATCCACGCCGCTGAACCACATCAATAGATCGCCCGAACGCCAACACCAACACCAAACGTAGACTCAAGCCAGCGGCCCAACCCGAAACTCCACGGCCCGTAACAACCCCCGGGACCTGCAGCACGGCAGACAAAACAATGAATTGATGCAAGACCTAAGCTACCCGATTGACTAGTATATCCCCGGCTTGTGTCACCCGGAATTTTATACGGCATCATCCCGGGATATCGCTTGGATGCTGTGTAACCTTCGGGATCCACGAATGCTTCCAGCCTTGACAACCCCCACGTAGAAATGAAGGCACTGTAATTTGGTTGGTATTTTTAATTCTGCGTCTGTCCAGTGGTATTTTATTGCACATACGCAACATGAGCCGCACGTAGGTATCAGGCCATGACGCGTCTTTTGCGGTGATACCACTTCTTTCGTGGAGATAAAATATGTTTGTTCTATTCTGGATGTTTTCAACTGCCGTGGAATCTGTACACTGGTAAAGACAAAAACTACTCCAAGGAAGGTTGGCAAAGAAGAATCATCATGGCTTGTTGAGTCTAGTCAGTTCATTACCAGATTTATTGATCCTAGGGCGAGTTTGAAATCATCACAGAATAAGCATAGTGATAGCCTGCCTAGACAAGCAAAACTATTTCGTACTATTAAAAGAATAAGGATACAAGAAGTGAAGGATATTCCCGAAATTCATCCTATCGTATTACCATCCTCCAAGCCTCTCCCATTTGTAGCACACCAAAACGATCCTATTGATGGATAATCAAACGCCTCAATTACACTCTCCAAAGCCCTCCTGGCAACCGGTACCGCAATGGGTACTGCTGCTTCCGCTGTACAAACGTCAGTAATCCCAGATCTGGCATCAACGCATCCAAGGAATTGCTTACCAATATCCGTATCTTGAGCAGCAGGTTCTCGACCCATAGTTGGCGCAGGTTGCCCTGAACTCGGAGCCGCATAGGCCATTGGTAGTGTCGTGAATGTCGCCCTGGACGGGGTTACATTGACCAAAGTCTGCATCGCAGCCTGTTCCGCAGTAACTAGCACCCGATCCGCTGAAGGCTATGTTAGAGAAACGTTTACTCGTGTGCATTAATTCAACATCCTGCACATGTGGGAAACAACGTACCAGTAACCATACCAAGAGCAACAGCTTCCGAAGCGAGATCCCTGGCAAGTGTAGCCTGTGTTACTACCACATTGTTGGTTGGGAGAGATGAAGAGGCCACCCGTGGGTGTAGCCGTGTTCGAGGCAACAGTGGAGGAAGCCGCCCGAGTAGATGTAGCCGATGTAGTTGACGTGACATCGCGGGTCCGAGACACAGTTCGATACCAGTTCTCCCGAGAATCTCCAAGACATTCTCCAACAGTCACAAGTCTATATCCACGGTCTTGAGCTGTGTCGATCATGTAGGCAGTCAGGTTGTAGACTGTCTGTCCATGAACGTCGTGAGTCAAGATGATGTACTGGTTGTTGTTGGAATTTGTAGAAACACCAGCCGAGTACCTATCCTTCGAGATCTGGATCAGTGCTGGACTATTGTTCTCGTAGTCCTTGGTGTCAACATTGTTATTCACAACATGATACCCAAGTTCAGCCATGTCGGCGAGACAGCCAGATCCAGCGTTGCACTCCAGGTACGGTGGACGCATGTAAGTTGGGATCCAACCAAAAAGGTTACGAAAGGACATTTCGTTGTAGATCATCTCAGATCTCCTGACTGTACTGTTCACCTGATTCAGGTTGCGATGAGTCCAAGTGTGACTGGCGATGTGGTGGCCTGCAGAGTACATGCGTCTCATCACAGCAGGCCATGGGTTGGACGAGGCGTCGATATGTCCCTTTCCTCTATTGTTGCCGGACACAAAGAATGTTGCCAAGACATTCCTTTCTTCCAAAATGTCTAAGAGGTCGTTGGTGTAGGTAAGGGGGCCATCGTCGAAGGTAAGAGCAATCACACCGGGTGTTGTACAAGTCGTGATGACTCGACCTGTAGCAATATGTAAGCCTTTGATGATGCATACAGCCAGTAGGGTTAATGTTCAGTCATACCATAGGGGACATTCCCGAGTCGTAGTCGAGCAATGTCTTCGGTGCTGCTCCAACGAGGCCCGAAGCTGGTTTCCGATGTCAGCACTTTCATACACCACTATGCTCTCGGATTTCGGGCTTCGAGTTTCTCCTTCTCAGCCTCGTCCAAGCTTCAGGAAGGACTTACAAAGTATCACATGAATCGCTGTAGTCCAGTTGACAGGACGAACCGCCGCAAAATTCCCCGGTTGTCCCGCAGAAGCCACTCCCGGAACAGCAGGATCCAGCATTGCACGACCCAATCCCTGGACCACATTCTGCACGGTTTTGACGTTTTATCAGCTTCGCATGTCGCAAGGACAAGAGATCACCGGCTGGTAGGGCCGGTCCTGCGAGAACAATTCCCGCATCGAGCAGCAGGGAAGCAAAGGTAACAGACAAGCCGGTCTTCATGTTGATAGCAATGTTTCTGAAGGCTCTAAAGCTCTTATAAAGTGTAGAAGGAATGAATGACGAAATGACAGACGATGAGTAGAGTTGCAGAGAAGGCAATGAGCGGAACCGGAGTTTATCTACATAAGGTAAGCTACCCTGCGCCTTCCAGGGTCATATAAAAAGGCAATTTAGAGGGCCAGTATATTGAGCGCCAGTTTCTGCACCTGGTGAACACGAGAATTCGTTGATCCGCGTTGAATTTACTGGCTTGGCAGCCTAGGCCTCCATACCAGGTCGTCTGATGGCACATGAGAATCCATGTTTAAAGCAACTTCAGCCATCTCCCCAACAATAGACAGCCATCATCATGCGTGGCCCTTGTCTTCGATTTATTGTTTTGTCGTAAAGTGTTGCCATGTCTTGATGCCTTGATATGAGGTCTGGTGGTGGGATATCTTGCATTTGGAGATAGAGGCTGATTGATACAATTGACACTTCATCACTAATAACCTGTCGTCCGATAATCCTATCTCCTTCCTGGCAAGCTGACATGTAAGATTGGAATGAGGCACGAGTCCTGCGTACGGTAAAATTGACGAGCGTCGATAGCTTCCATCTTCGACCATATTAGGGAGCTATTTCGAGTGGCTACCTGAGAGTATGGGTTCCTGCAGTTGTCCGCTCTTCCGGCATAGCTTAGTTGGTATATCCGGGTTCCGCTGGTGCATATCCTCGTATATCTCGTGCCTATTGTTTCTGGTGCACCGTGACACAGTATCCTGAAATAGGCCGCGAGGGTACACTGTTGACGAGAAGATGCACATCTTGCACTGACACACCTTGCGGCGATATTAAGGTTGTTGAAATGCGATGGAAAGAGGCCCCTGGGCTTGATGCGCGTCGGAAGCACCATCTACATGTCCCGTCAGCTTGGTGTAACACTGGCCCAACCTGACTGTTGCATTGCCGTGTAATCAACCTATGCCAGTGATAATCTTGCGATTCGACCATCTGGGGTGTTGGGCTGATTCGCAAGCCCTCCTTGAATTCAGCCTCAACTAATATGCCAGGCGGAAGATCAATTCCCAGGATTATCGTATGGAGGTGTCACAGCAAGCTTTTTCGACTATATTTCGTATGCAATCGACCGTATGGACAAGTCGATGGCTGCAAGTGCTGGTATTGGACGTCTCGCAAACGGGATGAGGCTGACTGTCCGTTGGGACGTAGTCCTCAGCAGTCTGTAGTTTCAGTTGGCTACCTGCCATTGAACAATTAGCCACGAATGAAATAAAGTCTCTCGACCTCATGATAGAACATTTCAAAGGCTCTTTTGCCAGGTTGTCAGGCTGATAGACGCCTTTGGCCGGGTTATTCTCTCGTCTGTTGATGACTTGCTACCCTATCCTAACCAGGAGATCCATCTAGCAGCATATTGACAAATACTGCAACGGAACTCATCCAGATATTGGCACAATCTTGTCGTCTTGTGCAACAACTGAACTGAACTAGATGATATGACAACGCAGACATGTCAGCTGGATGGAGTATGTCGTGCCTCCAGTCTAGTTGACCCCTGCATGGAATACAAAGGACTGATCAGGACATTGATGATTTTGTAGAAATCCTTGCCTTTTCTTGAGTTGAAGTTACGAAGTGGCTGTTACTAGTTCGAGTTTCTAGCGACTTGGTCAATGCTATGTTGGAACGGTGATCCTACGTGGCTAGATGCACTTCGTATGATCACACTAGCCAGGGGTAGCATCTTGCCGTTGTTCAAGCTTTCTCCAAGGAGTCTCGACGTGCCATGTAGATAATGCCAAATTTGCTGAGGCCCGACGCCGCTCGGCAAGGGAGCTGACGTTGGGACCAACGAGAGAGTCAAAGCTCTCGATCCATCAGCCGTGCTGCGATGTGTAGGAAGTCTCTAAATGGCCTATATACGAGTCCTGGGTTGTTCTTCGATGTATACATATGTTGCCCTCGAACCCCAATGATCTCTCGGTACCTTTGTCCATTTCATTCCATTCACTCATTACCAATTGTCGATCGTTGCCATCATGACCAAAGTCCTTTCCGAGAGTCTCCTTGTTCAGGGACTCCCTTTCATCAGTCATGGCCCGGAGTCCAAGGCGTGGAATCTGTCCAGAAAAGGGTACTACGACATCACACCTCCAAGCGAGATCTCAGAGGTAGAGGATGTCTTTCAGCACGCTGTGATAGAGCCTATCGAAGCAAATGCTGAGCCACTTGTTGCTGTCATCGGAGTCGGCTATGTCGGTGAGCATCTCGTTGATGTCTTCTCGGAAAAGTACAACGTGCTTGGATACGATGTGTCGGAGGCCCGTACCCAGCAGCTGGCCCAGAGACAACCTGTTGGTAGTAGAGTGAGATTTACGTGCAAGGCATCTGACCTTACAGAGGCCACCCACTTTCTCATCTCTGTGCCTACTCTTTTGCTTCCTGACAAGACTATCGACTCATCATATCTCCGGAGTGCTTTTTTTGCTGTCGAGATCTATGGGCGTCAGGGTGCAGTTGTTGTGGTGGAGAGTTCAGTTGCCGTAGGAATGACACGCGCACTTCTTGGTCCTTTGGCCCAAAAGCGTGGTTTCTTCGCGGGCATGTCACCTGAGCGTGTCGACCCAGGCCGCGTCGAGCCGCCAGCGCAATCCATCCCTAAGATTGTGTCGGGTCTGGACGATATAGTACCGGGGTCACTCGACGCCATCTTGCGTCTCTACTCACAGAGCTTCGACCAAGTCGTCCCAGTGTCAAAACCAGAGGTTGCCGAGATGATGAAGCTGTATGAGAACTGTCAGCGAATGGTTTGCATTGCATATGCAAACGAGATGGCAGATGCTTGTGCCGACCATGAGATCGACCCATACGAAGTCTGCCAAGCAGCTTCCACCAAGCCCTTTGGCTATCAATCATTCTCTCCGGGGCTAGGAGTCGGTGGGCATTGCATCCCCGTCAATCCATGGTACCTACTTTCCAACAGCAGTTTTCCTCTTCTTCAGGCAGCAGCTGAGAAGATGCATGCCCGCCCCGCCGAGATTGCGCGACGCGCAGTTAAGAGGCTTTGCAGTGAGAACAAGAGCGAGCTTCGGCCTCGAGTTCTTGTGGTCGGAATCGGCTTCAAGCGTGGACAGTCGCACCTTGCAAATTCACCTGGTTTAGAGCTGGCAAAGAGTCTGGTTCTGACAGACAAGGTCGATGTTGCTTGGGCTGATCCTCTGGTGTCGCAGGAGGCGGTGCCTCAAATTGCGCGCTTTCCTGAGGGTGACTGGACAATCGAGATATTGGAGCGTGACTTCGACATGATAATTGTCGTTTTTCGTCAAAATGGCCTCGATTTTGGCGTGTTAGATTGTGTTCAGGATGTGCTGGTTGAGCGTTGGTGTGTGTGAAGGACGTAATGTCGGAGAAGGAAGTGTTTTGGTAGGTGAAAGTTTTGGGCTGGGCCGAAAAGGATACCGTAATTATTGGATGTCACAGAAAAGCAACAATGCACATCTACTATTGTACACGCGTTTTACGCTTGGGATGTTTCAATGTCAATTTTCTATGCCTTTTCTTTGTTGTTTTCCTTGTTATTTCTTTTGCGCCAATCCTCCAAACTTTAGTATTTTCGAAAGCGAAACCATCTTTGTCAAGGATTGATACAGGACAAACCAAGTACACAAAAGGCCTACAAATGCCTAAAAGCCCATTCAAGCCATTAAACTTGCCTCATGTTCTGTTACCTTCTCGGTCACCTGTCTTTGTTGTCATTGCATTCTTCGAAGGTGGTGCCAAGGGTAAATGGCCCACGCTCCTTAGCGGTGGCCTCCAAAAGCTGGAGGTAGATAGGGGGCAGGACCCTCATCCGGGTTGGAAGGTTCATTCTGAGCCTGCTGGGGAGGCGGATACAGAGCGTGATACATAGCCTGTTGCGAAGGCTGATAGTGAATTTGGTGGGGAGCTTGAAGAGGGTGCTGAAAGTGAAGCTGATTCTGGACCTGATGTGGAAGGTGATAGAGATATTGATTCGGAGACTGATTGGGAGGGTAATAGGGAATCTGATTGGAAATTTGGCTGTAAATCTGGTTGGGGGGCTGATTATGTGCCTGATACAAAGGTTGATAGGGGGGTTGATTCTGAGCCTGGTTTAAAGGCTGATAGTGACCTGGATAGGGATGTTGAAGAGGAGGCTGAAGTCGAGGCTGGTTCTGGACCTGATGAGGAAAGTGACAGAGGTATTGGTTTTGAGTCTGATTGGGAGGGTAGTAGGGTGTTTGGATAAAGGCCAAGTTGGAAACCTGGTTGAAAGGCTGATGGGTAGGTTGATTTTGAATCTGATTGCGAGGGTAATGGGAAGTCTGGTTGGAAGCTCGGTTAGGAGGCTGGCTGCGCTGATTAGGAGCCTGATCTATTGCCCGGGGAGGCTGATAGAGAATCTGATTGCTCTGATTGCGAGTCTGGCTGGGATTCTGGTTGAAATCCTGCTTGGAAGCTTGGTTGGAAGTTTGTCTGAGAGGCTGATTCTGAGCCTTATGTGGAGTTTTAGGGAGTGTCTGACTCTGCGTCTGACTGTAAGTACGCTGAATATCGGTGTTGACGTTGTGAGATCGAGTTGTTCCTAGTGCTTTCTGGCCGACAGGTGCCCCTTGCATCCCCTGAGGATTCGCTTTGGTGACATTACTCATGTCGGAAAAGGGCTTCTATGATGAATTGGGAGTCATGAAGTTTGGAAACTGGAAATATGGTGGGAAGCAAATGAGAGGTGGTCTAGATGCCAGCATTCGTCTAATTGTTCTTTCTTCCTGAGCTTCTTTCCCCTTCCCCATGCGCCACCCATCTGCTTCTTTCCTCCTTGTAAGGAGATATGAGGAGGCAACTTAAAAGGTAGGTACCTTAGGTAGAGATTTCAGTTTCATCTTTTATTCACTACCTAGGTACCTAGGTATTTATGGCTTCACAGCATGGTATTTCACAAAGAGAAGAATATCCACAGGCAATCAGTCCTAATATACAAGCATCGTATAATCACCGGCGCCTCACATCTCAGCCATCTGCAAAAACTCTTCACAGTAGTCCACAAACTTCTCCCCCAGTGTAAAATGTGTCTCCCCCTTCACCTCCTTCAACTGCGACCCAGCAACCCTCTCAGCAATCCATCTCCCCATATGAATCGTGGTATTCACATCATCCGTTCCATATATCAAAAAGACCGGCCTCTTGTCCTCAGAAGCAAATGTGATATCCTGAAGCTCAAACCCCCATGGTTTTGTAAGGAGCTTTGCCTCGTGTACGTATCCATCCAAACCTTGGATGATTGACTCACTAATGGTGGGGGCGAAGTATTTAAGCACCTCTGGCTTGCTCATGACTTCTTTGTCGCGACCTTTGAGTGTTTTTACCCATGTGGAATACTTCTTCTTAGTCTCTTCTGTTATGGACTGGTCTAGTTTCCATTCTTTGACTGGGCCGGTGAAGTCGCCTCGAGGCGTTGGGAGCGAGAAGCGTAGGAGCAAGCGTAACAAGCTGGGCACCCATTCGACCAAGAACAGACCTAGTGTTGTGTTCCAGTTGACATCCTCGAGGCCGCATTCATATGGCGCCATTCCTGCAAAGACAGAGACACCCCGTAGCCCATCCTCTGGACGGATATGTCTTGCGCACGCTAGAGCATACGGACCACCACCACTACCGCCCATGACTGCATACTTAAACAAACTCAGGTGTTTTGCCAGTGCTTTAATATCGCCAGCATAGCCTCCAATTGTCCTGTGAGGATGGAACTCGGAGCGACCAATGCCCGGACGATCTGGGGCTATGAGACGGATGTTGCGGTCGTGGAGCGTCTCATGAAACTCGGCGCACTCCAACCGGGATGAAGGTGTTCCGTGGAGGAAAATAAGAGGACGGCCTTTGGGTGAGCCATACTCGGCCCAGGAAATCAGGCGATTGGTGGAGGGGAGACGGAATGTGAGGAGTGACTGTGGTCTTACAGCCATTGTGACTGGGTGTAAGTGAGATGGAATGGCTTGAAGACGAGTATGGCTACGATGATATTGATAGAAATATTGGAATAGAGTATTAGAATGAATTGAAAACTGGTTTGGCTTGGGAATGCACAGCACTTCATCGCTCCTTGGGCAACATGTTATATATCTGTTCCGCTCTATACTCTCCTCCAAGGCTTCGTATCGCGTATCCAGCGCCGCATATGACCACACTAAGAAAACACAATTGCCTAGAAGCGTCATGTAACGTCCTTTCATTGGTTCAATTTGAGCTACCCTGATCCTTGGCGTCATGGGGCCCCTGCTCATCAATAGGGTAAGTTTGAGACTCAATGGGCATGCGCGATACGACAACTGCTATTCAACAATTAGGAGCCTCAGTAAATTAAAACTCATCACTTTCATCCCTCGTCTCAGTATATCAGCTACATATAACAATTTATCCCATCGACTAGCTCACAAATCTTTCTAAAACTTGGGCATATCGTACAAGTCATCAGGATCTGCTCCGTGTTAGTAATGGAAAGTTTGAGGAATGGCACGACAACTTACCCTTGCCTTCATCTTTGATGTACTTTCGCACCTCCTCAACTCTATCATCAATTTTCCTCAAAGTCTCGTCGAGCTTCGCCTTCACCTTGTCGTTATACTCGGCGGCGCCCTTAAGTGCACGCTTGGCGACATCAAATCGGCTAACCCAGTTCAGGAGCATCATATCAAAGGGCGTGGTCGTGCTGCCCTCTTCCTTGTATCCTTCTACAGTCATGCGGTGTAGGCCAGGGCGTCCAAAAAGAAGACCTTGAAGCTCAGCACCATATCCGTGATAATTAAAGCACACAGCCTTATCCTCAGTGAACATCTCAATGAAATCAGCACGGCTGAGCGCGTGAGGGTGACGCGACTCGGCAGCCAGGACCATGAGGTCGGTGACGTTAATAACGCGGACTCGCAGCTCAGGAAGCCAGGCTTTAAGAATCTCGGCAGCCTTGACGACCTCGAATGTTACCTCGACACCAATACCGACAATCACGACGTCGGGCTCCTTTCCTTTGTCGGTTGAGGCAAACTCCCAGATACTCGCACCCTTTCTGCAATGCTCTGCGGCATCATCAGGAGAAAGGTAAACGCCAGTCGGCTGCTTGGAGCCAATCATGAGGTTGACATAATTCTTTGACTTGAGACAGTGATGAACAGTGCTGAGGAAGCAGTTGGCATCAGGAGGCAGATACACTCGCGCAGCCTCGGCTTTGAGGTTGAGGACAGCTCCAATAAAGGATGGGTTCTGGTGCGAGAAACCGTTGTGCTCTTGGCGAGCCCAGGTGCTAGTCTCGATGTAGTTGATTGAGCTGAGGTCACCTCTCCAGTCGGTCTCACGCGCAATCTTGTTGAACTTGGAGTACTGGACCATCATGGTGTGGACGATGCCCAAGAACGATTCGTAACTGGGGAAGAGTGCGGTGCGGCCGGTGAGTGTGTATCCCTGTGAAAAGTGAGCAACGCTTCGCGAAAATACAGCTTCATTAATCCCACCTGCATCCAGCCCTGGCAGCAATGCTCAGACAAGATTTCAATGACCCTGCCGCCTTGAGCACGAGAGTATTGATCCCATTGGAAGTTTCGACCAGTGTTCTTAAATACAGCATTGAGCTTGTTGCTCTCGAGTTCATCGGGCGAGAACATGCGGAAGCTCTTGGGGTTGTCCTTGATGACCTGGTTCAAGAATTCGCCAGTTTGCTTCATGCAACTGTTTTGCGAAGCCTTCTCCACAGCAAAAGGTTTCCAATCAGGCAATTGCAATTGCTGGTATGGATCATACGTTTGCTTGAGTTGTCCAAGTCGCTTTTCGTTCTTTTTCGGAATGATATCCAAGACGCTATCAGCGGGTTTGCCGTCCTTGAGCAAGCGGGCTGAGTCGTAGGTCTGCAGCCAATCTTGAAGCAACTTAACGTGCTCCTCATCCTTGTTTGCGCCAGGGACGGGGATCTGGTGGGAATGGAACGAGCCCTCAATAATCTCACCGTCGACCTTCTTGGGACCTGTCCAGCCCTTGGGAGTTCGGAGAACAATCATGGGCCACCGGGGCTTGACAATCGGGTTTCCATCACGTGCAGCTTTCTGTATCTTCTTGATCTCACTAACTGCCCACTCCATAGCACCAGAAAGCTCGTTATCGATCTCATCGAGGGTCTCCACAATGGTTGGCTGGTACCCGTAACCGGAGAACAGGGTGACAAGCTCCTTGTTGTCCATGCATCCGAAAATGGTTCGCTCGCTGATTTTGAATCCGTTGACGTGAAGAATGGGAATAACAGCTCCAGACTCTGCAGGGTCAATATATTTGATTGAATGCCAGGCACTGGAGGGTTAGTACAGAGAATGGAATATTATGAGTGTCACTTACGCTGCAGTTGGGCCACTTTCGGCCTCACCATCGCCAACAATGCAGGTCACAATGAGATCTGGGTTGTCCATAACTGCACCAAATGAAACAGCCAGAGAGTAGCCCAGCTCACCACCCTCGTGAATCGAACCTGGAGTCTCGGAATTGATGTGACTGAGAGGTTAGCTATGAGTTTTGAGCTGTCGGATACGTCAATTATCTCACCTTGGGAAGCCTCCGGGAACCGAGAATCCGGTGATAAGATTTCGCAGGCCATCCTTGTTGACACCATACTTCTGGGGGAAGAATCTCTCCAGAGATCCCTCAAGCCATAGAGATGCCAGAGCAGCAGGAGCACCGTGACCGGGCCCGATAACATAGATCATGTCCAAGTCATGGTTGCGAATGAGAAGGTTCAAATGAGACCAAACGAGGATGATACCAGGACATGTTCCCCAGTGGCCTTGAACGATTAGACAAGCACAGCAATAAGGAATAGAGATAACGCACCCAACAAGCGTGGCTTTATATCTTGTAGTTTCAAATCTCTGTCAAGCAAGACATTGTCTTTAAGGAAGATCATGGCTAAAACTAGGCGTTAGCACCATGCGCCGGACCCGTGTTCGGTTGTGGCGCAACTTACACCCCGCGATGTAGCATGCTGCGTGCTGGAAGTCATTCAGCGACTGAGAATCTTTCTTGTCCAATTGCTTCTTTGGAGCTGTGAATGCAAGATCAAGAGCGAGGTCTGGAAGATGGCTATCCAATGGAGCCGGGTTCGGCCGGTCAATCACCTCACCAGGCATTTTACGTGTTGTATATCAGATTTGCTATAAGCTAACAAGGGAGAAGAGCAGAACAGAGAAAACTGTCGGTCGCGGAGGCACAAAAAGCTGGATTTTGTTGAAGAAGTACCCGGCTTCCTCGGAATTGATGATATTGAAGTTAATGGTGACGCCGAATCAAGCAAGGAATGATGCTATATCGATGACGTATATTGACGTCTGTTTGACAGGAGCCCCACGTAAAGCTATGGATATTGTGAAGCAAAATACGAATGCCAGATTGTACTAATGATAAGTTTTGAAGCAACTAATATGTGCTGATGCCGCGAGGAGTGTATTGAACGGCAGTTCGAAATTTGTATATATGAAGCTATTTAAACTCGATCCGTTGATATGGGATTGTCGCCTCTTGCCGATAGTTCATTGACGATCAACCATCTAAATTTCTCGAAGCTCTAGAACCTCAATCTCCACTGTTAAAGTCCAAATGTAGTGGTCATCAAGCAGATGATTCCACATCAACCACCCATCACAAATGGACCGCGGTTTGCTCGTTAACCTCTTTGAGCCTTGAAGATCTTCGCTCAAGACCAATACGGCAGAAGTGGGGCCGGTCCGACCACCTCGGAGCACTCCTCCGCCCGGACAACGGCTGGCATAAACACAGATCGCGATTGCTTCATCATCCACAATTCCTCGTTGCAAATGTATGATCTCTCATAGGTCAATCATTTTTGTTCCTGGCAAGCGATGACGATATGACTTCAACAATTTGTGTCACCCTCCAGTTCGCGCCTCCCCCACAATTAACAGAAACGCGTATGTGACGTAAATCCAACGTGCTGCTGTAGGTATTGAGAATCATATAAAGATGTGAGGCAGGAGCTAACTGGCTTTACTTTCCTGCATTGGTTCTACCCATTCTGAAACATTTCAAGATCCGACATGTCTGAGAAAGTAACTGGAGCAATCAAACACGCAGTCATGGGTAACAAGGATGACAAGATCGATCAGCTGAAGGCCAACATCGTCCAGCCTGATGAGAACACCAGAATCACCTCGGATTATGGCGTGAAGCAAAACAACACCGACCACTGGCTACGCGTAAACAGCGAGGACCAGACCGGTCCCATGCTGTTGGAGGACCCCTTCGGACGCGAAAAGGTATGACACCCTCATTATCTGTACCTTCATATACTCATATAACTTTAGATCCATCGATTCGATCACGAGCGCATTCCCGAACGAGTTGTCCATGCCCGCGGTGCTGGTGCTTTCGGTACTTTCAGGCTTTTCGAGTCCGCCGCAGACGTGACCAACGCCAAGGTCCTTACCGATACGTCTCGAGAAACTCCCGTCTTTGTTCGATTCTCAACCGTGTTGGGAAGCCGAGGCTCTGCAGACACTGTGCGAGATGTTCGCGGCTTCGCGGTCAAGTTCTATACTGAAGAAGGTTCGTGAATGTCATCAACACCAAAACACCATCCCCAACGTTCATGATGCATAAAGATCTAACACTAAACCCTTTTTAGGAAACTGGGATTTGGTCGGGAATAACATCCCTGTTTTCTTTATTCAGGATGCGATGAAGTTCCCAGATATGGTTCACGCTGGGAAACCCGAACCTCATAACGAAGTCCCCCAGGCGCAGACTGCACACAACAACTTCTGGGATTTCGTCTATGGACATTCAGAAGCCACCCACATGTACGCTTGGGCCATGTCTGACCGAGCCATTCCTAGATCTTATCGTATGATGCAGGGTTTCGGTGTTAACACCTTCACTCTCACCAATGATAAGGGCGAACGGGTTTTTGTCAAGTTTCATTTCACTCCTGAGCTCGGTGTTCACTCTCTAGTTTGGGACGAGGCTCTTAAGCTTGCTGGTCAAGACCCTGATTTCCACCGAAAGGACCTGGAAGAGGCTATTGAGCACGGTGCTTATCCCAAGTGGAAATTCGGTATCCAGGTTCTCGAGGAGTCTAGGGAGCACGACTTCGACTTTGACATTCTCGATGCCACCAAGGTTTGGCCTGAGGACCAGATCCCCGTCCGTTACATTGGTGAGCTTGAACTCAACCGAACTGTGGACGAATACTTCACCCAAACCGAGCAGGTCGCCTTCTGCACCAGCCATGTCGTTCCTGGAATCGGCTTCTCCGACGATCCCCTTCTTCAGGGCCGAAATTTCTCTTACCAAGACACCCAGCTCAGCCGACTTGGTATCAACTGGGAAGAACTACCCATTAACAAACCTGTTTGCCCTGTCATGAACTTTAACCGCGACGGTGCCATGCGACACACTATTTCCAAGGGCAAGGTCAATTACTGGCCCAACCGATTTGGTCACCAGCCTGCTGCGACAGCACAGGAGGGTGCCTACATCGAATACCAGCAAAAGGTGGCCGGTATCAAGCAGCGAGCTTTGAGCAAGAAGTTCAAGGACCACTTCTCCCAGGCCCAACTCTTCTACAACTCTCTTTCTGAGGTTGAAAAGTCTCATGTCCAGGCTGCTTTCTCGTTTGAGCTGGACCACTGTGATGAGCCCATCGTCTACGAGCGCTTAACTCAGCGCCTGGGTGAGATTGACGGTGAGCTTGCGCAGACTATCTCAGAGCTGGTTGGCGGCAAGAAGCCAACTGAGTCGAAGCCTAACCCCGGAAAGAAGGCCAAGAACCTGAGCCAGATGGACTTCCTCCCCGAGACTCCCACTATCAAGTCTCGCCGTATCGCGATCATCATCGCCGACGGCTATGACCCTATTGCCTTCAACGCTGTCTACGGCGCCATCAAGGCCCAGAGCGCTCTTCCCTTCGTCATTGGCCCCCGTCGTTCTGCCATCTTCTCTGCCAACGAGGACTCCTCCTCATCCAAGGGCATTGTTCCCGACCACCACCTTGAGGGTCAGCGCAGCACCATGTTCGACGCCATCTTCATCCCTGGTGGTGAAAAGTCTATCCAGACATTGTCCAAGAATGGCCGAGCTCTGCACTACATCCGCGAGGCCTTTGGTCACCTCAAGGCTATCGGCGGTACCGGGGAGGCTGTTCAGCTCATCGAGAAGGCTATCCAGCTGCCTGAGGTTTCCCTTTCTGTTACGGATGGTAGCGATGTCGTTGACAGCTACGGTGTTGTAACACTCAAGAATGTTAGCCCCGACTCCCTCAAGGAGATTGTCAGTGTTGCATCCAACGCAAAGGGCTTCCTGGAGAAGTTTGTTTACAACATCAGCCAGCACCGTTGCTGGCAGCGAGAGTTGGATGGTTTGAACACCATGGTAGCATATTAATGATGTAATGAGATATCTATGTAATGAATCAATTTGTAACTTTCCGGTCAATCATTATTTTAATCAACAATGTACATACCAAAAATTTGATGCTTCGGATGTTGGACAAGACGAGTACTGTGTCTTACGAACGAGGCTTAACCTAAGAATTATTTGTAGCTTGGTGATGAACGACGAGAATTTTACATCCCTCATACGTGAAGCAGGCAGGCGGATATCGGGCACCTTCCTTCCTTCCGTTGATAGATGTAGTAGAAGTATCCGGCCGGCACCCTTAGAGAGAGTCAGCCCTTTCCTATCTACCTATCTACCCAGATGGAGAAACGAACTTCATTTCATCTTGGTTGTGAATCATATATCGTATTGTTCCATAGGCATGAATACCACCTGCAGCCTAAAGACATCAGCAGCAAGGCGAGCATCAGCCACTACCAATTGGTACGTGTTCACAAGGTCAATAATGGCCAAATAAAGTTATTGATTACCTACTATCAATGTCCTGTCGGACAGGTCTATCTTGACCATCTCGCGTAACCGGTAGGTCGGTTAGACCTATTAACCCTGTCATATCTAATGTAATAACAACTCCCCCCCAACAAAAGGCTTTTATCCTAGAGACAAACAGTAACATTGGTAGATCGACCCAAGCTTCCCCCCTCATCCCTTGTCCCTACTTTCCATTCTCACCTGTGTACAATGAGGAGCAACTTGCGCTTCAAAGCGTGGTAGATAAATGCGCCAGAAAAGTTTCAAACGAGACTAAAGAGACTCTGTATGTACATTACGCGTTTTTTATATGCAACGAGGCATTAAATGGTCTATAATGATGCATTCGAAACTGAGGTGGTTTGTTCATATTCATGTAAAAGGCAAGCAGGAGGCACAAAGCCCTCGAAATCCAGTAGAAGCGTAGGATTCAAAACAAGTCTTCACCTCAGTGCTTTAGCGTCTATATCAATGTAATATGTGATACACGTCACTCAGGCGAGCCTGTAGATAGGTTGAATTTGAGACGTGAGAGCAACTCTCTCCATTTCCCGTTGCGGTCTCTGTTCTTTCCAGGAGAGTTGACTCTGAGAGATCAGAGTAAATTTCTGCACAGCCTACACCAAGCTCTGAGCTCTCAGGTTTGATATTTGCCTAACTATGCTTATGCCTACAGACAATACTGGTAACATCTTCACAGTACCTGTAGGGTTTTAGAGATGCCTTTTGAGTTTGCGTAATCACTCAAAATGCATAGGTAAGTTTTCACTGCGCACTTTATCGCGCGTGAAAGACATCTGTCCATGAGAATGAATCACCAGCTAAATGTATCATATGCGCGCATTGATCTAAACTGTGACCAAGAAGTGGATGAATCACTCATAGAAACAACGCATTGCATGTGCGTCGCAGTACGGACGAGGCAGTGATTCATAACCTTGAACCATCACCTATGAATATCAAGGCTCTCCCATTCCTTCCTCTTCTTCTTTTCTTTCCTCTTCATAGCATTCTCACTCAAAGCCCTTGTGACTTCTACACCGTACAGCTTGGCCCGTCAAATCACATCACATCACGATGGGCTTTACATCCAGCCCATCCCACAAGAGAAAGAGTGTTGGTAACCTCTTCAACCTCGACGCTACCTCCTCCTCTTCTTCTGCCGTGCATGATGAACCGCCCAGTCCTGTCAAGCGAACCAAGATGCTTGCCGACCTTCGCAACTCTGTTCGACAAAACTGGCCCGTCATGCAAGAATCCGAGGTCCCCATGACCATCCGTGTCGATACCAGCTATCGGACCTACGCCGCCGACCAGGACTCCAAGGCTCTCTTCGAAAAGGCAACTCGGTACTTGGGTTCCATAAAAGAAAGGGATCGGACACCAGAGCAGCAAGAGGTCCTCCTCAAGGAGATCCACGAGTCCATCATCCATGCAATCTTTGGTAGTAACAGGATTGAGGGAGCTGGTCTCGGCTTGGATGTCACCCTTCACCTTTGCCGCAAGATTTTGCGAGGAGAACCTGTTCCCGACATCGATGAGCGTGACCCAGAATACGAGTCTAAGCTTCTGGAACTCTACAATCACGACGAGACACTGCGGAGCCAGCCTCGACAATTCATTCTACGAGGTCGTCGCGAGATCGTTCAGCATATGAGAGCCTTCCAACACATCATCCACCATTTTGTCATACTTCAGGAGGACATGACAGAGGATCTCATCAAGGAAACACACGCCATTCTTTGCAAGGGCGTGTCAATCATCGACCCTGAACACCCTGAAGTCCCTTCCGAGAGGTACGCTGGACGCTATCGTACTGTGGCAGTAGGAGCTGGCAATACAATGTTTGTCACTCCAAAGTACGTCCCAGCCAAGATGTCGGAAATGTGTGCCAATCTGAAGAGCGAGATCGTACACGGTGAAGCTCAAGGCTCTTTGGACCCGTTCTCGCTTGGTTCCAAGTACTCACTCAGATTTGTCGAGATCCATCCATTCCAAGACGGGAATGGCCGCATGTGCAGGATGATCCTCAACGCCATTCTGTTCCGCTACGCCGGTATAGTTGTCCCGATCGGGGAGCGCGAGGAGGACCGAGTTGAGTACATGAACATTAAGAAGCGGGCTACGAGGGATATGGAAGGGCATGGAGAGTATGCAACTTTTGTGTTGAAGAAGGGTACACGGGCGATTCAGAAGTTGAAGCAAAAGCTTCAAGGGAAGAAGTCATCATGAGCTGACGAGGAGTTTGGTACTTGTTATTAAAGTTTGCTGTCATGCGTTGCTAAAGACATGGGATTGCTTTCATCATAAATTGAGAAACCATTGTATTGTTCATTACAAGGAACAAGTGAGATAGATATGACATGGCACCGATGTTTTTGTAATAACCAGATTGTTTTCTATGCATCAGCTGTGCAATAAAGGTATTCTTTACTATCTACGTGCAGCTAGTATGCATTTGAGGAGAATAGGAGACTATACTAGCAACTGCCGGGAGAAGGTAAATGTTTGCTCTGTGATTCCTTCCGACTTGTACAACACTAACAAAGCACCAGTGAAAGCAGCAGGCGAGAGATCTCAGAATGGCACCATAAATCAGTACTACCGCTTTTGCACCTACGTCCCCCAGTATATGTTCTCATCATTCATAAAGCCCCTTACTTCTGCCCTATACTTTATTCTCAACTCTTACATCTCTAAGCTTCTCCTGCTTGTCCAATACAATGGGCAACGGCAACAGCATCCCCATCCGCAACTGTCTCGATACAGTCTGCGCCAACCGCAGCGCCTGCGTTACATATCCAAGTGATCCGCTCTTCGCTTCGTGGGCGAAGCCTTTCAATCTCGAAATCCCAGTGATCCCTGCAGCTGTCATTCGACCTGAAAATGCGAAAGATATCGCAGAGACTGTCAAGTGCGCGAAAGAGAGTAGGCTCAAGGTGCAGGCAAAGTCTGGAGGACACTCGTATGGGTAAGTTGGTCCTCTCAAAGACTGGCCAGTAGAGCTGATATTGTAGCAATAATGGCCTGGGCGGAATGGACGGAGCTATATCTATTGACCTGGTTAACCTCAAAGATTTCAAGATAGACAAGAAGACGTGGTATACATTATTTGGCGCAGGCACCAATCTTGGTGAACTGGACAAACACCTGCACGCAAATGGAAGACGAGCTATTGCACACGGAACATGCCCATCAGCAGGAACTGGCGGGCATTTGACAGTCGTGAGTCTATCCAACTTCACTCTTACGGCCACTAACAAACGTCAAGGGCGGACTTGGACCAATATCGCGAATGTGGGGAAGTGCGCTTGATCATATTATCGAAGTAGAAGTCATCACGGCGGACGGTATCATTCGCAAGGCCAGTCAGAATAGGAACCCAGATCTCTTTTGGGCACTTCGCGGCGCTGGAGCAGGTTTCGGTATCATGACCAATTTCATGGTACGCACTCATCCAGAGTCTGGCGATATAGTCCAGTACAGTTACCGCCTTGCTCTTGGTTCACAAGAGGATACGGCGGGTTTATACAAGGAGTGGCAAGCACTTGTTGGAGAGCTAAAGATGGATAGACGGTTCTCGAGTCTATTTATCGCCCATCCTCTTGGAGCACTCATCTCGGGGATATTCTACGGTAGCAAAGCTGAATATCTGGCAACGGGTATTCCTGACCGCCTCCCCGGAGCGGGCAATGACACCGTGTGGCTCACTGACTGGCTGGGCCATCTGTTGCATGAGGCAGAAGCAGCTGGATGTGGACTTGAAAGTATCCCAACTGCCTTTTACGGTAAATCGTTAGCACTGAGCGAGCAAGATCTATTGAATGAGAAGGCCATTACAGACTTGTTCAAATACCTCGAGGACGCACGCAGCGAGTTGTCGCCATTCACAATCATCTTCAACACAGAAGGCGGCGCAATGATGGACACATCTGTCAATGCAACAGCCTACCCGCACCGGAACACCATCTTAATGTACCAGTCCTATGGCATCGGGGTGAGTAAAGTATCGGAAGCGGCACGGAAGCTGTTGGGCGGCATCCATGAACGGATCTTACGGTCGGCTCCGGGCGCTCGCTCCACTTACGCCGGGTACATTGATGCGTGGGTCGACCGGAAGACGGCGCAGGAGCTCTACTGGGCGGACAATCTGCCGCAGCTACGGGAGATTAAAAAGGTGTGGGATCCGGAGGATGCGTTTAGCAATCCACAAAGTGTTGAGCCGGCGGATTAGAGCGGAATTGGAGCTGTCACGGGGTCAGTGTGTGAGGAATCGGCTCCGAGCCTCCGATGGATACCGTGTTGGTGCCGATAGAGGCCGGCATTACTCAAGGATAGCATAGACTAGGAGCCAATCACCTGTCATGCCTAGCCTACCGGTAGTCTCTTGTGCTCCTGAATCCGTCCTTGTGTCGTTTCTGTTGAGTAACAGATTCTAATAGCATCACAACAGAACCCACTTCAGCTGCAGTGCCGCTATTTCCCCGCGTATCTGAAGCTTCTAGCGTAACTAGTGGGGAGCTTCTTTGACAAGGAGAATCTGGGGTAACAATGTGATATAGACACAGTTTACAGCTCTGGTTGGCAAGCCATAAGCAGAGACGCGAGTGGCTAAAGAATAATAACCGCAACAGTGTCAGAACTATAAGTATAACTCATATACTTCAAAACACCAACTGTCTCCTCAAAAGACGTCCAGATCAAAAACCCTTGTCAAAAACGCCCTATTTCCTAGCTCGCCCGCCCCAACCCCGCATCACCACAGCAGCTGTAACTCAGACCAACTCGTAGCACCGCGTGAGCAACGGCCAGACACGGCATTTGGCGCTTCACCGTATCATGGGGACAAATAACGACATAACAAAGGGCGTTTTGGGCATTACCTAAACTATGGGGAACGGTAGACGGGTAACAAAACCTCGCCTTGGAAGCTTTTTGTTTCAAATAAACATTATCATCTTGACACGACTGTGACCATTTGGTATTGCCATTGGGGTCTGACTATTGAAAGACATACTTGTGAGGTAAGAGAGTATCATTGGTTTTTGTGTCTGAACATATCCATTGGTTCACTTACACCTCCCAACACATACATGCTTCCCTTTAGCCACAATCATGTCTATCTCTCTTTCTATGCAGCTGCCATTCCCCCCCAATGCCAGTGCCTTTCTATCGCTCTCACTTGTTCAACCCCACGTCTCATCGAATCCCAACTCCCATACAAGACCCCTGCCCCTCCCCATCCTACTGCACCGTCGCAATATTACACCATCTGCATCCATCACTAACAATGCACCATAGACCTTATCTAATCTAATCATGGTCCTCCTACATCGCTCTGGATTGGCCGCTCCAAGGCTCTGGAGATGTCGCCCTAGGGCGTCTATTGTGCGGAGATATAACACTACTGCCGCTGCTACTCAAAGAGACAGACATCTGAATTCTTCGTCTTTATCAACCAGACATCAAAACACTTCAACTTCTCTTCATCTTCCCTCGCCTACAGCAATCATGGCTCGTCCATATTCTTCCACTGCGAGTCCAGAGATGTATACTGCATCTTTTGCCTTCTTTGAGGCTCTCTGGGATGCTGGCGTAACTCATTGTTTTGTCAACTTGGGTACAGACCATCCCAGCATTATCGAGGCCATGGTCAAGGGTCAGCGTGAAGCAAAGGGTAACTTTCCCAAGATTATCACCTGCCCCAATGAGGTACGTCTGTTACCCCTTTCTGACATTATATAAGCTAAGATCAAGTGCAGATGGTGGCAATGTCCATGGCTGATGGCTACGCACGACTAACTGGTAAACCTCAGTGTGTTATCGTGCACGTTGATGTAGGCACTCAAGGTCTTGGAGCAGCTGTCCACAATGCTTCTACTGGCCGAGCTCCCGTGTTGGTCTTTGCTGGCCTATCACCCATCACGCAAGAGGGTGAGCACCGTGGAAGTCGCACAGAATACATCCACTGGATTCAGGATGTTCCAGACCAAAAACAGATCATCTCGCAGTACTGCCGCTATACAGGAGAGATCAAGACGGGAGCCAACGTCAAGCAAATGGTCAACCGTGCTCTGCAGTTTGCTACGTCGGATCCTCAGGGCCCTGTGTATCTGTGCAGTCCACGTGAGGTTCTCGAAGCTGATCTCGAGCCATATTCCCTCAAGCAGGAGCATTGGGAACCCGTTGAGCTTGGTGGACTTCCCAAGAGTGCCGTTACCAAGATATCCGAGGCTCTAGCGGGAGCAAAGGCACCTCTATTGGTGACAGGTTATAGTGGACGGAACCACAAAGTCCCTGCTGCGCTGGTCGAATTGGCAGACAAGGTCAAGGGGCTGCGAGTATTGGATACAGGTGGATGTGATATGTGCTTCCCGGCAGATCATCCGGCTTGGCTCGGTCTGAAATTCGGGGTTGACGACGCTGTCACCACGGCTGATACCATCATTGTTCTAGATTGTGATGTACCCTGGGTTCAGACGCGATGCAAGCCTCGAGAAGATGCAAAGATCTTTCACATAGATGTTGACCCTCTGAAGCAGCAGATGCCAGTGCACTACATCCAGTCCGACGCACGCTATAAGGCCGATGCTTTGACAGCAGTGGAGCAGATCACCGAGGCATTGAGCAAGAAGGAGCTGGCTAGCAAGCTTGAATCCAGCGCTGCAGAGGCTGAGAAGCAGCGCTCTGAGGTATATGAAAATAGACTCGCAACCATCGCCAAGGCGGCTGAACCCCTCAAAGACGGCAGTTTCGGAACTGGACATCTCAGCAAGATGCTCAAAGATCTCTGCCCCCAAGATACCATCTGGGCGATTGAGGCCGTCACCAACACCCAGTTTGTGCACGACAACATACAACCCACAATCCCTGGATCGTGGATCAACTGCGGTGGAGGTGGCCTTGGGTGGTCTGGAGGTGGTGCATTGGGTATCAAGTTGGCGACAGATGCTGAGAATGGCGGCAACAACAAGGGCAAGTTTGTTGTTCAGATCGTAGGAGACGGAACATATCTCTTCACGGTGCCCGGCAGCGTCTACTGGATTTCGAGACGCTACAAAATCCCCGTGCTGACTATCGTGCTCAACAACAAGGGTAAGCCAACTCACTTCTTTCCTGATAGCATATTCGCTGACTTGTTGTAGGATGGAACGCTCCTCGTAGGTCTTTATTGCTGGTTCACCCCGATGGTCTCGGCTCCAAGGCTACTAACGAAGAGATCAACATCTCTTTCGACCCTGTGCCAGACTACGCCGGTATTGCCAAGGCTGCTGCTGGAGGAGACATTCACGCAGCCAAAGTTGATCAAGCGTCGGAGCTCGAGAGTGTGTTGAAGGAAGCCATTGCCAAGGTGCAAGCAGGACAGACTGCGGTGGTAGACTGCAAGGTGGCACCGGATTGCTAGAGACCTGATGAATGAGAATAATCTATAATGGGGACAAGTTGGGGTATTGATCTAGACCGTGAGGCGCATAACATAGGCATTTCAGTTGACTCGTTTGCAATTCGTTTATAGTCCCATCACAATAAAGGCCGGAAATGCCCAGCTGGACCCTGTCGATTGATCAGCAGGTCCCCAGTAGCTCAAGACTAAATCGTAGAGATCTTCAATGCAAGACACGCTGGCAAGTAAAAAGTGCTCATCCAAGGACGAAAGGAAGTGACCAAGCCAACTCGCAGGGTCTGAAACCAGCGACGCTTTGTTGCTGATAGGTTCCTGGCAGTTTGATAAGGCCGGATATGTGGTGACGAAGCCGCATCTGCATTAGCCAAGACGGGCGATTCGCCACCAAAACTTCAAACTTGTCTTGGTTCTGAATAATGTAGAGAGTAGCCTCCTCTCAGTTCCCAAGCGAGCGCGTAGCTGCATAGGTCAGCAGCCCCCAAATCCGGGGTGTCCGTTAGACGCTGGGAAAAAAAACATCAGACGACACATGAATTGGTGTCTTGGCGAGGGGAAGATCATCATCTCTTTTGCGGCTCTTTTTTCTTTTTCTTTTTGCTGTTTAAGCCGCGGATATAACGAAAGACCCTGTGCCTCATAAACTATACCAGGTCTAGAATCGTAGTATTGACTTTATCCGTATGCGTAGCTTTGGCCCGTATAAAAATGCCGAGATAACACGATAATTTGTGTTTTCTGCCCGGAGACAGCCGCTCGAATAACACGATTTATCTTTGTAATCTTGGGTCCTTGTCCTTGTAACATTCCTGTCAAAAGGGCTAGAGCGTGATTTGATGCTGTAGAGAAGACGATATCGCTGATTCGTGATATTGGATCTTATGTTGAAAACTCCCCCGCACCACGTGCTCGTGACATTCAGAAAATGAAGTTCGGGTGTGGACGCGGGGGAGGAATGGTGCCTATCTATTCCTGCAGCTACAGGCAGGTGCCCGCGGGCCGTTCACCAGTCACTTTATCCCGATAGTTACGGACCAAAACAAAACAAATAAAATCACTTAATTTATCCAGAAATATATTTGCTTTTTAACCTCGCCATCGTCCGACAATCCTTGGCTACTTCATCTCTATCTCTCTCTCTTTACAGAGCGGCCTTAGCGAGCCTCTCATCTCGTTGCCTTTACTTTGCCTCTTGCGACTTAACGTTATCTCTGACGCCTCTCTTTTGCCCTGTTGGACCTAATTTCCCTAGCGAGCGAGGCTAACACAGTCGGTCCGGCTCTTGTACACCATCATCTGGCTCTTCTTCCCTTCGATATAAAGACCCTCGTCGATCCGGTTTTGGGCTCTTACTTGCAGCTTGCTTTTCTCCAGGGTCCAGGTCTAGATCTTAGGCCCACTTCCATACCTACTCTCGTCCCACACGTCGCAACTTTGCGCTCGTCTTTACGGCCTAATAAACAACAACAAAATCAGGCTTAGCCTGCGATCCAAATTCCCGTCCCGACCATTCTAAAATTCATACACTACGTCTCCATCAGTGAGAGACCATGAAAAGCGGCGAGACCGATCTTGCGCAGCGTCTTAAGAAACTGAGACGAGTCGAAACCTGACCAGCGACGGCATATTCACAAACACTCTATACCAAGCCATGTCTTATCAGACGGCTGTAGAAACCGAGGCCCAAGCCGGCACCATTCCTCTGCGACATCCAGATCCTACAACCGATCGACCACCACCTCCTCCGGTGCCCTCCTCCGATCCCCATCTGATCGCCGACGATAATCCTTCCGCCCCGAAACCCGTCGCCGATCATGGCCTCTTCGAGATGGCCCCTTCAGAGGCCCTCGCCCTGCTGAGCGCTGGCGTTGAGCTTCTTGTCAGAATAACTGGAGATATTCCTCCAACACCACCTCCAAAATCTCCTACTGTACCCTACATGAGCGGTATGCAGGCGGAGAAGGAGAATATTGTGCGATCATACTCGGATAAGAACCTTGCAAAGCTGAGGAAACAGGCTGAACTCGAGGCCAAGAGATTGGCTGCCAAAGAGTCCAAGCCTGAAACGTCCACTTACGAAACTCCCCAGGCAAACTCGGAGGATATTGATGGCGTGAGGCTAAAGTCACATCCCGGTTTAATGTCTCCGCCTCCCCAGTCGGAGCCATACGTTGTAGTTGGTGCTGATTCTCAGCCTGTCAATCTACAGCACAGCGCAATCACACGCAAATTCTACAGCAAAAACGAACCTCCCATTACCATCAACCAATACCTCCAACGTCTACACCAGTTTTGTCCCATGAGCACTGCAGTATATCTTGCGACATCTTTGTATATACATCGATTGGCTGTTGAAGAGCGAGCTATTCCTGTCACAAGGCGCAACGCCCACCGTCTGGTCTTGGCCGGTCTTCGAGTTGCGATGAAGGCCCTCGAAGATCTATCCTATCCCCATGCAAAGATGGCCAAAGTAGGTGGTGTTAGCGAAGCAGAACTAGCAAGGCTAGAGATCAGCTTCTGCTTTCTTGTCGGATTCGAGCTGGTTGTTGGCGAGAGCCGCTTGCAGAAGCATTACGAGGGTTTGAGAGACCGGACATCTCGTCGAGGCTTTGACAGTGCAGATGTCCCAGTTTTGAACCTCAGACCTCGAACTCGCGGCGAAGCTCAGCCAGCAGCATGAGACGCCGTACCTGGATAACTTGACATATCATAACATTCTTACGTACCATTGGTCTAGGGACATAGCAAGCATAGGGTTGCATGATACCTGTTTTTTTTCCTTTCTTTGAGACATGCACATAGTTTCACGACAGTTGACTTGAGCATTTGTACTTGGATTATACCTTGGCACATGGACTAGGCGCGGCATTGGAGGTGGGACTGCATTCGTATGCTGGAGCGCATGATGAATTTATACCCGTTTTAGTTGAGAGCATCAGGTGCTGTTTGAGACCTTGGTTGAAACAATGTCTTGTTTTGTTTAATGGTTTGATGCTAAAGAACTTGAATTGTGCTATTATTTCTATTGCTTTGACTGTGACCTTTTACAACTCGCCATTTATACTGCCTAGACAGACCGATGTCTGTACAAGATGATATACTCATTATGATCATTACCAGCCCATCAACATTACCGGTATGGTGCTTGTTACTATTAGTTCTGCATAAAATACGTTCTATGATCACTCGTCATCTTTCCTATTCTGTTTTGCCGCCAGCGACCGCTTACCCCAGCTATTAATCTGGCTCTCAGCTTGAATTATCAGCTTACTTCTCACCCATCAACTTTATACCTGGAATTTGAAGCAGCGTTCATGTCGAAATGGGCGCCAAGATATCTGAAGACGACATTCCCGGAGGCAATGGTAAATAGATCTCACAGCCCTTGATTTCATCTACAATGAATGCTTACGTCTGTCAGGCCGAGGACCTCTTTCGTCCAAGTCCACCTCCGCAGGCGGAGAGCCACGCGGCGCGCACCTCGCCCGAGATGGAGACGGTAGCTTGGGCGGCGAAGGGGGCGATGACGACGATGATGACGATAACGATGCTACCTCCGTACCGTTAACAACGGACGGCGCTAGCAAGAAGAAGAAAAAGAGAAAGCCAAAGAAGAAGAAGAAGGCTCCTACGCAGCAATCCTCGCCTCCAAGGGTGTCGCTGAGCAATCTCTTCACTTCCGGAGAGTATCCAGCCGGCGAGTTGCAGAGTTACTCTGAAGACATCAACACTTCTCGCACTACAGCCGCGGAGTTGCGCTATCTGGGTCGTCGACAGCTTGAAGACCCTGCATTCCTAAACGACTACCGCAAAGCTGCAGAAGTACACCGTCAGGTTCGCCAATGGGCACAGAACAACGTCAAGCCTGGCCAGACACTCACCGAGATTGCGAATGGCATTGAAGATGGTGTGCGCGCGCTTCTAGGCAATCAGGGAATCGAGCCAGGGGATAATCTCAAGGCTGGAATGGGGTTTCCCACGGGTCTTTGTCTGAACCATGAAACGGCGCACTATACACCTAACCCTGGCCAAAAGGACGTTGTTCTTAGGTATGAGGATGTTATGAAGGTGGATTTTGGCGTGCAGATCAATGGGTGGATTGTTGATAGTGCGTTTACCATGTCGTTTGATCCGATGTATGACAATCTCTTGTCCGCGGTCAAAGATGCCACAAACACTGGCATCAAGGTGCGTATACTTTCGATATCTTCGACACAAGATCTGACATTTGGTAGACTTCTGGAATCGACGTCCGTATCTGCGACGTCAGCGCCGCTATTCAAGAAGCCATGGAGAGCTACGAGGTTGAAATCGGCGGCAAAACGTACCCCGTCAAGCCCGTACGCAACATTTCCGCGCACAACATCAAGCACTACCAGATCCACGGCGGAAAGTCCATCCCGTTTGTCAGGAACAATGACCAGACCAAGATGGAAGAGGGTGAAGTCTTTGCCATTGAGACGTTTGGAACAACGGGTTCTGGAAGGCTGCACGACGACGTATGTTCTGTTGATCGTGTTGATGGGTGTAGCTGACGAGTTGTAGACTGGTATTTACGGCTATGGATTACAGCCCAATACGCCGAAGCAGGTTAGTTTGCCTTTTTCGTCGGCGAATAGGTTGTACAAGGTTATCAAAGAGCAATTTGGCACCATTGTCTTTTGCCGTCGATATCTTGAGCGTCTAGGCCTGGACCGATATCTCGCTGGAGTAGGTTATGCTAGTTTGCCTCAAAGAACTGTACTAATAACCTTTCAAGTTGAATTGCCTCGTTTCCAACGGGATTCTCGAGGCGTATGAGCCACTGGCTGATATCAAAGGATCATACTCGGCCCAGTTTGAACATGTAAGTTCGATCACGAAGTTATGGCTGCGAGATGCTGATTCTGTAGACAATCCTTCTTCGCGAATCAGCCAAGGAGGTAATTAGTCGCGGAAGCGACTACTGAAATTACCAATGTCGCTGTTTAGGATTGTGGGATAGTCCGCGTTTCAACAGGGCTCGATATTGGTTTCAACACCAGATCTTATCTTATCGCTGGAGCAGTTTCAACATTGCTACTATCTAGCGATGGCCTGGCTTCAACATGCCTGCCTGTTACTTTCGGTTATTCTTTGATAGTCTAGTCTAGTCTGTCATTATTTACATCACGTTTTCCTTCGTAACACTGTTTGTCTCGGATTGTCAATCAGAGAGGTAGTCATCCAAATCTTCGGCAATTACTCAGAACGTATTAAAGCGTGCTAAACATTCCTCGCCAAGCCATCGTTGAGTGACTCACCCTACGGGACTCAGCTGTTCTCGGACCCTACCCTCAGAGACATTTTCCCCGCAGGTCGGTTATCGAAAACTCCCCTTTCCCACGGACGGATGCCTGGGGTCATGAGGACGGTAAATGTCTTGATCGGCAGTGACTGGGGTGGGACGAATCAGGCAGACAAGGCAAACAAAAGAGAACCTTGGAGAATTAAACATCCGTATACAAAGTGAACTGAGGGGAACGCCAATGTACCTCGTTCTAGCAATTCGTAAATGAATCACAAACTAGAGCTAGAGATGTAGATAAGGGCTTGAAACACAAAGTTCCGAAAGTCCTAAACAATCCCGTCTTGTAAAAGAATGGTCTTGTTATCCCCCCACTCCACCCTGCAGGAGAAAAAAGAACTTTGGAATACCTCATGAGACATGCATATTCTTCAAGTTTCAGCCAGACACCCTTTTTTCCACTTTATAACCTCGGCAAGAATCAACAATGGCTTTCTTCGTTGAAATTACCCTTGCAATTAACTGCCAAGATCTTGCTCAGGACAAATCCCACTCTCATTACTAATGTTCCTATCTCCCTCACTTACACACCCCCTCTCAGATCACAGAAGTCATGAGACGAGATGACTTTTACTTCATTTATACATCCTACGAATATTTCCTCTACCTTAATTCTATCTAGTATTTAATAGATAAAGTAGCTTATCTCTAGTTATGTGGGCTCTCAATCGAGTGAGTAAAACAAGAATGTCCGCAAATACTCTACTCAATATCCATATTGACTTCACTCAAGTAAGGAGAGATATTCTAAAAAACAAAACCCAATCTGGATTCATTTTTTCTTCGTTGTTTTTTCTTTCTTGTATCTGATGTTCTGTAGTCCTTTCAATCGCCTTTCTGCAGTGCAAGTATTCCTCGCTGGTATCCTATCCTATCTCATCCTTGAAACCCAAATATATATCAAGTACAGATTCCAAAACCAAGTCTAATAATTCCAAAATTCAAATCCAATCGCTAGCCCAAATCTCATGCCTTGCTTAAAACTCCGCTGCAAAACACACGTCAAGATACAAGAATAAGAAAAAAAAAAGTACACTTTCAAAAACCCCATCCCTTACTCAAAACGGTACATGCCAGGCTCGTACATCTCCGACTGACGTCTGCTTCCCGCTCCAATCGTCATGCGGCGCTTGGGCTGCATGCGCTCGCGCAGACGCTGTCGCTGAGCTTCCTCCTCCTTCTTCTCCTCGCGCTTGGCGAGACGGCGCGCCTTGTCCTCGCGACGCTCCTCCTCAAAGTTCATCCTGCGGACCGCCTCGACGAGCTCCGTCTGGCTGTCGGAAACGATGACTGAAGGGCGCTTGTATGTTGCTGAGCGTCGTGGTGCGGGGGGAGCAGGAGCAGCTGGACGGCTGGCGATCTCGGCGTTGGCTTCTGCGATGCGGGCTCGGAGTCGCTGCTGCTGCTCGTCGATGCGCTTCTGCTCACGGCGCTGTCGGCGGCGCTCCTCTTCTTGGTCTGAGTGGCGGCTATCTCGAGAGCTGTTGGAAGCGTGGCGGGAGTGCTTTGATCGGTGGTGGTTGTCGACGACCTCAATCTGGACGCGGCGCTCAGGCTGGACAGTTCGCTCGTCGACAATCACTGGTCGTCGGTTGTTTGGGTCCCGAGATGCTTCAACGATATAAGTGTTGGCGATAGGAGAAGCGGGAGCAGTGTTGGGAGCAGCCCAGGTCTGGGGAGGAGTACGAGGAGTAGGTGGGTTGTCGACCAAGACAATCCGCTCGTGGTGTCTCGAGCTAGGTCGACGCTCACGGTGGTGAAGATCAAGGACCTTCTGCCCGTTGACATAGACACCCGAAGACCTCTTCTTCTTGCTCGAAGAGCTGCCATATGACTTGTCTGACTCGTCTCCCGAGCGGTATGAGCCCGCCGGTGTTGAGGGAGCAGGGCTGTACTGGGGAGTAGGAGGCAGTTGGGTAACGTATGGGTAGGATGAGTTCTCGTAGCCAACGTATTGGGTAGGATGCTCAAAGAGAAAGTTGCTGGCGCAGACCTGACCGTGACGAGAGTTTGCGCAGAGCGTAGGCTGAGAGTACTGCTCGCGTCGTCCGTCAGGGTGGACGTATGTGTAGATATTTGTGGTGCACATTGTGTCGGTGGTGAGAGTGTCTAGGCGCGGATTGCGCTGTGCAGGAGGATTTTCCTGGATGATTACCGGAGGCAGATGATAGTTCCCTGGACGAGAGTGTCGAAGGGTCTGCTCGGGCTGCTGAGATGTGCTGTCGCGGCGGCGACGGGTGTAGACGATGTTATCGATAACAAGCGGTGACTGTTGAGACGACAGCTTGAAAGACGAAGATGTCAAAGGAAGCTGTGAGTGATGAGACAAGCTCTTTGAAGTGTAAGTGTTGATTGGTTTGGTGAAGAGTGAATTGAGTGTTTTGTTTGGTTGTTGGAAATGGGGAAGATGGTCCTGAATATATAGAGAGAGGAACTGGTGGTGTGTGATCGTATAAGCCGGTTACTCAATAGGGAATGACAAGTTGGATGCCTGGGGACTAAAAGTCGACTGATGCAATTTGTACCTAGGTATAAGTGTAAATACTAGTAGTATTGGTGCCTGGGGTTTAGTGCGCGCGCGCGTGTGTGTGTGTGTGTGTGTGATAGTGTGTGTGTGTAAGTGAGTGACTATGTTCTGGTTCGCAACGGATCGCGATATATACGTCCAGCTAATGATGGTGGTGTTCCCTCCCAGAGGCTTGGTTCCTCAGTTCCTAAAGGCAGACAAGAGAGTGGAGCAAGGCCGTTTCTGCCTACCGTCTGCGGCCACTAAAACATCCCTGCTCTAGGACAAGGGCCCCCTCCATGTCCCACCTCCAAAACCCGCCGATGACTCCCTCCCAGGTCTCTGAGCCACGGTGGCCCCTGACAGCTGAGAATAAAGTGTTCACCACCAGAGAAACACCACAGGAACTAATGCTTTGAGGCTCAGGTGTCGGATTAGAAGAGTCCGAGGGAGGGACGGGTATCAAAACAGGGACTGAGTGACAACTGATGAGCTTCAGACATGGAAACAATGAATTTACATAGAACGTGTCAGAGAAAGAATGGTACTAATTAATCTAGGACTCAATGGCGGCCTAGAAGGCGACCTCGTATGAAACGGGTTCCTAAATTTAACATTGACTCTACAGTATCAGTATCATCTGTACTTACTACTCTGCTACCCGATTCCGCAAAGGTGTCCCAGTGAGGGTTAGAATCCTCCCCTCGGTCAACGATGCGATAGCCGTAGCATCATGGGATCACTTGTCGAACCCGGCATTGACTCATCATCATCTAGGACGATCTAAATCCACGCTAACTCCAAAGTACCCTTGAGCAGATCTTGGCTACCAAGGACTTGACCTGCAAGGGCACCAGGCTGTGCCCAGTCCGCCTATCGAGGCTTTGACCTCCCCCAAATCGACGCCGTTTCTTCGCTGGAAATCTTCTAGGGCGCCGCCCACCTCCAATCTTCAGCCCTAAACCAGGGTTCAGCCTCGCATCATTTGTCCGACGGACAAAATTTGATCATGTCCAAGGAATTAATTGGATGCCTCTTCCCAGTTCCAACCGACGGGAGCTAAATCGTACAGCATGCTTGTCATGACTGACATGCAGCCGTTGGCATGTACCACAAAGGGCGCGCTTCATGTCAATGTTAATGTCAAAGAGCATGCGAATAGCTTCAAAGTGTACAGTGACGTCCCCCATGGAACGTACGTCAACTGACCAAAGATCCAATGTCGTATATTTGGACCCTCTCAGTTTGGCAGGCTCTGTGGCACAGTTTTCTCTAGACGCTCTTTGATTGGTTTGTGGTAATCAACAGCAACTGACTTCTACCTCATGTTTAAGTCCGGCTCTCTCCGTAAAGTGCTCAATAGAGACGTCCATGCGTGTAGGACGGCCCCCAACGGCCCCCAAGTAACTAGGGTGGTTGCCTTTGGCTGCCTCATCCAGAGCCAATAACCATTCTCTGTCACTGTCAAAAACAGTCTTCTGCATTCTGAAGGAAATTCAGATCTTGACCCATGCAAAAATGTTATCAACTCGATCATCATCATGCCCATGTTGCAGTGTTGAAGAAAAAAAAACACGACCCATTATCTGGGCTGAGCAAGCTATCCCAAAAAGGGGAAAGGTCACTCAGCCCTGTGAGGTTGGCCCTGCTAGGGAGGGCCCTTTGCTAGCAATCTAACCTCATGGAAGCTATTGCACTGCCTCACCTCTCGGCGCAGCAGCTTAGCTTCAGTATTGATAATACACAGATTCCTACGGACATCCGTCCCAAACTTTCCCTTCCTCGCTTATCACCATGAAATAATGATCTCAACCTCTCTTCATCACGACGACATTTCTCTGGATGCCTCCCGCCCCCAACTACAGAGCGTCGCATCCATCCATCGCGCCAGACACTATCAAACATTGACGCGCGCTTCTTTCAACCTCGACAGACGATTACGAATTGGTATCGAACTGTTTCAGATATGGTCGCGTCTGTTGGCTAACACAACCACTCTATCGGGTCATTTACAACCGCCGACATCAGCCGGAGAACACGATTGAATTCCACCTTCGCTCTACAACCAATACCCGAACGCGCGGCCGCCTTTGAACAAGTCTTACGCGTCTATTGATAATCTGTTTCTATTCGTGGCAGGCACTCATCTCGACCCCTATGTTTGAGAATACTGCGACTCTGTCCTTTTTTGGCTCCATGATTGGTGAATCTATTCAGTCACTTCGAATCCTCTTAACGATACCTTACTTAAAATAGTGATAGCTGCTATACATATCCAAGCTTGGTAATATTGGTTACTTGAATCTTTAGCTATCTGCTCTATTTGGGCGTCTCTCCTAAGCGACGGCACCTCTAATGTTTCATTATCCGCGAGCGGCTAGCCCTAGGTCAACGTCTCTCTATAGACCACCTCAAGGCCGTCACTTTGACTACCAAATCCATATCAAATAGTAATTATTAGTCTTTACTTAGCCTTGTTAAATCAGTACGTATGGTACCCATTAATGATACTCTCAGCGACTCCCCCATCCCGATTTAACTCGATGCTACGCCCTCCATGGGAAACTAAGTTCAAAGGAACCCTTGTCAGGAATCTACATGATCGAACACCTCACTACCTCTCCCTCAGGATCCAAAACCGTCCCACTATCAACACCAACCTCATGCGCCCAGTCCGGCCCAGTACATCGGGTTCGGTGAACAGTACGGGCACATTGAAGTTTCGTCAGAACGGGATATGCCAGCGCTTGGCGAGCAAGTAGCCTGCGACGGGCAAGATAAAACCCAAGGGCATTGTGTACATGATTGCTCGATAAGACCCTTCAGCCCCGAATAAGCGACGGGGTCCGACGGCACCCCATGGAGTAGTAGCTATGTAAGTTAGGGTACTTAAAGTAATTCCTTTCATCCTCATGACACGACCCTGGGACATTATACATTGCCCACTAGTTGACGCCCAACGCAGTTAAGCCAACCAAGAGAATGGCATATACTTAGACATGAGCCGGTTGTGCACGTCGTTAAGGTTGTCGGATTGCGGCTTTTTCGATCATGTGGCTCGCATGCCGTCCATGATATCCTTGCGGTGCCAGAGATACAAGTGCACAGGCGTGGCGACGTAGAGCAGAAATGAAGAGGCAATCCTGAGCATCTGCGTGGTCGGCACCAGCGGCGCACTGTAGTCGTAATAAGCCTTCTCGATGAATGTAAAGTTTGTATCTATAATCCGAAAAATATCCCAAGGCTCCCCAGTATTGTCGAAAATGAGGCTTCCGTTAATGGGAAAGTACCCAGCATCCCACACGTTCAAGATGTACATTAACGGCGAGATTAAAAGACTAGTAACCGCTATTCCCACACATAGGTTCATGAGTGTGTAGAAGGGGGTGACGATAGGGTCGCTCAGGGTTGTCACAATATTCTAATCCAATATTGGCAACAAGTTTAGCCCAAGAATATAAGTAGCCCCAGTGATCAAGGTAGTATGACATTGTCTGGTGCTATTCAGGTCGGCTAATTGAAGATGGAAATAGCTCTGAAGAAGAAATTTGGAATCCAGAAGTATACAAATATGACGCCGAAGCATAAGGAGAATCTGGATCTCGACATCTTCCACCCATTCGCCTTTTCTTCTATCCCCTACCGTCCCTATCACCCCTGAGTAAGGCCTTGGTAAGCGCAATAGTCGCCAAACACCGCAGCCATATCATTGACGTCGGATACACATGGAATTGACGAACCAAGCCCGCGGAGCCGTACGCGAGGAACTGCGTAGATAGCATCATGACTGTTTGCCAGTGAACGTTGTTGGAGAGAATCTTTCCACCCGAGAACACGTCGAGGTTCAAGAGCTAAAACATGGAAGCAATGTAGATCCCGGGTTCTGATCCACCAAAAAAAAACGTTTGCCACAATGGTTATTAGAAGATGCTCCTTCCGGTTAAAGGGGCCTGGGATGAGCGAGAACTCGTAAGAACGTATCCGGAATTTCCTTTTTGGGAGACCTCGTGCCATTAGAATGTCCAGGGGTAGAGATACCAACTGGACCATGTAAGTTGTTATGCCAGCAGGGAGCATCTGAACAGAAAAGAACTGCCCAGCTGCTGTTCCAAAGACTGTGAAAATGGTGCCCAACAGGAAGACCCTGATCGTGCCTATGGGTAACGTCGAGCCGTCAGTAGGATCAACGGTGGCTCGGACTTCTGGGTAGACGGAGCTGTTTAATAGCAAGTCTTTCTTGGTGCGGAACTCTGTAATTATGTTGTGAGCCAATTCAGGGTCTTGGTGCTCGCTTTTCGCCTCCTTGAGGTACCCCCTGGCCCGCGCGAGGAACTCAGTCGGGTAGTTCTGGTCATGTTGGTGCTATTTGACAAGACGCTTGAGGGGTCCGGCGATGGGGCCATGTTGCAAAATTATAGGAGTGGTATTGCTGGCATCTGTATTGGCCGTGATCGTCCTCTCTAGCGATGAGCCCATCAAGAGTGTATCCATGAAATTGACGATAGACGTATTCTTCGAGCTCGGTGTACCATTGAGGGGATGGAAGATGCAGAAGTGACGATGTGTGGTTTGCATTCTATCAATCTAGAACAATGACGATTCTCAACCATAAGTAGCAGTTGAGAAGCAGGTGCAAGTGCTCAGAGGACTCTAAATGACAAGGGTCCTTCCCCAGGGAGGTAAACATCCCCAGTATAAGAATTCGTTCAAGTAGGTAGTCCCTGCCTTCAGCAACGTCTTCTTTTCACTGACCATTGCATCGATCTTGTGTAGTATCTGTCGATCAAAGAGTATGCCTGTTATGTCAAATTAAAATGCGTGTCAATTGCCAATGAGAAGACGACACTATCCGGCTGTAGGGGTCGAGAATTTATAGGAAGCTGATGGAAGTCTGGGCTGCTCGTGGACAGACCAGTTGATCCAAGTTTCCTATATGAAGTGTTTAAACCCTAGGGCCTGAAAGCTGTCGCATGGTATCTGTTATAGGTTTAATATGCTGTGGCCCATGTATATCAGATCGAGATCAGGATCGTAAATGAGCGTTTGCGTGAATCTTCTGTATTGCCATGTGCCTCTTATATCTGATGCTGCGTTAAATCTCGTGCCGTTTCTTGTTGGAAAAAGAAAGGCTGTCCAGGGTAAAATAAGCCCAAACCCGATGCGTCCCACCAATAGAATCTATAAGAGGGGGTCTCTTGTCTAACACTCCAATGCTATCCAAGTTGTATGATGCATCCATCGATTGCTCTAGAAACTCTTCGTCTAGTGTCAACCCATATTTGACAAACTCCGACTTTCAGGATGAAGGCGGTCAGTCCATGACTTTAACAATCTCTTGTAACAGCGGCACATCCATCACCCCAAAGCCGTCATCTTCAACTACGCACTAAGCGGAAGGTCGTAGAGGTAGTTTGAGTAGCAGGTGTGGGGGAAACGATACGAATCATAGGGCCAAAATAGAAACTTTGGTCGGTATAGTGAAAAATGGCGTCAAAAAAGATGCGACGGTACAAGACTCGACGCATGCGTAAACCGCGCAATGTCGACAGAGGTCGATAGACTTGTTCCAAGGTGCGCTAATCCAAAAGTTCCAAGCCGATAAAGAGAGCCGTCGTAAAATGGTGACTATTTCTGTTGTGGTGGCCAAATCAAAGTCGATTCTATCAAAAGTCGAGGTCCCAAACTCCATTTCGCCGTTGTATGCGCGTATCGATGAGTTCAAAATCAAATCTCCAGTCGTTCCTCCATTCAAGCTGTTGATTATCATTAGGTAGTAACCAAGCCTTTTAAAGAATTCCCATCTGACGCCAGGGATTGTTCTCTGCTCCCCCTCGTCTCTGTCTTCTGGCTGCTGCGCGCCTGGCATCTCCAGAGCAATCCACACAGCCCCAGATGGCAAAGAGGAGTCTCCAGCCGCTGCACCAGTCGTTAGCGAAGACACATTAGAGCATGTATTTGAACTCACACTACAGCGATCAATGTGTAAAGGGCAGACATTAACCACGTCTCCTGGCGCTTCTGCTCGGAAGTCTTGTCCCTTGAGACGTTGATGTTGGACACCCACATCATAATAATGCCGCCAACGCAGAGGGCCAATGCAAACAAATCGTGCAGCACTCTTCTTGAGGTTGCCAGCCTGGGCACTGTGAAAGAAGCATCAGACACGGCTAGAATCTCCCAGCTGTCGTTAAGCATTGCGATTGCGCACTATCGTACGTGTCAGCCTTGTCACACAATATCGTGTCACGGAGATCAACTCACACCGACAGCCCCAGCAATAATGACCTGGCTCTTTGATGACCATTCTTTGCAGACATAGGCGAGGAGTAGCACGGCTGCGAGACTGGTGATCCAGGCGATCAACCTTAACCCGGCGTGTAGCAACGCATAGACCCTCGGAAGAGGCTCCCGCCGACGATGCCGCCGCCGTTGAGGCATGGCCGCTAAAGGAGAGGGAAGATCTCAGCGGAAGGGCATCAAGCTGATGATGACAGCGATGACAATAGTCGTGTCGTGTCGTTGTTGATGACAATGATGAGATGAGAGGAATTGATCAAGCAAGAGTGGAGGGAATGGAGAACGGGGGTCAAGGGTTTTTCGAGAAGCCAATGAGAAGGCGCGGAGCTAGCCTGGACAGTTTTAGTTGATGCAAGCTATCGACGGCCGGCGCATAAAAAAGATGGATTGGATCGTCAACAATTGTGCATTCCAAGATGGTCTAGACTTGAAAAGGGAGATTAAAAGATGGACGAGTTTTTGAAAGGGATTGAGTTGGTTGAAAACAAAAAAAAAAGCATAAGGTTGCAGTCGACGTCAATGCATCCAATCCTTCGAGGTCGCTAAGCGAGTCCCGTGCGTGCTCTTGTTTGATCCCCTGGACTGTTTACACCTTAACCGCTACAGACGATCCTTGTAACATCTACAGTGCTGCGTGCCTAAGTCTAAGTTTAGGTACAGATGATAAAGGATGACAGAAACTTTCAAACATTTTAGGTGGACCTTAGCCAAGACACGTTTCCCTAATATTGTCATCTATCCAGGTGTCTGGTTCTAGCTCAGAACTAAAACGAATACTCCTCCACATGCAGATATATCCCCTGTGCGCCTGTTCCTTTATGCACCGCCCTCTCATCGCTCAATCGACTCACGCAATTCCTCGTCCGTGCCACGATCTCGCGCCCGCCGCACACCACTACTCCCGTCTCTCCCCAGGCCTGCTCTACTGGTTCACGGATCATGGCCTCAATGTCAGGACGACACCTGTATTCGCGAATGAGCTCTGGTATGCTGTTCGATACTGTCGTTGTTCTGCATGGAGAGTCGCTGGGGCAACCTTTCTCTCCTACAATCTTCTCTGACGGACCACTGCAGCAACAACCTGTTGAGTCCTTGACGGGTTGAATATCATCAGAATCGCTTGGACTCGATGATTCTGTGACAGGACGGGAGACGAATACAGGACCCTCGCTTTTGCTGGACCCTGTTGTCGCGACGTGGATGCTCACAGCCACACCCTTGGCTCGCACCATTCGGCCTGCTTCTTCGGCCCTTTCCACATAGTACTTAATCTCTTGAGCCGTTTTCGCAACAAGAACAACTTCAACTCTTCGCGTACAATTCGACTTTTGCGCCGCAGCAACGCTTTCGAGGATGGGAACGACAAAGCTCGCTCCAGTGGACGCTCCGATTAGCACCAACGTCTCGTAGATGTCCCACCGCGGGGGAACGCCGTATGGTCCTGATACAAAACCAGTAAGTTCGGATGTCGAATTCTTTGACGCATATTCATGAATTCGCTTCGAGAATCCGCCATGGGCGCGCACGACAAGCTGTATACTGTTGCAGCAACATGTTCCTTCAAGCTTGTGCGCGCAAGCAATCGTATATGGATGCGCCTCAAAGGGACCTAGCCGTGGAAGCCAAAGGTAAACATGCTGACCAGCCTTCCACTCAAAGTGCACGTCTTTGATAGTGATGACAGTCGTCGCGGGTCCAACGACACGAGCAGCGACACGATGTCCAAAATGCTGCATGCCCTGACACGCAGTTCCACGTGGTCGCAAGCGAACATTCTGCCACAATAACAGCAGCCATCTCATGGCACGGTCAAAGACAAAGAAAGAGATGCTCATCCATAGAAGCCACCGGGCGTTTGCGGGAATATGCTTGTGCAGCAACCACAGCATGACGATACTTGTGAGGACATGCTGAGCTACCCAGACCTCGTACGAAAGCCTTCGAATGGGCACAATGCCTGTGGCGACGTTCCAGAGCAGTATAGCCCAAGCTGCAAGCCCGTACTTGACCAAAGGCATGATTTCGAGGGCATAGTCAAGAAACTCGGCACGCACCCACATAGTCCAGAAGTGGAAGCCATGTACTGTCGCGGTAACAAACATTGTCCGCGCAACCCATCGATGCAACCAATTAAGACGCTCATGACTGGTTCCTATCAGGAAACCAATGACATTGATTTTTGTCGACAAAAGGTAAAGTAGCGGGAATTGGGTGAGGGTCACCCAAGCATTTCGATACCCGATGCGCTCCCAGTAGTATACGTCGTTCTGCGAAACCCTCCAGCTCATCAGATAGATAATGACGATCCAATAGCATGCAAGAACCATGACTCGGCCGAGAGGAAGTGGCGTAGCCCATCGAAGGCCTCTGGTAGTGATGTAGTATTGCGGATGACCCATTTCACGAACGATAGCGGTTGCTGTCGCCCAACCCTGGGCGAAGGGGCCTTGTGGGCGAGTAGGGTGATCTATTGAGGGATCGCGACATGCTTTTAGTCTTGATATGTTAGTGGGCACTTGTTGATGCGTAGTCGACATGAGTTACCTTTGTTGAGCGTCCAGGTGATTGATGCCACGAATAGCAGCGAGTGCGCCAACAACGCCGGCGATGGTGTACCAATATCCTCGAGCAAAGGCATAGTTGACTTCCATGCGCAGGCCGGGATCATGATGCATGTGATCCATGATGGGCGATTAAGATACGCCGACGGCGCTTGAGTGATGTGAATATCTGTCTATCGGGTGATGATCCAAGCGGACAGCGTCGAGATAAGATTCGACGATCCTTTGGTGTTCGCTGGTTAGGGGACTATCTTTCACTACTTCGCAGGCTCATGATGTTGATATGATGGCCAACTTTTGTTGACAGTGCGCCTGTGTCTGCGTGCGTGTGATGGCCTCTCGGTTCGATGACTTGCCAAGCCGCGGTGATGAGACTGATTGAGCAAGTTATGACAAATGTGAAGCAGTAGGTATTAGGGTTATTCGAGGGTCAAATAAGCCAAGAGACAGAGGTGATGAAGGTGTCTTTGGTAAGGAGTGCTGATGTTAGATGTCAACAGTCAGATTGAACCCCGCGATGTGTAGTTGAAAGATGGTATAGTGAGGAGATAAGCCACCTCTATTTCTGGTAATAACCAAGCAGTTTGGATCGGGTACGAAGGTCCAATGCATTAGCTAACGCTAGGTTGAATATCTGATAGAGAAGAAGATTGTATATCGGCAGGTAGTATGTCTGAGATTATAATTCAAACGGCAATCGGCACATCTCCTCCTATCCTTACAACCTTCTCATGCTTACCTGTATTATCCGTAATAGCCAACAAGAACAATTCTCTTTCCTTTGATATGAGTCTTTTCGAGAAATGTCACCAACCAAAACTCGCTCACTAACATGTGCCTCGAGGGAAACTTGCTCAAACAACCTCAGGGCCCGTGCACGCCGGCGTCTGATTGGACCCTGTAACGGAGGGACCCTTGTTTCGGTTCTAGAACTTTGGGGTAAATCTGCTCTATCGATCTCCCCTCTACCACTAACATGGGGATTTGGCGATGGAGGCTTATTCTGGTACGTTCATACTGTATCATGTGAAGAGTATTGATGTACCTTTTCACGGAATCTTATACAACTTCCGTTCTTTTTGGGAGCTTGAGTAGCGGCAACTGCTCCAGGCTAGTAAAATTGCTGGCATTGACTTGCATGGCCATCATGAGAAGACAGAGCCTCAATGACGTAGGTTTCATGATGGAGCAATTGTATTGTAATTCCCATATTATTTAATACAATCAACTTGGACTACATACCTTGATAGTCTTGTTGATCTATCTTATTTGTATTCTCACATTATGCCAAGTGGTAAGCAACAAATAATTTGCTCTCAATGAAATACTCTGCCCATGGTAACCTCCACAAGCCTAGTCCAGTCTGCCGATATCCGCAGCTCCTACAAAAGTAGTCAGCCACCCACCATCTTGTAACACCTTCTCTCTATTCCTCACTCCTCATCTCACCCTCACAATCAACACAATGCGCTCTTCTCTCCTCCTTTCAACCGCTCTCCTCTCCACCCTCTCCCTCGCCCACTTTGAGCTCAAGTACCCCGAATCAATCGGCTTCAGAGACGAAGACCAAGACAAGGCTCCCTGCGGCGGCTTCACCCCCGACCTCTCAGACGACAACCTCGTCGACTTCCATGTCGGTGGCGAAGCCATCGCTGTCCGTTCTACACATCAGCAGGGTAATTGGCTCTTTCGCGTCACTACGGATGAGAATGCCGATGGCGATTGGGAGCAGATCTTTCCTATTGTGCAGCAGAGCGGTCTTGGCGATTTCTGCGAGCCACGAGTGACTGTTCCAGAAGAATATGTCGGCAAGAAGGGCTGGGTGAATGTTGTCTCGTCGGCCGTTGACGGTCTATTATATCAGGTGCGTTTTTCTCACCTCTTAATAATGCAGTGCCACTAACATGCATCAGTGCATCGCCGCCAATTTTGTCGAGGGCAGGGCAGAACCGCCAAGCGAATGCAGAAACGCGTCCTCAGTCAGGGCCTACTTCACCGACGACGAGGCCCTCTCTGCACTTGTCGGCAACGGCTCTGACTCGTCGTCGTCGACTGCTACAGCGACTGACAGTGGCTCAGCGGCTTCTGCGACACAGTCTGAGGATGCTGCGGCGGCGTTGCAGGCTTGGTCTGCAAACGGCGTTGGCATGATCACTGTGTTGGCTATGGCGTTTGCTGTTGGTGCTTTTGTGCTTTAGATGCTACGCATTGTATATTATTCGCATCACGATGGAATGAAGAACCAAAAGTTGCATCTTTTAGTTAATTGCGCCCGTTCAGTGACCCTCAGCAATGACATGATGGCCATGATATAAGACCGTGAGTAATCAACATTCATCAACACTGTACCAAACCGCATCCGGTGATGCTCCACGCTCAACATCAAGATGCTTCTCCACAACAAGACATGCACCATCTCATTGGACATTGGGGGATTCTTTAGGCTGGGGTCTGAATCTAGTGGGTAAAAGATTCACCGCTCTCGAGACTCCAGCCTCTCTCTCGCCTCACCACTTCACTTTCACCAAGCTTGTTCAGAGCTCGTCTCTGCATCTTATACAGCTTCTCAATTATTTGCTATATAACCATACAAAGTCCAATGGCTGGTTCTACGTCGTCTCATGTGCCGTCCTGCCGTTAAAGTTCCATGTGTGAATCGTCGCCGAGCTTAATATAACGACAAACGCTGAACTTGTATGTTTTGCCTTTCTTGTTTGCATTGCTGTTGTACCTTTTTGTTATTGTATATTATACGTAACCCATTTTTGGATTCATCGAAAGTCTGCTATGCCGAACCGAAACTCTTCAATTTCTCTTATCACTTCTCAAAACGTTTCATGAACTAATAACTTTAGCCAGTTCATCAACACCAACCATCCTGGACCAATTGATCGACAAGCCAACTCTGGCTATTAGCCAGTATGGCAGCTGTAGACCTCTACCATTCCAGCTTCTCCCAGCAACTCTTCAACTATCCTGCTACAGCTGACGAGCCACTTGCTTATCAAACATGGGCCAAATCATGGCCTCGACACGAGATGGGCGTCACGCTGGCCCTCAACGCCGTCTCATGCGCCATACTGCTACTCTACCTCTGCCGCAAGCCGCTACTCTACTTTACGCCTCGCTGGCTCAGGCCTTTTGCTCGGGAAACGGCCCCTTTCCAGTCTAAGAGACGGAAATGGACTTTTTGGACGCTATGTTTGTTGCTCATCGCCTGGGTCGGTCTGGGCTTGGCTGTCAGTTCTGCCATCGTCAACTCTCAACGCAAGGCTTCGTTTCTGGAACTTGTGCCTTGGGTAGTGGCAACCTTGATCACGACTATCGATCTCCCTGTTCAGACTCCCAAGCTGCTGCTCGTGCAGTATTTACTCATGACGGCTGCGACTCTTGTTCTTCGCGCAATCTACTATCTAAGCTTCAAGACAAGCTCGCTGAGTCTCTTCCAAGCCGGACATCTCATTCTTGAGGTCTTGGCTATCTTGGTCATTGGCAACATGCCCCTACGCCATCCATTCTGGGGTTCTCTAGATATTGGAAGTGTCCATATCGCCCCTTCGAATCACGTCCGCAGTCCAGAAGACAACCTCACACTCTTTCAGTTCTGGACAATGAGGTGGGTGTATCCCCTCGCAGACATCGCAACGAAGCGTGAGATTGCAGTGGAAGATGTGTGGCAGCTACCGTACGAGTTTCAGCACTGGAGACTCTACATGGCCTTTCGCACTCTCAAGGGCAAGCTACTTCCATGTCTGATCGAAGCCAACGGTTTGGACCTTTTTATAGGTACCTTTACAGGTATCGTGGAGCGCGTCGCTGAAGTATCCAACCTTCGTCTTACTAGCAAGCTGTATCAAGCCCTCGACAAGAATGACCCTGCAGAAGCTGGCCTGTGGTGTATTGTGATACTCGCCATTGATACTATCCGGCAGATATCGAGAACATCTTCAGGATGGTATTCTCGCAAGGCTTATGAGAGGAGCCGCGGAGAGACCTTTATCGGCCTGTTTGGAAAACTGCTCACCAGAGCTGTTCCTGGGTCTGAGATGACGGAAAAGGACCCTTCTTCTGGCGTTGGAGAGACTAATGCTAATCCTCCAAGTCGACTCGGAAAGATCTCCAAGTTCTTTAGTGGATGTTGTAGGCGTAGCAAAAAGACTCAAGACCCGTCAAAGAACACCCAAGACCACCAAGCCTCCAACGCTAAAGTCGTCAATCTAATCCGCGGCGATACCTACGAGATATCCCAACGCTTCTGGGAATTCCCCCGAGTAGTAGCCACACCGATCAAAGTCATCGTAACCATCTACTACCTCATAGACATAATGGGCTGGCCATCTTGCGTCGGCTTTGGCTTCATGGTCCTCTTCCTCATCTGCAACTCTCTTCTCGTTGGCCAGGTCATCAAGCTAGAGCGCCAACGCACAGCGCATTCAGACCGTCGTGCGCAGGCCGTTGCTCATTTTGTCGAAGCTAGCCGACCGCTGAAGCTCAATGGGTGGACGTCTTCGTGGCGCGACAGGATCTTGAGGTTCCGCGACGTCGAGATGAGGAAGAGACTTCACATCTCGTTTGTCAACGCCGCCATCTCAACCATCAATGTATTTGGTGGTGCTGTGTATCCTTTTGCGAGTATCTGTCTGTACACACTTATTCTCGGCCGCGGCCTGCCCAACGATGTGATCTGGCCTTCGCTGCAGCTTTTTGCACAGCTCGAGTCTTCGACCAGGGAGGCGTTCGACCTTATTTCTGCCGTGTGGAAATGTACTATACCTGTTGAGCGTGTCAACAAGTACATGTCTGAACCTGACAGAGACGAAGATGCTTTCAGTGGCTCTTTGGACCGTGATATTGAGTTCGTCAAGGCGTCTTTCTCGCGACCTTGTACCGACCATCTTGTCCTACGGGATCTCACTCTCAAATTCACAACTGGTCTAACCGTAGTGCGAGGTAAAGTCGGTTCTGGAAAGTCGAGTCTTCTCCTTGCGATTCTCAATGAGCTAGAGCACCGAAGTGGTCAATTCTCGAGGGCTGATGAACCTATCGCCTACGCTCAGCAACTCCCCTGGCTACAGAACAAGACCATCAGAGAGAACATCATCTTCCACGAACCATTTGATGCTGATCGTTACCGGGATGTGCTTAGTGCCTGTGCTCTGATTCCTGATCTCACGACGTTTCCTAACGGTGATCGAACCAAGCTCGAAGAGGGAGGCATTGGTCTTTCGGGAGGTCAGAAGGCGCGTGTAGCATTGGCCAGGGCCGTCTACAGCAGCTGTCGTATTCTCCTCTTGGATGATCCTCTCGCAGCCTTAGATCACGATACAGCAAGTTACATTGTACAGCGCTTCCTTCGCGGATCTCTTGCCAGGGGCCGAAATATCGTCCTGGTCACGCACAGAGATGACCTGGTTCTTCAACATGCTGATCAAGTCGTCGATATAACTGACGGTTTTGCACATGTGCTGACTCTAGAAGAGCTACAGGAAGAACTCGACCATCCCCATATTATCAACTCTGGCCCAGTTGAAGTCCAACCTCACGAGATGTCTCATGATCACGCTTCTGAAGACATTCCAGGATCCAAGGACGTCCCGGAACAGGTAACAGAGACAGGTTCCATTCCTATGTCTATTTATATAAAGTACATGAGCGCGGGCGGCTGGCATCTATGGCTCTCTCTAGCCCTTTTCTATGGACTATCTCGATACTGCGACATCGCCCGCGCACGTCTCCTGGAAGCTTGGGGCCATGAATCAGTTAGTCTCGAGGGCCTTGCTGTAAGCAGCTTCTGGGGCCTTCCTGATCCAAGTCGACGCCCTTTGCCGTGGCTTTACGTCTTAGCCGGTCTCTCCATCGCCCAGGTTGTAGCCTATGCCTCAGCTCAGATCCTCCTGGCCACCATCAGCATCCGCGCAGCCCGGGGTCTCTTCAGGATTGCCATTGATAGAGTCAGCAAGGCCTCGTTTCGTTATCACGATATTACACCGACAGGACAGCTCAAGAACCGCCTCATATCCGACATGGGAATGGTCGATGGCGGCATCCTCGCACCTCTCGAAGCCTTCGTATATAATCTCATTGCTCTCGCCCTGAGTCTCTTTGCCATCATGACGCATCAGATCTTTCTCGTTGTCATCATATTTGCCGTCGCTCTTCTCTTCGCATACTTCTACCGCATATACGTCCCTGCTTCGCGCTGTCTTCGTCGTATGGAGATGCGATTTCTGACTCCCATCATCGCCAATATCGGTGTCATGCAGGATGGGCTGGTGACTATCCGTGCTCTCAAAGTAGAAGGCCGCTTCCAGGATAGGCACCTGGAGGCTGTCGACGACTTTCAGAAGCAGGACCATTTCTTCTGGAGCATGACGTTCTGGCTTGACTTTAGACTTGGCATGTCATCGGCCATTATGCGTACTATCCTGGTCCTCTCCATGGTGTTTATGGGCACTCCTGCGAGCGCGGTCGGTTTCGTCTTGACACAGACCAACATCGCCATGACGGCTGTCCAGCAACTATGCGAAAAGTTTGCAGCGCTTCAGCTCGACGCTGTGTCACTAGAGCGAGTCGACGCACTGAATCGCGTCCCCGAAGAGCCCAGTGGTGATGTTGAACCTCCTGAAGACTGGCCCAGGCCATGTGACGATGTACGCTTCGACTCCATGTCTTTCAAGTACGCCGATGATCTTCCCTCCGTCCTAGACAGCGTCTCGTTCGAGATCCCTGGCGGTTCAACATGCGCGGTCCTCGGTCGAACAGGCTCAGGCAAATCCACCATCGCCAATGCCCTACTCGCAACACAAGCCCCAGCGTCCGGCACCGTCAAGATAGGAAGCATCGACCTCTCCAAAGTCGACCGTACAGCCCTCCGCAACCGCATCACCTTTATCCAACAGGATCCGATCCTATTCCCAGGCACGTTGCGCGACAACATTGACCCAGAGGCCAAGTTCTCGGACGAGGAGTGCACAAACGCCATCCATCGCGTCCTGGGCGCAGAATGGAGTCTCGACTCTCGCATCGACGCGGGCGGCAAGAACCTCAGCCAGGGTCAGAGGCAGCTCGTGGGTATCGGCCGAGCTGTCCTACGGAGGAGCGGGCTTGTCATCCTCGACGAGGCGACGGCGTCGATTGACCGTAGCACCGCGGCCACCGTCCAGCGAATCCTGAGGCAGGAGCTCAAGGAGAGCACTGTCATTACGATCGCGCATCGGCTGGAGGCTGTTGAGGATGCAACGTGGTGCTTGCGGCTGGACCGTGGGCGCGTTGTTGAGTGCGGGCCAGCGAAGAATTTGGGAGGAACGTCGAGGGAGACGTCGGATATATAAAAGTATATGACCTATGAGCTGAATGCTATTTGCTTGTCGTTTTGAGAAGATATAAGGATAAGGTAGCAAGGGGGATGTGGAAGTTGATTATTCTATTAGACAAGTGTACAACAGAATGTTGTAGAAGATTTAGAATACAGAGATTTAGATGGGATTGTTGACTCTTATAGAAATGAAGCTTTCAATTAAGCAAAATATTAAATCGATGCAGTTTATTAGAGTTTAGATGTAGGTGAAGCACTGATCCTTAGCTGTGTAACGTAACAACATTCAGCAAACTATACCAATGTCTTCCATCGGTTCATTTTGGTATCATTTGACCATAAGTACTTGCGAACATGTCCGTTATTTCTGCTATGAGTTTATCCCATGACCTGTTGGATTGCTTGGATGTAAAAGATTGCTGCATGAAACATGCTGTGGAAGTGGTACAACATAAGGCATAATATCACGTCGCCTCAAAAGTCGAGGGCTCAGAACAAACACTCTGCTTGCCTGGCATCAAACATCCACAATGTTATGTATGGCTGCAGTCTCACTTAGTCTTTTCCGATCCATGCCCATGTATCTATCTCTGACAATTTCCAAAGATTGGGGGTTTGCGCTGCACTTTATCGCGATATTTCAGACACAATACGGTTAGCGTTATGCGGACCAATCAAATAGGCTTGATTAATGATAGCCCTCAGAAACCCTGTGGTGAATCATTTCCGGGGGACGATGCTTGACGGCAGAGCAGGGGGTCTTCCGTTTTATGCCGGCAGCTGTACAAGCACTCAGCCGTCAGTTGGTGCTGCGACAAAGAAGGCTTGTTAAACTACAATAACAGTGTGGGTTCAGTTAAGACCAATATCAATTCTAGTAGACATCGTTTCTCGTGCAGCGGAGGCCTTCCTCGGCGGATCGGCTATGTACCACGGACGCGGCTCCGTAAGTGGAGACATTCAAGTCCGTCAACTCGGAAGAGCACGCACGTTCCTTGCCTTAGCTCGGGAGCCAGCGGCATAGTCTGTCTATAAAACAATCAAATTGATCTATATCCGAGCCTCCGAAAGCTCCGAGTCTGTGCCCGAGTTGGGGGACGGCAGTGAACTCATCTTATCTGTGACATCTAATCGGAAAGGATAGGAGCATCGTGAGATGAGACGCTGCAATGGGTAGGTATTTCATGAGGTTGACTTACACTTTGGACATCAGCACTGGTTCGCTTTGTTAATGGTTATAATCAGCACGTAGATAGAATCAATTACCGAGCTGCCTCAAATATCTTGACCGAATCTTTTTCTCGTCAATCTCATCCGGCAAAGCATCTCCGAATCATAGTAGTTTCTATCCTTAAGAGTCAGAGATGGAAAATGAAAGGAAAACGGAGGTTAACGTCGCAGAGTCAAAATACAGACCTCGGCAAAGCTCGGTCATGCGCTTCACCTTGTCATCTTTTTTTCCCCTGATGACGGACGATGGCCGTTTGGAGAGGGTGTGTATGATAATGGTGGCGTGGGAATAGAGGCCGAGACTTGGGGGAGAGCTTGGTCCAACGAATTGAATGGATATTGCTCCAATAAGAATTATTTCAAGGATGGTAACGTCAGGATGCACTACAACTTATAAACACTTCTATCTACAGTTTAAAATATTCACATGGTAATCTAGAGAGAGTGTGCTGTTGATAAATTCCTAGATTCGGAAATAGAGTTGCTTAGCTAAAGGCGATCTTCACGCAGACGCAGACGCAGACAGAGATGGAGAAGAGCGGGACCCCGCAAAATCACAAGCTCGGCTACCCTTCGGTAAAGGCACCGACGTCACTCTTTTTGTTCTCTTACACCGAGCTTCGAAGCAAAGGTAGCTTACACTACAGTACTAGAGTATCTTTGGGGTTGAATCACGAGGTGTATCCAAAAGCTCGTGATCAACAGAATATCACCTAAACAGCGTCGCATGTGTAGGCAATAAACTGTCACTGTCTCGGCCGCATGGATGCCTCCTCCGTACCCCGGTCCTCCGCCTGCCCGGAGGCCAGTGGGGCTCGGACATAGCTGGACCTGAGGGCGACACCGGCGACGTCAGTAAGGTGGCTGTTGTTAGTCTATACTGGCGAGTTACGGAAGAGAGCGCATGTGAGAGGAACGGCTTGTTCAAGAGAGGGGTGTGAAGGGAGCAATTCCGTCACTCTATGAATTGCACTTCTGGAGCTTCACAAGCTTACAGGCATGAAAATATACAACAGAGTACAGCTATTCAAGAGCTGCATACTATCAATGTCTTCTCTCATCTCATATATCACAATACTATTCCAATAATACCCTAACCGCCAAGCCCTCCTCCGAGGTCCTCCATATACCCCCAATCCCCAACTCCAACTAATTCCTTCTTTTCCCCGTATGATGTGGGGTTCTCCGGACAATCAATAATAATAAAAAGGTGTGTAAGTATGAGAGCTAACGTTAGTCGGTCCCTCGCTCGCAAGGATCTCTCATATGCCATCACTCTTTTTTTTATTTAAATTCAAGCCCTTTCCTCCCTCCGATTTCCGCTCTTGCTACCCTTTCTCTGACTCTTGACTTTTTCTTCTTCTTCTTTTTCTTCTCTTAGCTTTCTGTTCTTCTTTTGCTTGTCGGCGTCGCTTCTACCTTCGATCTCCCATTCTCCCGAACCTCGGTTCTACGACTCGGCGCAAAACACCCTGACTTACGAAACTTGCTCCAATCCATATTAGAGCTCGGCGCAAGGTCTCTCGAGACTTGAGTCTGTCACAATGGCTCCTAAAGACGGCAATGGCAAGAAGGCGCCGCCCTCAGCGGCCGTCAACCTCATCGGTACGTTGAAACTATACCGAAACGGACTCTTACAATGCAGAGCTGTCGATACGTGAATTCAAACGGAAAGCTAACTCAATCGCAGCCGGTGGTGGTGCTGGTATGATGGAAGCTCTCGTATGCCATCCTCTCGGTAAGCTCCTCCAACACCAAAACTCACCATACGCAAACCCCACTAACATGTGAACCATAAAGACACAATCAAAGTCCGCATGCAGCTCTCGCGGCGCGCGCGCCAACCAGGCGCCCCCAAGCGCGGCTTCATCAAGACGGGCGCCGCCATCGTCGCAAAGGAGACGCCCCTCGGCCTGTACAAGGGTCTCGGCGCCGTTCTGACGGGCATCGTGCCCAAGATGGCCATCCGCTTCACCTCGTTTGAGTGGTACAAGCAGATTCTCGCCGACCGCACCACCGGTGCCGTCTCGGGCAAGGCCACCTTTATCGCCGGTCTTGCTGCCGGAGTCACAGAGGCCGTCGCCGTCGTCACCCCCATGGAGGTCATCAAGATCCGTCTTCAGGCGCAGCATCACTCCATGGCCGATCCGCTCGATATTCCAAAGTATCGCAATGCCGCTCACGCTCTGTACACAGTCGTCAAGGAGGAGGGTGTTGGTGCGCTGTACCGTGGTGTGAGTTTGACGGCTCTGCGTCAGGGATCGAACCAGGCCGTCAACTTTACAGCCTACAGCTACTTCAAGGAGTGGCTTAAGATCTGGCAGCCGCAATATGAGGGCACAAATCTGCCCAGCTGGCAAACTACTGTTATCGGCCTCGTCTCTGGTGCTATGGGTCCTCTGAGCAATGCTCCTATCGACACTATCAAGACACGCCTGCAAAAGACACCTGCCGAGCCTGGAACCAGCGCCTGGACCCGTATCTCTCGAATTGCCGCCGACATGTTCAAGTGAGTCAGGTCTAGAACTAGTGACAGTTACATAAGCTAATACCTTCCCAGGCAAGAAGGATTCCACGCCTTTTACAAGGGCATTACCCCTCGAGTCATGCGTGTCGCCCCCGGTCAGGCCGTCACTTTCACCGTCTACGAGTATCTTAAGGAGAAGCTAGAAAAGAGCAAATATTCCCTGGTCGGAGGCAAGTACGAGGAATAAGGAGTGGAGGAACGCATCAGGATCACCACCCAGTCCGAAGCGATTCTTTGTTAGAAAACCCTCTATTCAGAAGGAACAAAGACACCAACCCGTCCCAGTGTACAACTGTTTGAGAAACGCCTTATAACGTCCGAGTTTCTAATTGGTCCACAGTACAAGTCGCTGTCAAAGAGGCGGAAGAGGCAATTTGAAGCTGAAGCAGGTTGGGTGAGAGGACGAGTACATTAAGGGGAAGCGAGCAGAAAAGCAAAATTTCAGCATAGAAGGGAGGAACTATACCATGCATAGGGTTGAGGGCGGCTTGTGTTCTTATTTCATGCATGCATTTTGGATAAATACCAGCATTTGTAACTTTTGCAATTGACTTTTTGCGAATCAGCTTCATCATCGGTTCCTTGGACGTAACAGCTGTATTTGGATCTCGTTCTAGAAACGAAGCGCTTGAAATCAAGAACAATTCTTGAAGCCATACTCATATATGCTGTGAGTCATTTGCAGCGACACATCACCGGGCATCAATTTATCGCCCAGGTCGCTTCGGCCGGCTGAAGCCCTGTCGTGCCGAAGTCTTAGGATGCAGATCTTCCAAAACCGACTGCTCGGTAATCTCATTGGGCTCCTCGACTTCAAACTTCTTTTCCAGTTTAAGTCCAGCCTCCTTCTCGGCAACCTCGAGGACAGAGCGCTTCATCAGGGGGTACATCATCCGGAATTTGATGGCCTTGTTTCCGGGTGTCACCGGGCAAGTGTAGAAGAAGAGCACCGGACTCGACTCGACACCGTTGTGTGTGTGCGTGAAGCGGTAAAAGGTGAACCGCGGCTCAGAGGACGAAATGGCTTGGGTCAACTCTCCGATGCTGCTCGGCGCTGGCGCCTCGGGGACTAGCTCGACCACCTCGGTCTCGGGGTTGATTCTCTGTTCGGCTGTCAGTTTTATAGTGGTAAAGGAACATTTTCAAGTCGTGTGACTTACCAACATTGTCACTGGTCGTCCACCATCTTGGCCAACCTCTTTCAGGGCAGCAACCGCATCTTCCGAGACGGGCATGGAGAAGTTCTTGCTCAGATGAATCTCCTTGGCTCCTGTTCCTGATCCTGCCTCCTGCTCAGCACGCTTGACCTCGCCCAGTGTCTGCTCTTCTTCAGTGAGAGGGGCTTTCTGCTTGATGTGTGCATCGTGCTTCTCAAAGCCCTTCTCGCTCAGCTCCTCGGGCGTCGTGGCAAATATGGTCTCGCGGAAATGCTCCGATCCCAACTCACGAACAAGAGTCAAGCGTGTCGAAGCAAAAAGCATCTTTTGGCGCACCTTGGCTGAGTCGGGGACGTAGGTGATGGCTAGAAATCGCGGGGCCGTGTCGTAGCGGCGGAGGATGATGTAGAGGGCGGCATCTGACTTGATGTGCGGCTGAAGTCCAGTGAGGTTGTCGGAAAAGGAGCTTGACTTGGAAGGGATTGTAGCAATGGGAACCAGAGCTTCCTTCTCAATAGTAGCGAGGAGACCAAAGGTATCGTTGGACGCCAGCAACGAGTTGAACTCGTTCTGAAGCTCCTGGGAAGCTACAAGAGTTAGCATGCACTCTGCAAATAGCAATTCGGATTCATACCTGATATTCCTGACTGCATTTCGCCTGTGATTTCTGTTGATCAATGGATTTGTTTCTGGGATGAATCAGAAAGATATTGACCGTCAGTTAGGTTGCTTCGTTGTCAGACCTACCCCGCCACTTCCCCTGGCGCTCTGAGCTCCAGTGGGGCCGCCATTCAGACCATGCCACGACGAGTTACGTCAGAACTGGAGTTCTGTCTACCCTATGCCTGGGCATATATTTGTTGTCACAGAAGTGATGCCGCAAGGGGTGGATCAAACTCTGACTTGTCTGATATCCATGAGGGATATTAAACTAGCCATACTTGTAGAAGTACTTGTCACTATTGTTGTGGCCGGTTGCATAGGCATGACGCTGTGTGTACATGAAAAAGCGAGGCAGCGTGGGCAAAGCATCAACAAGGGTGCACGAGGCTCTACAAAATATATGGAATTAAAACCACTTGCCACTTCAGACACCAACCCAAGGTTCTTGTTCGTTCTCTGATACTAGAATGTCTTGTCTACACTGTTGATCTTAGACGACCCCAATATTGCCTGACATAACCCACAGTACCATCCACCTATCTGCACATTACCCCAGAGACAGTGTTTCCATCAAGTATATAGATGCTAGTAAAGCCACTGCCTACTGAGTCTTAAACAATCATAACAGCGACTAGAAGTAGTTTACCCAGCATAGTCAAAATCGGAACCTCAAACTGACTCGACTTTGACACATTGACATGAGTTGGTGTCGCCAAAGGAATAGGTTCAGGTGCCGTGTCTGTCAACAAGGTCTCACTTTCGGCAAGCTCTGAACGTGAGTTTGGCGGGATTCCAGGCACTCTCCAGGGTGTCTCTTGGGCGTCTGCTGCCGGGGTCACAGGAGGAGGGATTTGAGATAAGGTGAGAGTGGACGGGAAATTGATAGAGGGTACTGGAACCGTTTGCTCAGGGCTGTTGGTTGGAAAAGTAGGTGGTGGATTAATAGGCGTAGATGCAACCGAGGATGGAGGAGCTGGTGACTTTGGGGGCGGCAGAACAACGTTCGTCGACAGCGGCGGAACTTGAACTGCTTCACTCTGGGGAAGAGATGGCGCTGGCGGCGGCAGAGAAGCCTCTTGAGGAAGCATATCTGACATGGCAGATTGCTCCGGTGAAATAGGAGGAAGGACATCGTTGGACGGCACATGTTGACTTCCTGGGTTTGCCGGCTCGAGTGCAGTATCGTGGTCCTGTAGCACAGCGGGCTCGATAATGAACAGGTTCGAGATGCTGGGCGTGTCCTCTGGGCAGATTCCATCACACATTGGGGAGTTGGGGTCTTCAGTGCATGGGTAGTTGCAAGAGCGCTCGTCTATAGCTTTGATGGCGTTGGGATCGTCTCCGCAACGGCAAGCACTGGACGTATTAGAAAATTATCATGATGAGTGTATTGACAATGCTTACTCAGGAGATACTGCAGCAAACATGTGGCCTGTACAAGCCGCCTTGCATGTTAAAGGACCCAAAAGACCGCTGGGGAACATGACAATGTCGAAACCCGTAGCGTCGACAATTGCGCAGCCCCAGTATTTGAACGACTCCGATCCGTAGGAGCCCTGGCCTAGAACAGCCGCAACGCCAAAGATGGCGATCAAGAGATAAGTAAACATGATGAACCGATGAAGAACATAGAATGAGAGTTTCTCGAGAACGAGGGTAGACAGGCCAGGTTGACGATGAAGACGATAATCTCCGGCTTGTGAATTTGAAAGTGAAAAGTAAAGGGGAGAATGGTCGAATTTGATCATGGGTAGAAAGGAAGGCAAGTGGGTGGGCACCGTCCGGACGAGATGAAGGAAAGAGAGACGGCGTCCTTCCTGCCTTATCGTCGACAAGCATCGTGGCCGCACCTTACCATAGCTTACGGCCAACCAAACTCAACGCACAATAGGAAGGCTCTGTAAGACGATGGGAGCAAGAAAATTGAATACGAATTCTATAAAAGTAAGATCAAGCTCGTGGGTATCTCACTGTTGCCTTGTTTTGAAGTCCAACTCCGTAAACGCCCAGTAACCCACCCAGGATTAACTTTCGTCGTTATCTACTGGCGAACCCTTCATAGTACTTGGACTTGGTGACAATTCTGGTTTGACAGGAGAAGATTCCTGTTTAACAGGAGGATTGTTGATCATGCTGGGGTTCGCAAACGATTCCCGTTTAACAGAAGGATTGTCCATTGTCATGGGTTTCACCAGCAATTCCTGTTCAATGGGCACAGGAGGAATATTCGCCATGTCGGGTCCTGTCAAATCTTTTCGTTTGATACAAGGACCATCCAACTTGCGAGGGCATGGCTTAATGTCCTCTTCCACCTTCAGCAACGTCGATCTCTAGTTTCCTGTCGTGGCCGTCGGTTCTGATGTTGAAGCCGCAGCCGCCGTGGCCGACGCAGCCTCTCCTTGTGGCTCCCATGTTCCTCCACAGCGTTCAGCAAGTGCCCTCATCGAGTTTGCATCAAAGTTGTCGAGCAGACGCGACACCTCGGTCACGTCGCGGTCGATGCGCTCTTCCTTTTCTTGGCGGTGTGCGTCAGTCCTGTCGAGGGGTCCAAAGACCCAAAGCTCCTTGATTGTGCGCGAGAGGGCCAGAAGTTCTTTAATATTGTCGTACTGAGTCTTGTTAGTTGTTGTGTTTATGTTGCGTGGAGACTAAACTCACCAGTTGATCAAACTTTCTCTGCATCCTGATACCCGCAGCAGCCATGGTTTCTGGGTCTCTGAAGTTGAGCTTGTTCTCCTCGGCTTCAAAGTCGTTCTTATTGGTATTGTCCATGCCATGAATTGTAGCGCAGTTCATAAGATCACGATAACTTCTAAGGATTTCGAAAATGAGTTTGTTATGTTTGTCTTGGGATGGTATTAGCCAGCTTGACGAGTTTTGGAGGTGAACAGATCTTACCCAAAAGGTTGGTGCTGGCCGCCTGATCTCGATCCATTGTTATTGCAAGCAGAATTAGCAGAGTTAGTGAATAGTAATAGAAGTTGAGTATGAGTAGAGAAATTCTGATGTTTGGGAGGATCTAATCGTGGAGTTTGAGATATGATAGTGTTGAAGGTGAGCTTGATGTTTGATGGAAGGCTTAAGTGGGGGTGGGGCCACAATTCCGAGGTGGGGGGAGCTTCCCCTGCCGCCTTAGCTTCAGGAACTGCAGTTTCATCTGGAATGTGATGAGTTGGCCTTCCATTTTGCTCCATATCAACTTTATTCTTTGAAGGGACAAGTATCTTGATGGATCGATTGCGTGTGCCTTGTAAACCTTTGGCCTATCTTTTCAGCTAACCATATAACAATGTTACAGAAACCTCTATTCGATGCAGACATAGCAGATTGCCTAATCCCAAGCCCAGACGCCGTTCGTAACCAATAATTCCCATGAACCCAGAGGCGAGAGACCTTACTAGTTAGTGTCCCTCCGTCAGCGCGCATCCCATGATTGCCCCCCCAAGAATATGTAATACAAGCTTCAGAGAAAACATATTATGAAACTCCTCAATCATAAAAGCCTTGTAGGGCACGCAATTCGAATCGTAGTTGTTTAATCATGTTTATGGTTGACCACTCCACCCGCGGTTCTCTCCCTTCCAGCCGAGCTGGGGCCATCCCTTGGGCAGGGTTGAAAAGGGAGGAAGAGTGTATTGGCCTTCGCATTTGTCTTCCTCGCACGACATATCACACATGCCATAGTTCTGACAGTAGCATTCGGCAGCGTTTGGGCAATGGACTGGCTGTTTGCCAAAGATGACTGGAGAATGTTAGTATCTCGAGAGATCGACTGCTCCTCTAGAAGGGGTGTTGGAGGGACGTACTGTGCCATGAGTATTCCAGAACTCTGCCACTAAGGTCATCCCCCAGAGCGGATACTATCAACCATTCGCGGAATCGTACATATTCGGCGCGTGGACGCTGGCGGATGGTCTCGCGGCGCACGGCGAACTGGGAGCAACAGGTAACGCCAACCTCTTCGGGAATCTCAAGGCTAGGGAACAACTCCTGGAAAGCGGCCTTGTATACATGACGGGCGTGTACAGGCTCGCCCTCCTTCGCAGGAGATTCATCCTTGATGGGCCTAATCTCAGCAGGGCAGCCAAGGACCCAAACACATCGCAGATTGGCGTAGCCGATCTTTTTTAGGTTATCGAAACGAAACTTCTGGAGGAGAGGAAGAGCGTCGTAGTCAGGGTTGTCGTTGTGCCATTGGAATCGTTCGGCGTGGTGGAAGACAATATTTCCGGGCAGGGAGTCGTATCGGTCAATGATGTAGCTGGAGCACATCAATATTAACAAGACAAGATCTGGGATGAAAATACATACGTCAGGAAAACCATAGCCTCGCGACCCTTATTCATGGGCACGGTCAGCTTGGCCTTGTTGTCGTCGACGACGTAAATGTTCTTCTTCCACTCAGGGAGATATTCGTCAAGCCACGACGTATTCTCGTGCTTCATGCTTGCCACCACCATCTCGACATCGTCATCGCCAAGTTGAGTCGAGGAGTAGTCATTTCTGTGTTTTCGTGATGGCGTACTTGACGGTAGGAGGCTGTTGTGGAAAAAGTAGAAGAGGACAATGAAGAAGACGAATCCACCGATGGTATTGGCGCGATTCGAGCGTTGCCGCGGGCTCCAATGACCACCCATTTCGAGATGATGGCGGTCGGGCTCGGGGGCTGTGAAGGATGAAGGAGATGATGAAAGACAAACAAAAGTCGTAGAGATCTTGGAAGTTGGAGATGGAGCAAGGGTTGACGCAGTTCTTAGGGGGCCCTCAGGATTATCCCTTGAATTGCATGACGGGAGCTCACCCTTGGGACTGTCACGCTAAATGCCTAGACCCTTGGACGCCGCAGTGGCTTGGTCGGATGTGGCCATACCTGTCCCCTGTTTTAGTGCGATTTTAAGAGCCGCTGACTTCAACACCAACGACTTTTCAATCGTTGGCATTACTTATAATTTCTACTGGAATGGATTGAGTGAAGATTGGTCGTGCTACTCATTCCACCTACGCAGGAGACGGTTCAAATAGGGAATTTATTGGAGAAGAGCCACACTTTAATATATAATTTGCAGACAGCTCAGGTTGCTTAACTGTCCTCCATGGGGTCCAACATTCTATGGAGCCGTCTCATCTATACCAGCAAAACCAAGCACCCAGCTACAAACCCTGTCTTCGATTGCAGACAATATGATTTGAACGATGAGGGATTGATCTCTTTGAGTGAAAATTGAGTCAGTTTTCTTTTCTTTTTTTTCTTTTTCTTTCCTTCTCAACACTATAATTGCTCATGATCAGCGCGAACTTTCGATCAATGCTTATTTATGATATAGCTCTGAGTGGATGACGGTAAGCTCGAAGCTCAGGCTTCAACCACAGCCCAAGGACCGAGCCCTTCCACCCTAGAGAGGGCGTCTTTTGCTTCGAATTGCTGCCAGAATAACTTGAGTTTCTGGAATATCATTTGCAAGTGTGCCTTGGTTCATTCGCCTAGCCGGTAGCAAGACGCGACGCACTGTTAGAACGTTCATACACAAGCCATGGTGCGATACCTAGGTCATGGCTATTGACTACTACTGCATTATAGTTCATAGGCGTCTTTCAACCATGAGCGAAGATCTTGCTACGGTGCCGAACATGCAGCTCTATAGACGACTAGGCCCCAATGCTAACCTGATTAGCCCATCTCTTGTCGGATTTTCTTTGCAAAGTCTGATGGAAGTATCGTGGGAATGCTGCTCTGCACAATGCAGTAGGGGTTACTGAGATATGAGATCTGAACTACACAGCGACGTATGTACAGCAACAGACGTCTGAGTGATCGAGGATGGATATCATACAATTTTGTCGATTGCATATTGTCGCGTCTTTGAGATTGTGGCTGGTGATACGGGATAGGATCCAGCAGCCTTCATAAAGGCCATAATCCAATCTGTATCGGCAGATGTCTTTGGGTTGTGCCGTCGTATGGAAGTCAAATCTCGGGAATAAACCCATGCATCTCTGAAAATATCTAACAAAGCCCTTGGGGAAATCCTAGTTCCCTCGATTGAGTCTCGGCTCTGTACGCAAGACGAAAGGAAAAGTATTATAATTATTCGTATTTGACCCTGTCAACTTGCCGTCAACATGCAATCTCCCGCGACTGACCGCCTCCTGTCTCAGTTAGTGCGTTGTTATTGTTGTTGTCCAATCCGTGAACCATGTAATTCTCCGCGCCATGGGAATATGAGTCGGACTAATTTGCAGCAGCACTAATGCGAAAGGTTTGAGGCTGACGGTGAAACAAACGAGATGAGGCTTTGAATCCTTAGTGGAAGACTCAAACGACGGAGAGGGTTTCGAAGTGGAACAGGAGCATATCACATGCAGAACCGAACTGCAAGAAAGCGATCAAGGCCTTCAGCGTGGTAGTCTCCAGTTAAAACCCCATTCTTACGATGATTGCTGACCTCAATTCTATTCAGCGACATTTCAGCTTGGTGCTGACCGCATCTTGGCAAAGACACGCGAAGGCTTGAGTCCAAGTTTGATGATATCCATGCCACAATCCTTGATAGGAGCCGGGGATCCTAGCTGTCCTCATTCGCCTGGCCTTGCCTTGCCTCATGTCGGTCATATCGGGACTGACTACTGAATCGCCCACAATATCCACTCCTTGCACCAGTTTGATGGTCGCAGACGTGTGACTCAAATGGCACACAGAAGGTCTTGTCGAATTTCACCCTGAATAAGCAAGCACGGAAGCAACAGTTGTTGAAATGAAGACAAGAGAATGCTTATGATTGCAGACTTTATTAAGTGTGATCAGTTCAATCACATCACAATGCATCAACATTGAACGCCAAACTGCAAGGAAGAAAATAAGCTATCAGAACGGACCACAAACAGACTCGCCACGAAAAGATGACACCAAAAGTTTGGCCAAGAGAAAAGCTTGGTACTTTTTAGTGCAACGCGTATCCCCCAGTGTGTCTATCCCGCAGTGGAGAATCTGGAGATTTCCAAAGAAATTGCTCCGCAAGGATTCAAAGACCGCATCGGACTGTGAAGGACACTGTGTACAATATAGGTGGAAGAATGAACCGTCGACGATCAGACAATAAAGGATGACTTATAAGCAAGGAGTGCCAAAATGAGCGGTGCACAAAGTCGCCCGGCAGTCATCTTCAACACACTCAATCGTGGTCAAATCCAGCCCATGGCAGAGAACTCAACCTCAACCATGGGTGACGAATCTATCTCGTATAAAAATAGCCGCTCTTAAGCACTCAGGCGGAGTCATAAAAGCATTAGTCTTGAGCCTAATTCTACCGTCGTCCCTCTAACTCTACAGGGAGAACCAAGGAAACACCGTCAATCTTAGTCCTGATTTTGGTACTTTATTATTGGACCCAGATGTTCTTTGACGTTGGAGGGGGCTGTGCAACCTATTTTTTCACTCTTGTCCAAAGGCCCCATTGTTGTCTCGCAAGGAGTAGGCTTTATTATTTATCGCGGAATCTTTGACACGTCACGGACCTCCTTTTACAAAACAATCCGGAACCAATTGGGGGCAAGGTGAGTGTCATTGACATGTTCCGTGAATGATCTTGTTAGCTCCCTGTTTCTCCTTCGGCCGCGGGAGAGCAGCGGCTATTCGACTGGACGGCAAACAATTCTTAATGGAGTGCGAATAAGGTGCTAGGGCCTTGTCGAAGCCATTTTGGTGCCATTGCCCCCTGAAACTTGCATGCATTGTCATCCATATGATCGTAGCACTGTATCGATCATGTCTCCTCATTCCCCTTGACCGTTCGATCTTCAATTCTATTGCCCGTTACGACATGTGCGACTTGTGCAGTGTCACGCCTGATTCTTGTGAGTGTCTCAAATCTAGACGTGGCGTCAAAGTCTCTAACAAGAGATGTTGTTTTTGAAGATCAACACTTGCCAAGTCAAACCTCATGACGAATTGTGCTCACAACACGTCGAGATTCATTCTTCGCCGCTATCCCTTCCTGCACGCTGTATAAGGTAAGAGAAAAAAAATATGCAGTGTGCATTAGGGAGGCCAGGCTGTGTTTCAGATTTTTTTGCCGCGTGTGTTGAACCTCGACTTGGTAGCCCCCTACAGCAGCTCGCCGCAGGTACGGAGTCAGCGAGCCGCTGCAATTGGATTCATGTACGATGGAAGCACAGTATGGAAGTCTTGGATGCACATGGAGCGAGGACTTACACAGCACTCTAGCGCTTTCGCCCAGGCGGGCCCTGCCGCCAAACGCACCATCAAGGGTGAGCGGCAGCGCCGGGTGGTTGCAAGCAGCCAATGAAATGGTAAGACTTTTGATACAGGGTTGCAGTTAGGGGTGCCTGGCTTGCAGGTACGACGCTGGTTCCTGAATGGCGGCGGCATTGGGGCAACCTCCACTTGGTTCCCCCTACCCTCGTAACCATCCACGCCTCCATGTCTCTTGTTCTCTGGAAGAGCTTCATCCCCCATATCATGTCAGGAGCGTCCACTTCTTTTATTCCTTTGTCATTCTCCTCTGATCTCCTACCTACCTACTCTCGTTTATTCAACCTTATTTCTCTTGCTCCTAACTCGAGCATCTCCTCTCTTTCCTGGTCGTCTCACTTTGACCTCTATAATTCTTTTTATTTGAACCGAAGATCCAAGACACAAATACTCCATCTCTACCCCGGTACACTGCAGCAGGATCTGCATTTCTTCTCGTCAATCGTACACGACTCTCGTTCCCCCATTGCCCTCTGACGTGCTCACCGGCATCATGGGCGACACCTATTCTTCTGGCTCTGGCACTACGGCTGCTAGTAGACCAACCATTGACACCTCTCAAATTCAGGAGAAGCCTCACCCTCCGAGCGTTGACCCTACGCGCCTTCAAAGCCCGGATGACAACGATCCGAGGCGTCTACATAGCCTCGAAATCCCCCTTGACAATGTTCGCTCTCCTCCCTCACCCGCAGTCGGCGTCAACCCAGCTCTCTTCCGCAAGCAGACTTCTCTCGACATTGACGACTACTTCACTGGCCCTCGTGATATCCAAAAGCACTCAAAATGGCCTCTCGTCATGCAGATGCATGGCTCAATCACGCCCAAGCTGATTGTTCCTTTGATCCTTCTTGCTGGTTGGTCAACTGCCATCACACTCATTTCTAAGAATGTATATGAGCTCTTCGTCGACTCGCTTTTGCTTACCATTCTGGGTTTCGTTGTCGGTCTTGGTCTGTCGTTCCGATCCTCGACTGCATATGAGCGATATGCTGAAGGCCGCCGATACTGGAGCATGATTACCATGGCTTCCCAAGGATTGGGTCGTGTCTTCTGGGTTCATGCCAAAGACGTGGAAGGCCAGGATCCCCGTGAGACTATTCTCAAGAAGATCGGCGCAATGAACTTGGTCGTTGCGTTCTCCATCTCGCTTAAGCACGCCCTTCGCTTCGAGCCCTACAGTGCCTATCCTGATCTGGAGCACCTCATCGGCCATCTTAACACATTCGCCAAGGACGCTACCGTATCCGACCCGGATGCCACTTCCCTCAAGAAGAAGAACTTGTTCAAGTCTACCGGAGAATACCTGGGTGTGTCATTTGCTACAAGCAACCCTCGAAAGGCTCTTAAAAAGACCAGCAAGCCTCTTGGCAATCTTCCTCTTGAAATCCTCAACCATCTTGCCATTACTGTCGACCGCATGATCAACGATGGACAGCTCGATATTCCCATGCAGCAGACCCTTGCCTACAACCATCTTGGCATGCTGAACGACTGCATGACTGGTTGCGATCGTGTTCTCAACACCCCTCTTCCTATCGCATACACCATTGCCATCAGCCAGATCACATTTCTCTACGTCTTCCTCCTCCCATTCCAACTCATCGAGAAGCTGGGATACATCACTATTCCCGCTTCAGTCGCTGCCGCTTATATTATCTTCGGACTTCTATTCATCGGTCAGGAAATCGAGAACCCCTTCGGACACGATGTTAACGATCTTCCCCTCGAAATCTACTGTGAGCAGATTGCTGCTGATATGGATATCATCGCGTCTCATGATAAGCGCGAGCCTGATGCTTTCCTCCTCAGTGACAACACCATGCCTCTGTACCCTGTCAGCTGCGCTTCGTCCAGCGCATGGATGCACCGTAGTGACGAGAAGCTCCGCCAAGCTATCAAGGACAAGCCCAGCACCATGTTCGAATGGCGCAAGGACATTGCTCGCAAGAAGATGGCCGGCAAAAAGTTTGGCACCAACGACATGAAGATGCACCCGGGCGACCACAACGTCTAAAAATTTTTCTCCCTATCATTCTGTAATGCATGTTGACTGGGCTTCTCAAGGGAGTCGATCCACAACCACGGCGCATCAAAATCATCAACCATGTCTTGTTCCGGTTCTCTTTTAATATCGCCCTGGTTACCCCAGAGGCTTCTTCAGGGTTTACGGTGTGAATACGGTTTAGTTGGTACATATCATTGACTTTTATATATGACGGCAAGAGCGTGTTAGTCCTGTTTGATCTTTAGCACAATCAAAAATTGACCCCAAGTATTGCCTTGCTACTTGTTACTGCGTTTCATTCTTGAAGATATGAATTTGGTCGAAAACTGCCTATTATGAATCATAGCATGGTGAATAGCAACCCAGAAGAGAGCTGCCATCAGACGGAGCAGCTTCAACAGTAATAAAATGCGAATAAACTCGATTCAATTCTCATGTTTAGGTCTGGGTCAATTGAGCTTGAGCCCTCTCTTGAATCTTCTTGTGCATGGAGGGGTAGTTTTCGGGGCGGAATTACACCATCGCCGTGCCCCGCGTTTTCAAAGCTCTGCAGCAAAATGACCCGCTGCAAGAAAGCGTCTCAAAGCCTTTGCTAACCCTTGAGCCCACTTGAGTCACACTCGAGTCACACTCGGAATCGCCATTGATGCTCGCGCGGCGCTTCACTCCCTCCACCAATTTTTCTTCTTTTACTTCCTGTTCCTTTTCTACATCCTCCTCTTTGCGACGGTCTTTGACTCACAACCGTTCCTTTTCACTCTTGTTTAGTCGTCAACCCCCTCAACAACGACGACTCATTCCACTCTTGTATCACGACTCCAAGTATCCCTCCTCCCTTGGACATATTCGCACCATGGCGACCGACGGCAACGCGCTGGCTGAACAGCTCCAGCAGCTTAGAATCGACGTCGAAAAGTACCCCAACTGCCACCCTGACACCAATCCGGTCGATATCTACCGTTCCCATATCACAACCCTCCTGCAGCCGATTACTGGGGTTGATCCCAAAATTATCTACCCCGCCATCCAGTGGACTCAGACTCTTGACAAGGGAGATGCTATTCTCGCTGTCCCTGCTCTTCGAGTCAAAGGCAAAAAGCCTCAAGAGCTGGCCGAGGAATGGATTGCCAAGGTCAGCCGCATACAATTGCCGTTGTCGACCCTAATTGACTAAAATGATACAGTTCCCCGAGTCTCCTCTAGTCGAGAAGCCCACGGCTGCCGGTCCCTTCATTTCATTCTTCTTCAAACCTGCTACCCTCACTAGCCTGCTGCTCCCAATGATTCGAAGGCGCGCCAACGATTACGGCAAGAACCCTTACCATGGTCTCAAAGACCCCAACGATCCCAACTCTGAAAAGAAGCGCATGATTGTCGAGTTTTCTTCCCCCAATATCGCCAAGCCCTTCCACGCTGGTCATCTGCGAAGTACCATCATTGGTGGCTTCCTTGCTACTCTTCACGAGGGTGCCGGCTGGAATGTGCGCCGAATGAACTATCTGGGTGATTGGGGTAAACAGTATGGACTGCTGGCTCTGGCCTGGGAGAAGTGGGGTGACGAGGAGGCTCTGAAGGCTGACCCTATCAACCACCTCTTCAACCTCTACGTTCGCATCAACAACGAAATGTCCGAGGAGAAGGAGAAGATTGCGGCCAAGAAGGCCGAAGGCCAGGACATCACCGAGCTTGAGGCCTCCTCTCTGGATGAGCAGGCACGAAAGTACTTCCGACGAATGACGGATGGCGATGAGGAGGCTGTCAGCCTGTGGCGACGATTCCGAGACCTCAGCATTGTTCGTTACAAGAAGACCTATGCTCGTCTCAACATTGAGTACGACGAGTACTCTGGAGAGAGCCAGGTTCCCGAGGAAGACATGGAGAAGGCCGCCAAGGTTCTTTCCGAGAAGGGTCTTACTGAGGATGCCAATGGTGCTACCTTGATTGACTTCTCTAAGCACGTTCCTGGCAAGCCTGGCAAGAGTCTTGAAAAGGTCATTCTTCGCAAGAAGGATGGTACTGCTCTGTACCTCACCCGAGATATCAGCGAGTTGCTCAACCGACATGAGAAGTACAACTTTGACCACATGATCTATGTCGTTGCGTCGCAACAGGATTTGCACCTGAAGCAGCTCTTCAAGACAATCGAACTCATGGGTCATGAGGATATCGCAAAGAAGTGCCAGCACATCAACTTTGGTATGGTCCTTGGCATGAGCACCCGAAAGGGTACTGTCAAGTTCCTTGACGATATCCTCCGGGATGTCGCCGAGAAGATGCACGAGGTCATGAAGAAGAACGAGAACAAGTATTCTCAGATTGAGGACCCTGAAGCTGTTGCCGATATTCTGGGTATCAGCAGTGTCATGGTTCAGGACATGTCTGGAAAGCGGTAAGTATATTGAATCAGCAGGGGTGTTTGTTACTGACGTCTTTAGAATAAACAACTACAAGTTCGACATGGACGCCATGACCTCGTTCGAGGGTGACACTGGCCCTTATCTGCAGTATGCCCACGCTCGTCTGTGCTCTATCCGCCGAAAGGCTGGTCTCAGCGACGAAGACCTGGCTACTGCCAACTTCAGTCTCCTGACCGAGAAGCACGCTACGGATCTCGTCCGACTCCTCAGCCAGTGGCCCGATGTTGTGCAGAACACCCTCAAGACCCTCGAGCCCACTACCATCTTGACATATCTCTTCAAGATGACCCACGTTCTCAGCTCCAGCTACGACCACCTCCGAATTGTTGGCAGTGAGACTGAGCTCCAGAAGGCTCGAATGGCTCTATACGATGCTACTCGAATTGTTCTCCACAATGGCATGAGCTTGCTTGGTCTTACACCTGTTCAGCGGTATGTTTATCTATGAGTAATGATTTGTGATATTTACTAACGATGAATAGAATGTAAGCTACATAAATCAGAACTTAGAAATGACATGGGACGGGATAAAAAAAAAACGGGCATGTGATGTTGGGCGTCGAGTCGCATCTTGGCCGTTGGCGCATTAGATGAGAGCACGAAAAGTTAATAATATACCCATTCAACATATTTGCATTTCTTATCAGAGCTGCCTGTGAAGCCATGATAACTACCTTAGGGCGCGGGGGTATTTTAACAGGGCTTCAATAGGGCTAGGGTCATCATGATAGTCAATAACAGTATGATATCTAAGATATGGCAACTCCAGCAATTATTTAACTGTCATTGTATTCACTGAACAGCCTAGTAGTCACTTTTCAGAGGGATCTTGCTGTCAGCTTATAATTATAACAGCTTACAAGGCAGGGTTATTATAATCTTACTGCTAACATTGTATTTAAAGCTAACAGACGTCTAGCTAGGTAGGCAGCAAAAGGTAGGCCCGAAAGAGGTCAGATTAGTACTAAAGTTAGCTCTAGAAGGTATAAAAATGGGCATAAAAACAGGCAAAGAAGAGGGTTACGATAAAGGTAGCCTAGGTTTTTAGATATCTCTTTTTCAATAAGTCAAGGCCGCAAGTCAAGCCTACAGCCTTAAAGCCGTCAAGATCAATCAATTCAATCAACTATACCGCTAGACCACTGGTCAGGTGATCTAACAGCTATTGAGGAAGGGATCAATTAGATCTATATATGAGGAAGCTGCTGACCTAGGTACGTGCCTAGGTAGGCAGGCAGCCTGCCCCGGACCCAGTTTATAAGCCCGGGCTGTTGACTATAGCAGCTGTTAATCCCCTGACACCTATTGGTCTTAAACACCAAGATAGCTGCTTGTTCATTATGGCTAGAGAGAAAATAGAGGGCATTTTCAACAGCTTATATAGGTAGTAACTATAATCTTATAATGTTAAAGATTGACATTCTGTTATGACTGAAATACAGCTGTAGCCCCTATTAGCAGCAAAAACCCTGTCTGTAGCCCTGTTAAAAAAAAGAGGGTGCGCTCGTAGGTATGTAACACCATCTCTTACAATATCTGGTGTTTGTGAGATTGTGAATGACAAGGATTTGCAGGCAGCCGCATTTCTATGATATGATTGGGTGACAATGTGAGCATCTTTGCCAGCCAATGAGCTAACGCTGGCTGTTGATCTTTTCAGGCAGCAGCATTTTCTCCCATTGTGAACCCATGGAAATGACCGCAAATAGGCCGCGACCCAAGATCAGATCCGCTTTGTGTAGGCAACGAGATAAACCTCTCTCTCAACAAAACATTTGAATCCATCGAGTCTCTCTCCTCGTATTACATGTGACTCTTTTTCTCTTGCACACAGCGAGCGCATGGCCAAGACAATTATGATGAATGCCAATGGCTGCTAAGCCTCTCTTCAATTACACTACCTACTATCCCCGCATCAGATCGCCGTCCAGCATCAAGTTACGTTTACCTCATTCTCCTTAGTCTCGGCAGCAACCGCATAAACAACGACCAACTGCCGTATTCAAGGTCTTGAAGATATCAGCAATCATGGACTCTTTCATGCCCCTCGGCGGCTTCCAGCTGCCTTTCCAAAAGCGTCTTAGCAGACTCTACAACGATACAAAGAAATCAAGTGACTTTGTCAAAGAGCCAGTTCAGAATGAGGAGGATCCAGAGATTAAGGCCCTACATCGCAAGCTTCGCATTCAAAAGGATCGTCTGGTCAGCTGGGGGCTAGAATGGTCTGAACCGACCCAGTCAGTCGAGATTGATGAGTCTCTATCTAAAGCTGGATTGAGCGAGGTCGTGGGGAGTATCATGTCGACCATCAAGGACATCCTAGCAGAAGCTGAACCACTCTGGCTTAGTTCAAAGCGCATGATACAAGCACCGCAGACATCAAAAGACTCGAAGCCGCCGCTGGTTCAATGGGATAAGAACCGCTTCGAGGATCTTGTCAATGATCTCACTGCATCAATCGATACACTCTACGACCTCTCACGGACACGAGCATATGGTGGAATTCTTAGGCGATCGTCAAAAACACCTTTCAAATCGCAGGCCCCTGCCGAGGATTATCGACCGTTTGAGTCTAGTCGCATGCAAACGCCTCAGCAAATTGACCCCCAGACCTTGACATTTGCGAAGCCCAGACAAGGTGACAAGACTTCTAAACCTCGTGAGGTGGTCTTTATGAGTAAGACAGCTTATATGGAAATCACACATGGAAATCGTGAACCATGGGGACCACTACTTCTCGAGTATGCTACCTTTGACTCCATATATTCCATAACCGGCATCATGCCTCCCATGGCCCGCTTTGAGAAACTATCGGCAGGTCTGCAGCAGGACTCTCAAAGGTCACCAGGCACGTGGACCGGATTGCCTCGACTCCTGGGCTACTTTGAAGATATCGAGAACTCAAGACTGGGTCTTGTATACCGGTTTCCTTACCCCTTCAACGCCGTTTCAGTCGAAAGCCTTGCAAAAAATCCAACTTACAACCTCCCAACCTTAGGTGACCTTCTCTCACTACCGGGATCAGAACCTAAGCTTGAGGCCAAGTTCAGACTGGCTCACAATCTGATGAACACCGTGTTCGATATGCATGCTCGCGGCATCACCCATGGAAACATCGTCCCAAGTACTGTTTCTTTCGGCGATGCTGTGACCTCTCAACCAGGCTCAAATAATGAAGAAGTGGATATTCGTCGTCCATTACTCTCATCCTTCGATCTTTTTCCCGACGATACCCCTTCGACATCACCAAACCTATCGCGTCACCCGCTGGATCCACGCAATACTCAATCCTCTCCTCTTGCGAAAACCCCCGATCAGCGGGTCCTTGACCTCTATTCTTTGGCGATGCTCCTACTTTCAGTTGGTCTTTGGAAAAGGCTCGAAGATCTTTTGCCTGAGAATTCGTCTTGTGTTCCCGAGTCAACGCTGGAACAACTTGCTGTAAGATGCGGTAGTCTGTACACAAAGGCTGTTCAAGCTTGCTGGGGCGCCGTCGACGACGAGCTTTCCGGTCGATCGTCTGGAGAATCTTTACTTTCTGCGGTTCAAGTAAGGTGTAGTCGGTTTCTGGAAGCCTGCTGTATCTTGGATGGTGTCAGTGGTTTGGAAGACAGGCTCGATCAGGAATTAAATCAATCGGAAACGACCGGCTCTGCAATCGATATACCTGCTGTTAAAAGCAGCAAAGACGTAAAGGACACGAAGGACTTGAAGCTCTCGCTGAAGAGCGCGAATGAGAAGCAGTTTCCTGCACCAACGCAGACCTTGATGACAGAGAAGGATGCCGCCAAGGTTGAAAGTGGTGTGGATGTTGACGGTATGTTCTGCTGTTTCCATTCCCGGCCTGCTTGGAGATGCTAATCGCTTTTAGACACCCTCGAAAAACCTTCGAACCAATCCGAGGCTAAGATGCGCCTTTACCCACATGTGCCACTCTCACCGGAGGTCGTGGAGCGATGGAACAAGATTCTCATGCCCCAGATCAACCACGCCCTCCGTCACTTCTACCACAAATACCCCGAATCTGTTGAAATCTCTCTTGAGTCCGTTGGCCCTAGCCCTCAAAAGACTCAACCTACAGTGCTTGTTGTATGCACCTCTGTAGGCAAAGTTCGGGCTATTCTTAAGAAGAGAATCGGTGACCTTTTCGATGGCACCACCGGCTTCGGACTAAAGGTCTGTCGAGGGCATGTTTTGAGATCTTGTCGACAGCCAAATTCGGTCCTTCGATCAATGGCTAGAAGAAGTGCAAAAGGCTCCGGATTAGAGACAGACGAAATCGAAGCAATAAACCCAGAGTATCAGGAGCGCCCGGCAAATGGTGCCAGCATTGGAGCCTGGATTGGAGATCACCATTTGCCCCCTGTTAGTCTCGGAGGCCTTGTGATTGTCGACGATAAGCCTTATGGGATGACGGTCCACCACATGCTCGACGATCCAGACCGCGACTTTGGACCAACTGACACTTTGAGGTGCAGTGCCCTGCCTGATCTGGACTGGTATGCTCAGCCAGGCGACGATAGCACCCTGGATGACGATTTTGGTTACGAGTTGTCTGATACTGAATCAGAAACTTACTCAGAGTCCGATATCACCAGCGATTATGAAGATGAGGATGAGGAAGGGGAAGATGAGGAGTACAACGAGCCTGGAGACATTCCTGGCATTGAACCGGGATGTGGCGATGGTTATATCGTGACACAACCGGCTTTGGATGATGTGGAAGAGGGCTTCTACCCCGATCCAGAGACTCAAGACGAGGACCACCTCGACACATACAGCGTAGGAGAAATCTATGCTTCAAGTGGTATCCGCAGGAAACAGGCTAATGGCCTTGTTCATGAGGTTGACTGGGCACTCTTTGAGTTTTCTCACGACAGACTGCCTGATGACAACAACATTCCGCTTATCCAGGGCGGCTCAACTGTCAACATGGTTGATAAAAAGCGAGAGTCAGCCATGCTGCGGCCGACAACTGTGGCGCCGTCTGCCTCCCTTCCGAATATGGAGGTGCAATGCATGGCTCGAACGAGCGGCCTGCAGACTGGCAAGATTCTACCAGCTCTCACTAGTGTGAAAATCTACGGTCGTGCTTCACCTAGCCACACGTACCAAATCACCAGCGTGGACGAGTCAGAGCAAGGAATGCACAACAAGGGTGTACCGCTTGGCATCCCTGGCGATAGCGGTGCTTGGATCGTGGATCGTCAACAAGGTCAGCTCTGTGGACACGTCCTGGCCTGGAGTCAGCGCAAGCGAGTCGCTTACATCTGCCCTATGGATGTTCTGCTTCAGGATATTGCAGAGACTCTCGACGCCCATGAGGTGAAGCTCCCTGGAGGTAAGCCCGTGGTAACTCTAGGTGATACTCAGGCTTGCACTGCTTCCAAGGAACAGAACGTCTCTGAGCCTAATGAAGATGATTTAGAAGATCTGGTGGATGAGGAGGAAGAACTGCCTCCGCAACTGGTAGGCTCTTCAGGCTCAGTAAAGGACACAACCCCTAGTGCCCGGAAATCTCCCCTTTCGAGCTACAGCGGCGTCAGCGAACGGAGCTCGTCGAGCCCCATTCGACTCGACACGTCAAGTGACTTGGGAGGACTTTCGAATCGGTTTGATGAAATGAATATGAGCGGTAGTTTCGGGATAGGCGTTAGCGGTTGACAGCGGCAGTAGTCTTTCTTTTTGTTTTTCTTTGTTTGGAGACAGATAAATACCCTGGTAGTAAAATGGTTGGTTGGGGAAGAAGGATGGGATGATACAGCTAGGTAGTCCAAGATTGGCCTTAGAGGTACGGTACACTCGATCCTGGATAAAATTGCAAGAATACGATTGCACCATGATCCTTTGTAGTATTTCGCTGGCATTCTCCCTGAAGCTTTACATAAAGTCGTCCTCCCAGTTCTCATCACGTTCCTGGTTGCTTGAAGCAGCCATGTTGTCTTCAGTAAAGAGATCATCATACGCATGGTCCTTCTGCCACTTCTTCTCCTTCCATTCCTGAGCCTGCCGCGCCTCTTCCTTTTTCTATAAGCAGTACCAATCAGTGACTTGGATCCGACTGCAGATACATTTCACTTACCCTGATCTGGTATGCAGCCTGATCCCGCTGTCGCAGCTCCTTGAGGCGATCCTCCTTCTCCTGCTTGAAGTCGGGCTTCTTCTCCACCTTTGTCTTGTTGAGGCGGTTGACGATGGGGTTCTCGCGCTGGGGCACGAGGACGCGCTTTACTTTGCGGGGATCCTTGAAGCCGACCTGGCCAACTTCCATGCTGCCGTCCTTTTTGAGGTTGGACCAGGGGGTGTAGATAACTGTTACATTGTCCTTCTTGTTACCTGTCGGAGGTGAGTGGGTTGGTATTTGGGTGGGTGAGGTGAGAGGTACCCTCAATCGAGTTTGCCTTTGTCAACTGGGCGAGATCCATGACGAGATCTGCTGGGAGTGCGTCCCATGCTTGCCCTTCCTTCATGCGCAGGTAGATATGGGCACTGGATAGTTTATCGGCGTGAAACTATATTGCGACGGTTCAACGTTGTCAGCCCTTTTACCCCAAACTAGACACTTGGTAGTGCTATCTCACCCTGTGAATCTCAGTCAGCACGGCTTCCAACTCGATCTGGACGACGCCCTCACCAGATATCCTCATCCCAGCCAAACTTGATCAGGTCCTCATCTAGCATCCAGTCTCAGCCGGCGGGGGAACAGCGCCAGAGTGTGTGGCTTTGCAGGGCGGGCATACTCTCGAACTTGTCCTTGCCGACGTAGATGAAGCCGGGGGGGTCGACGACGTTGGAAGTGAAGTAGTAGACCATCCTCAGTTATATCACGAGTAAGAGCCGATACGAAAGAGAGGGAGAAAAGGGCTTTACTTTGGGCGTCGTTGGTCTGTGATGAGATGAATCCTTGAATGAGGGGATCTTGGAAAAATTTCGGCGGAGTCAAGGTACTTGGCTGCTAACAATAAATTTCCTGCGACAGCAAAATTGGGGCCAAAAGCAGAGCAGGTCAGCCCTACGCGATGCTCCCAGAGTACACTAGAGCCCGTAGCTTGGTGCACGTGATATCGAGAAGTACAATGCATGGACTCATGGGACTTTAGCTAATTCTAAAAATTACCTAGTATTTTATCTTGTACTTAACTAAGAAAAGGTCTTTGATATGAATGTTTTATCGAATGCGTTATCGGCTGTAATAATGAACCAGGGTCGACTTTCTTAGTTATAAGGTACCTAGGCAACTTATCGTACCTCTCGTAAAGACCACCAGTAGGGTCAAAGGATTGAGTGGCAGAAGGTTATAACCCTTGTGTTCTACTACGGCACGGCACATCTTGGCTCATCTCGCTAGATGCTATGGCGCAGACGAGTGACGCTCTTTTCTAGGTTTTAACACGTCTCAGTCCATAGACAGCCAACACCTTGTCAGTAGAGCGGATGCTCATACTTTACCCCCTGTTCTAAACGTCTCTCACCTCGAGATAACTTGTCCTCTAAATCCCCTGTTCTAGATCTCATCGAACACCACTATGTACTATGATCGACGCTATCCAAGTCCGACATGGTGGGAAAAAGCAATTATAATGCAAGTATCCGTATGTTAACATGCTTCGCTTGATTACTAGACTGCTGATCAATCTTGGTAACAGTATCTGGCTCCACCCCCTCATCAGACCCCAGGATCGCGGGCCCTCCAGATTTTGTCCGATCGGGCTTGGACGGAGCTGGGAGCATGGAAGTAACGAAAGTGAGTCTGCGGAAGAGGCGGAAATAAGAGGATGCAAAGGTCCCTGCAAGCAAAAACGACGCCAAGCCTCTCTCGGGATTTGTGGTCCCTTTTATGGCAGCCTCAGCCTGACAGGCACAAAAGAACGTGCTCATTTTTGATCTCTTTGTGCCTTGTTCTCCAAGATTTTCTCCGAGCTGGCAAGCTGTCCTAGGATATTCCATGTAAATGAGGGCTTTACAAGGGAAAGATTGAAAACGTTTCCATCCGGGCAAAGACGTTTTTCCCTCCAGAAACAGCATAGTAGCCACAGTAGTGTGCCTAGTAGCGCCGAGTAAGCACTTAAATATTAGAAGTTCGGGCGGGTATACTTTCCAGTCCGGTTGTTTCTATGCCCCCGGCCCGGACTCGGTGCCCCGGATTCCCGGACTTGACGCCTCCGTTCCGAGCATGCAGTCGGATTGGTTAAAGTTTAAGCCTTTTCCCTATGCTGCCTGGCGTCATAACGCTGTCCCTAGCTTCAAAGAACCTTTAATTGGCCAGTCGAGAGGTTACAGCTCAAACCGACATGGGGTGCATCGAGTCTGCCTCCCCTATCGATAGGTCAGACTACTACGTAGCGCTTGTTGGTTGGCACTGAGGGCCAGATCATGCAGGTTTATCTGCATCTTGAATGCCATAACCGAAAGCGAAGCGTCATCCAGCGCCCAAGCGAGATATAACGTTGGCCAGTGGACAGGGTTGAAGCATGTCAGTATACTCCGTATGATTTTCACCACTCGACTGCGTGTCATAAACGGATAAAAAGTAATGCATAAGTTCCTTGCGAGTTTTGAAAGCTGAATCAATATGGTATTCAATCTAGATCAACGCTTTCTTTAGAGGCAATTCCCTGCTCTAAACGAATTAATGCCGCCATCCTCGGAGGCGTATCTTGTAACCAGCGTCTTACCTACACCATGACCATGTTGCCCCCTTGCGCCGCCGCTACAAATGCTAGCTGAACCCAATTCTATCTTGCATCAAGTCGGAGATGAAGGCATAGAAACACCAGCGGCCTGAAGGTTCCGGATCACTGTATCTTCATCTTGTGCTGATAAGATCAGACGAGTAAGCTTTCTGGATAGACGACCTTCTCTGTCGAGGGAGGACTCACACAAGGCCGCTGCCGATACCGCGCCGTTGATGACTGAAATCCGGTTGCTTTTAACTTGTTCGTGAAAGGTATAGCCATCAGAGTTCTCGTAGGCAACTTTGTATACATCGACCCGGATTTTGTAAGCCCCTTCATACGGAATGGCGAGGTCTGTAAAAGGGAAGTAGATCTTTGGCCTTGACGATCCGATGGCCTGGGTTAAATCAATACCCGTTACATTCTTAGTGCCCAGCAATCCCCCATCGATAATATCACCATTGCGTGTCTGCAATAACGCCATGGCGAAGAAGTAGAAATCAGGCAGAGGTCCTCTCAGGGACAACTCTGCAACCAGGGGAGGATATAGGATGGCGGATATCTGGCTCCGCGGAGGTGGCTGAACCACAATATTGAGGCGTGCCATGCTGTTGGCGACTTTTGTTGAATTGAGTTCCATATACCTAGGCACTAGTATGCCACCTCAATCCCAATCCAGAGTGATGGTTCTCACCATGTTTGGGAAGTCAGTCTTGATATATAGTGCACCCATTCAGCCTTGCTTCTCGAAACCCCCTATCGATAATAAGTATCCTATCCTAAGGGGGCTGACATGGAACAATGGCTTCAAGACGGTTCAACAACACAGGCCATTCGTTGGGTGCCCGGAAGTGTAGGCGCCTTTGCCGAATCAGGGATGAGGATGGCGAGTGTAAAGAAAGGAGATGGCGGCAATATTTGCAAAGAAATGTGCAAGGTACCCTTTGCTTTTCCTTCTCTGCCCTCTGTTGCCCATATATTAATCTCCCGCGCAATCGAGTAGCCGGTCAGAAGGAGGGGGGGAGAAAGCAGGAATAAGGCTTGACTGGTCGGCAGTTTTTGAGACACGTGACTCAAGATGGGCATCAAAGAGGTTTAGCTGAGGTTGAAGCAAGGCAGGACGAAGCGATCACGAAGGTAGATGAGAGCATCAGTATCAGTGTGATGTAAGAATGCGGTAGCTGCCACAACGGTAAAAGGGAAGGGGAAGAAGAAAGATGACGGGATGGGATGTGTAAAGTGCGGTTTCAATACCAGGCTGGTAACCGTTTTAGGAGAGGAGAGGAGAGGAGAGTCCGCCTCCGATCTTTAGACCTTTGGTCCTACTTGGCCTTTGCTTGATCTTGGTCCCTGGCCCTTGGAAGTTGGAGGGTGGAGTAGAGTTGCAAGGCAAGGGTGGACTGGACTTGGCATCCAACACGACACGACAAGCTACGACAGGACACGTCCAACAAGGGACTGACCTGACCGTTGGATATGTAAACGCCAGTCCGAAATATCGAGTTTACTGGCAAGAGCTATCGACGATTTTAAGTAACAAACCACCTTTCATCACGGCAAGTACCTACGGCATTTGCTGATGTATAGGTGGAGGCCGACCTACCAGCCTACCTACCAGCCTACCTATGTAGGTTTGTGGATAAGCCGTTTAATCTCCATACCTCTTTTCATGCAGCTATGGCGTGGCAGATCTCTCCTGTACGATCTAGGAAATGGCTCGATCGGCCCTGATCAGTGATCGAGTCGAGGATCTAGGGGGCAAGTGGATCAAGCTTAATGCTGCAAAGAGCCATCAGCCATTCTCATGAGGTTTTTTTTCGAGCTTTTCCTTTTGCTTCCACGGCCACGTGCTAGCAGAGACATAAAGGAAACGCTGAAACATGTTTAGGGGCGATGACGAGAGCCGATTGCGGATTACCGGGATCGAGCATTCATGGTTGGGCTGGTGCCCATGACGCCAGCCACCCTTTCCCTTTAGTACATAGATCTTGCTACCTGTTACAAGGCTGATACAAAAAGCAAAAGGTTCTCGCCGTTGAGCAGCTAATGAGTGGTTGTAAATTCATTTCCCTGACAGCTACAAAGTGAGGCCGCCCGGGCGTTGGGCAACGAGGGTCCAGCTGCCAAGGAGACTGACGGCATGACACATATTGTAGTGTAAATACAAACTTGACCTTGATTTAATTTGAGTATCCAACTTTAGATTTAGGAGTACTACCTGCCCCTCCCCTAGCTTCCTCGGAGAGTGGTGAGCGTCCCAATTCAGCCCAAAGCTGGGGCCAACAACTGCCAGTCAGCTCGGGAATAATGAAGCAGAATGTCCAACCGAATTCCTGGTTATTAGCGTAAACTCTGTCTCCCGGCTTGAGTTAGTGGCACCGGGGAGTTCCTGGTTGGTGAGACAACGATCTTCAGCAAGGAACCATGGCCAGGGGTTATCTCTGACATGGCCTTCTACAATGTGCCCTATCCGTATCCGTACATAACGTTGGTAGTTGGCTCTCTTCAGCATGAGTATGTATGTACATATGTGACTCTGCGGCATGTGATACCCTCAGCTATCAGCAAGTCGTATTGCGGCTCCCGGATTGCGGCTCCCCTTACTTCCGGCTCTGATTCTTGTATCCGTGGTACGATTCCGATAGGCCCGAGACAGTCTTGACACGACAGAGTAATACAGACTTGGCATCTTGGCTTCTCCAGGCTACCGTCGAATCCATTGACAAGCCCCCCTAGGCCGGGTTGGGGTTGGGTCACGCCATTTTCAATATCAGCCTCCTCCACCTGAAGTTTGCCGACGAAACAATCGTGGCTGCTGAGTTGGGCGACGCAAGGCTCTCTGGTTCATATCAAGGCCAGGTTGTTCTACCAAGATTTGAGGCTGGATGATATAGGTTGCTGACTGGCCTGTTGTCACTTCATAGCAGCTGAAAAGCGATATGAAAGTCGTTACCCTGGGGTCGAGAGTCTGGTGCGATCTAGAAGATCTATAAATACAGAGCCACAGCAAACACGCAGCCGGGCGAATATATCCGAGTCTCGGTTGACTGGAATGTGACTATTCCTCGGGAGAACCAGGAGAACTCCCGAGGCCACCAATAATGTTTGCTGTATGCTATGCATGTCTTTCTCGGTGACGGGTGCAGTTGCTTGTTTGTTTGTTTGCCTTTATTCTTGCGTTTCATTTCGCCGAACAAACAACATCATCTGAGGCTGACAGTGATGTGACTGACGAGCAATATCATCTTACCTAACAACTGACTAAACAACCAATATGTGTATACCCCGGTCCTCATAAGGAGAGAAGCACAGTCCTGCTGCATATCAAACAAAGGGTCTTAGAACAGTCAGTTAACTACTCCGTATAACATCTTTATATTACCCCCTCTATCCTTTCCCTTGAGCGATGAGGGTATCAGGTATATCACCATATGATAGACTTTATACTAGGTAGTAGAGGCTTTGCATGATGCGCGTGTGGGGGAGTGGAACCTTGCAGGATGGCTGAGTATGTGTAGGTTTGCTTTCAAAGAATGGTCTACCCCGTACTTTTCTGGACATGTCATCAAGGGTCCATTGCTTGATTAGTTGGTGTGGTATTAGTACAGTCATGTGTTCGAAACAAGCGCATCTCGTTGGAGTCTCTTTGTCTGATGACGGACTGCCTGGAATTTAACGGTCTTTATTCGGTCTGTTCCTGGATACCTACAATAGGTCAGGGTGCCCCTTGTTGACAGGTGCTTTCATGCATCCTCAGGCTATACTACGAAAGTATAAGTGTGAGTAGCATCTTCGAATGAATAACATTCTCGAATTAATGAATCACCACATGTACCCCACGCTATCAGCTCAACAAGCTGCTTCTCTCTCGTAGACCCTGAGCGCTACCGGTTTCCTCTTCTAGACAGATGCTCAGCTAACATCACTTGCGATTTTTCATTTGGCCCCAGTTTTGTCTCTGTCTGTCGTTGGCAATCAGTCACAGGGTTCTGATGCGGAGCCTGCATGACAGCTCTCGGCTTTTGTACCTGGGCGGGCCTGAAGCATTTGCTCCAGAGACGAGGCTGTCACGATACCTTAGTAGTTGAGCTACTCAACTGATAAAAACATTGTAACATGGAAACTACTCCCGACATCTATCTTATCTGTACCTACATCATAATCCAATACAGCACCATATTCGCATTTCTGACCCCTGAGACCTGTCATTCTTTAAAACTGCCGGGGACGTGGAACCCACAAGGCCCCTACCGTTACATTGATAGCCGCCATGTTTACAAAGGACCCTAGAAGCGAAACTGTAGCGGAGTAGATACCTTCGTTCCACGGAATCTGCCGTCTGTGGCGCCCGCGGTAATGTTAGTAGGCTGGCTGGCTTCTCGTCAACCAAAATGTTTTCCTCTTTTTCAACTTGACCTCGTTCTGTATATTTTGGCCATGTGCTCGTCGACTTTGTCGCCTATACAGAACACAGAGTATTGACCTCGGATGCAAGACTGGAAAAATCAGCATGATGCCATCAAGCCCGTTGATGACCCTTACAGAGATACCTCGGACCTCATACTCCTCCCAAGACCCTACCACCTTTCGCAATGTATACTCGAACGTATGATACAGTCGATCCATAGCGCCGACCCTTGACTCAAAAATCAACCTCGCTGTGACCTCTGTCTAGCAGCTCGGTCAAAACAAGTCCCAATAGACGGTTTACTTGCTGCATCGACCCACAACTGATAACGAAACCGATATTCAAACTATCAGACCCAATATCCCATGCCGTTCATCGAGGTCGATCGCGAGCCTCGATTAGAAACAAGACAGCAGTTCTCTATTCAAAACTTGTTTTTTTGTTTTGAACAACGCGCTGCTGACTGAATGGGGTTTCTTTATTTGTCGATCTCTTGTTGTAACAAGGATCTTGTTTCTTTATAATTTCTTTTGGTTTTTGTCTGCTGTGGATGCGTGCTCCAAAACGTCTTGGACACCAAGAGCAACAGGAGGAATCTTTAACCAAACAGACCATCACTATACCTCGAAACTTTGAAGCAGGTGAGGTAAATGTCATCAACCAAAGACTATTTGGTAGCCTGTATTGAATTAAACAAAGCAATTACTATGAGGCTTGCTTCTAGAACAACCTCATTCGACAATGGACTGACTGATCAGCAGCCTAGACACCTCACTGCTGAACAAAAACTTGATTTTCAGGCAGATCTTGACAAGGCCTGATACTGCATGTCAAACATTTGTATCACTTTGTGAACGGTCAGTGTCACTATCAGTCGTTGGATATGTGTGTACGGCATACTCCGCACCGCGGATACCGGGAAGCCGGACATTTCGGGTTCTGTCCGCCGGAGATGATGAGTGACAGCTTTGGTCAGTCGATCAGTCTCGGTAGTATCTGCACAGGATGCATTGGCCCTGCCAAGAAAGGCCTCTCTCTCTTGGCCCCCAAAAGCCCACGTGTTGCGCTGCGAAACGGAGTGATCGACAGGCCTTTAGGGTGCAACAGGCAGCACAGTTGTTTGATTTGCAAGGGCCCCCGAGACAGGGTAGGTTATTTCTTTCACTGCTACATTGTCACCTGTTACTATCCCAATCCCATATCAAGAGCTCCCGTACCCATTCATTCCCTTGTTTTACTCAATCTGGGCATGGAGATATCCATCATCCACTCATTCTAATCTACCGAGACTTGGGTCCAGACCACCTTAATAATAGAACTTGTTTTATAGCTGCCAAGGCCGGGCAAAGGACGGGAATGGTGAATTTAGAACTGCCGGGAATGAGTAAACTAAAGATGGTACACTTATACCGATATGAACCTGACTTGGTTCCATATTGTTGGGGTTGAGTATTTAATGAATGGATAGAATCCTCAGGCACAGATAAGCCAGACAAAACCCAATAAATGTGGACGCATAGCTTATTTAGCTGCTGTTGTCGTCAAGTATTGAATGATCAAGTCAAAATGGCTTACCCTAGAGATTCTTTACATCTGGCACGTGACCTCGCTGGATGTAACGACATGGCCAAAATACCCAAGTTAGGATAGTCGAAACATTTGCGATACTGAGGGATCTATAAAATTCAATGCATCATATTATATCAAACGACGCAACTTGACAAACGGCGTGGCTATAACCAATTGTGAGACCGGTGAAACGAAGTCTTGAAGATTGTGGAGACACAGCCAGAGCCAATCTCAATCTCACATCCAGCACCACCACAATGACTGCTGCTGATCAAAGCCGCTACTGGAGCCCAACTTTGCGCCATGATTGGGATCCCTCAGAGGAAACGCCGCTTCTCGTCGGCGGCCAGTTAGCCCCAGCCTCGACACTCATCGGCACCGCCTCGCCTGGCCCCGGCGCCGCCTCCGGGTCTGCCTCCGTCTCCGGAGATGGAGAGTACGGGGCAGCCGGCACTCCCGGAGACGGCACGGAAGCGGCAGCAGACGTAAAGCCGGCGTCCAAGCCCCTGCCAAGGTTTCAGATCCTGCTGCTCTGCTACGCGCGGGTGATGGAGCCTATCGCCTTCTTCTCCATCTTCCCCTATATCGCCCAGATGGTGCAGAAGAACGGCAATCTCCCTGAGACCGACGTCGGCTTCTACAGCGGTCTTATCGAGTCTCTCTTCTCGGCCACGCAGATGCTCGTCCTCCTCAGCTGGAGCCGCCTCGCTGACCGTATCGGCCGGAAGCCAGTTCTTGTCATCACCCTCTTTGGCACGGCCGTTGGCCCGGTACTATTTGGCATGTCCAAGACTATCTGGCAGATGATTCTCTTCCGGTGTATGGCGGGTGTCTTTTCTGGCTCGAGTCTTGTTATCCGAACCATGATTTCCGAACTCAGCACACCCGAGACGCAGGCCAAGGCCTTTAGCTGGTTTGCCTTTGCGGGAAACGTAGGAATCTTCTTGGGTCCTATCATCGGCGGTGCTCTTGCAGATCCAGCTTATCAGTTTCCAGGCGCGTTTGGAAACATCCAGTTCTTCCGTGACTACCCCTATGCACTGCCAGGTTTCGTGACCGGCGCTATCAGTTCCACGGGCTCCCTGACGAGCGCCCTGTTCCTCGAGGAGACTCTCAACAAAGCCGACGACTCGCACCACGAAACCATTGATCGACCAGCACCATCAACATGGGAGCTTCTCAAGTCGCCTGGCGTGGCGCTCGTCCTTTGGATCTATAGCCACGCCATGTTCCTTGCTTTTTCCTTCACAGCAATCCTCCCTGTTGCGCTTTTCACATCCATCAGCTTGGGCGGTATGGGCTTCGACTCGGTCAAGATCTCCATGTACATGGCCGTCCAGGGCGCAAGTCAGGCGCTGTGGCTTCTTCTAGCCTTCCCCGTGCTGCATAATCGCATCGGCACGCGGGGCATTATGAGGCTCTGCGGATATGCGTATCCATTCTTCTTCCTCGGATACATTATTCTCAACACGCTCTTGCGCGCCCATACGCACAACGCCACTGTCACCTTCTGGATCTTGGGTACCCTGGTTGCGATTGTTGGACCCGGTGTGTCCATGGCCTTTACGGGTGTGCAGCTTGCTCTCAACGACGTGGCGCCTGATCCTCATGTTGTGGGTACGCTGAATGCTCTCGCCTTGAGCTTCTCAAGCGGAATCAGGGCTATTGTGCCAGGCGCGGCGACGGCCATCTATGCTGTAGGTGCCCGAGGCCAGATCGTCTGGGGTCACCTGGCGTGGGTGATACTTATCCCAATTGCTATGGGCTTTACAGTGGGCTGTGAGTATATTCCAGAAGGGAAGCGGCCGTCTAAGACTATTGATCAAGACAACGAGGACCAGTCGTGAAGAGCATCTCACTTTGCCAAGTAGACGTCATTTCAATCGTGTCATTTGTTTCTTGGCCTCCATTACTGAGTATCTGCAGAGCATGCCACCTGCTTTCACTGCTGTTAGACATTGCCGGCATTGTGCCCGTAGTATCGGCGCAGGTTAGATGGAATCGAGAATGCTTGTACCATAGAAAAGAGGGGAAACAAGCGGATCCTTTTAGAATGTTAACTTTAAAACGTGGGATTAGATGTTATCTTAGTGTTTCAGGTCAGCATATATAATCGCAAGGTATTAAACCTGCTCTTTTCCTTTGTTACAGAGGGTGAAGTTGAGTGACCAGGTAGAGTTATCGGTATCGTAAAAGGAGAGCCTTGATGAGGAGAGCAAGATCTTTACGTGAGCGGCGTCACGGGCTTGAACGATATCAGCAGCCTGTTGGGGTTCAATTTAGCACACCACAATCGAAGAAAAGGCCACCAAGACAGTAGCCTTTATAGCCATAATGTGAAGAAGAAGAAGAAGAAGAAGGAGGAGGAGGAGGAGGAGGAGGAGGAGGAGGAGAGATAGATGGAAAGGTCCAAGATAACTCATCAGCACTTGAACAATCGTATCGATCAATTGCCAAACAGATATCTCCCCCAACACATCTAGCCTCGAACCTACTGAACGTAGGAAATCGTTGAGTAAAAATATGGCCCTGGGTCTCGTATGGAAAACCACTTTGCGTAAACATGCTGCTTGAAGCTAGGGCCGGCTCCTGTAACCCCATAGATTTTGTACATACAGTCTACCTATGCAGATAGAGATGTGCGGAGATCCGTGTGCTGTTGTACGCAGTGAATCTGACTCTTTTATGTCTGTTCTTGAGACACAGAATCCCAGTTAGGATTCAGATTTTTGTGCAACATTACTCGCAGAGGTTCAGGCGTGTTCTATGTTTGGCAAATGTCTTATGAGCAACCAATATTAGTAGAAGAGAGACACAAATGCGTCCAGAGGTCGTGTTATACTTATTACTTGTTAAATAAAAATAAAAACTACTGCTCCGTTGAGTGGCGCCAATATCATGACCGTACCACCGGAACCGCCGCCGGAGGGACTGTGTCATGCCCCGCCTGTGATTGGTCCATCACAGCAAGGCATTAGTAAAAACATATGGCAAGCCATCTTGTTTCCTAACTACATATTAATACAGCCCTTCAATCTTTTGTGTATCCTCCAACTCCTACTATAAAGGAAACAGCAGTACAATACAGCAATCAATCTCAGAAGTCCAACACAGCACAACATGTCAGAAGTAGATCCTCCTCCAGCAAAGGAGCAACCCTCCACCCACGACACAGAAAGCAACACGCCACCACCCAACGAAAAAGAACCCGTCTCGGCCTTCAAGTCCCTCGGCTGGCTCGACCGATTCCTCGCAGTATGGATCCTCCTTGCCATGATCGTCGGCATCATCCTGGGCAACTTTGTGCCCTCAACGGGCCCTGCGCTGGAAAAGGGCAAGTTTGTCGGTGTTTCAGTGCCCATTGGTAAGAAAAACAAAGAGCTTGTCCCCTGTGCAAGCGCTGACTCTGACGCACACAGCTGTTGGATTGCTTGTCATGATGTATCCCATCCTGTGCAAGGTTCGATACGAGAGTCTCCATGAAATCTTTTCCCAGCGCGATGTCTGGAAGCAAATCTTCTTTAGCGTTGTCATCAACTGGATCGTTGCGCCCTTCTTGATGGTAACAACCCCCCCCTTTATACTGTAAGATGAGCTCCTGCTAACATATACCAGCTCGGCCTGGCATGGGCGTTCCTCCCAGACGAACCTGAACTTCGCATCGGTCTCATCCTCGTTGGCCTCGCAAGATGCATCGCCATGGTCTTGATCTGGAACGGTCTCGCGGGCGGCGATGGCGAGTACTGTGCTATCCTCGTGGCTATAAACTCGATTCTGCAGATGATCCTCTATGCACCAATGTCTGTCTTCTTCATCCGGGTAATCAGCAGAGAAGAAGGCTCTCTTGATGTGTCGTATTCGACCGTCGCCACAAGCGTAGCCGTCTTCCTCGGTATCCCTCTCGGCGCAGCAATCGTCACTCGCTTCTCTCTTCGCAAGATGGTAGGACCTGAGTGGTACGAACGAGTCTTTTTGCGTATAATCTCCCCTTGGTCTCTTATCGGTCTCTTGTACACCATCCTCATCCTCTTTGCCTCGCAAGGTCATCAGGTGGTTCATCAGATCGTGTCGGTGGTGCGCGTTGCAGCGCCCCTCATCGTCTACTTTGTCATCATCTTCTTTGCGACGCTTTTCGTGGCCAAACATGCTGGATTCGGGTACCCGCTCTCGACGACACAGAGTTTCACGGCGGCGAGTAACAACTTTGAGCTCGCGATAGCGGTAGCTATCACCACATTTGGACCAAGTAGCGACCAGGCGCTTGCGGCGACAGTTGGGCCGTTGATAGAGGTCCCAGTGCTGTTGGGATTGGTGTATCTTCTTCGATGGATTTCTGATCGATGGAACTGGAGGATTTGAGACGAAGGGAGATAATAGGAGAAAATGGAAGTGAGTTTTAATATCAAGTCATCTCATCCATCAAGCCAAGTAAATCCGTGTTTCGAACCATGCAGTTGTCGTTGGATGAGCACCCAAGAGCGTCTCGAGCTTGAGAAATGTCCGGGTGGCCTCTGATCTGAGCGAGAATAGTAGCAGCCTCTATACAGTGAATTTTATCCAAGGATTTTGGCCTTTGTGTTTCTGATTGCGGTTGTGGTTGGGAACAACAGCTTGGCCTCTCTATAGCTGGCTCCTCTCTATAAGACACGACGGTCGTATCAGGTGTCGGCGGAGAGTATATCTTGGGCTGTAGAGAAGATGTTGTATTGACAACCTCCTGAGTCTGACGAATCTGAGAGCATGGCATAGGCCTCGAAGCGATAGCAACCGGCGACGCAGCACAAGACGGAGTAGAAACAGGCGTGACAGAAGAAACCCCCGTCTTGACAACTGTCCTCTCCTCGTGCCTCACAGCTTCAATATGGGCCTCGACTTCATCCGCCGACACACCCTTGGCAGCAAGCAAGCCTCTCAGTGCGGCATTCTCACCTGCAACAGCCCTAGCCACGCGTTGCATCTCGAGCGTCGCCTGGCCATCACGACGCTCATACTCACGCACGCGATTCTGGAGATCATCGAGCAATTCACGCTGACGAGCGCGAGAACGGCGCTGATTCTCACGATTGAGAGCGAGGGACTCTGGGGTTCGAGTCTGAATTGCGTAAGCGGCTGTTTGAATATAAGGGGGCGAGAGAGACATTCATACCTTGCGTGGCATTGTTAGACAATGAGTCGATGTTTGTTTATCTTATCAAAGAATAACAAGGGGGTGATCTCATGTGAATAATGGCCGAATTGATTGGGAAGATTCTATCAAGGACGACGTTGCAGTGCAATTTTTAGTTCCACCAAACCATCAAAAACCAACTGGGCAATAGTTTATCCTCCACATTTTTAGTCCAGCCATTTTCTCACCTGGACTCTTCTACGGCAACGAGACTGATAAGTTCACGTATAATCACAAATAACTTAACGTCTGACCTGACTTGGATGTAAAATATTAAATAGTGATCCAATAGACACAAGTTTATCCACTAAAACTCCATCATTGATCCCATCTCCAGCTAATCCCCAACATGGGATTACAAACCCCCCTCCACTTTCCTCTGTTACCTAATTAGGTAACGTCAATCGCCCTCGCTCTGTCTTCTGTCTTTGTCTTTGCACAAGTCCACCAACTTTACACATTGCCATCAACTTCTCCAACAAACTACTACGCTCAATTGATCAATCCCAAACCTCAACCTCATCCCTCGCCATGATCTGCAACTCCTGTCGTCGCGCAGCAATGCGCACCGCCCGCCTCCCTCTGCGCACCCTCGTCCGCGCCGCTCCAGCTTCAACAACCATAACCTCCCGCCTATCGACACAAACACCTTCACCACTAACAGCAACCTCTCGTCGTCTCCTCTCAACATCCGCCCCGCGCTTCTCAGCCGCCGTCGAGGAAGAGCCTGACCTTCCCTCCATGACACCCGCCGAATCTGCCATTGCCGATATCCTCGCCGACAAGCTCTCGCCCACCGAACTGCTCGTCCAAGACGTCTCGGGCGGCTGCGGGAGCATGTACGCCATCGACATCACTTCCCCCGCTTTCAAGGGCCAGTCCATCCTTAAACAGCAGCGCATGGTCAACGCAGCCCTCGGCGATCTCGTTAAGGGCTGGCACGGCGTCCAGATCAGGACAAAGGTCCCGCCCGAGGCTTGAGCCGGCAAATAGCAGAAGCCGCATGTCTTTTACTTGTATAATGAAGAAAATAAGATCTTCGGGATGCTATCGGAGGGCAGACTTGTATTACTACGAAATTTAAGACGCTGCCATAGAGGCCAGGACGTTTATCATGGGAAAGATGCTATGTGTTGTAATTCAAAAAACTGTTTTAAATTATGCTGAGGATCAGCAGCGACAACACGACAGGTTCGGCAGAAAAGAGGGGTATTGAGCAATGTATAGCCAGTGTATAACCAGAAATCTCATCTATCAAGTCACGAATTGAAAGAAACTCGCCTTTGACCAAGTACCTGTTACCATCGCAACGTAACAGTAGGCTCATTGCAAAAATTACTCATCGGGCGGTCGTAAAATGCGTCAGGTTGCCCAAGTGTGCACTACAAGATGTCTAGGCACTGAAGCAAGACTTGTTTCACATTACATGCAAACGACAATTCACCGAAGTTGATTTAAATATAAGAATGGATATTGAACGCATTGAAACTAATCCAGTACCTTACGCCTCATACACAATCCGCCCTCTGTCTATCTTCCTTCATTTCTAATTGTCTTAAAGACATGACATAAACCATGAGTAGCATAAATCGCCTGTAAAAACACACTGGGAGTTACTCCCAAATCATATAACCTCCACAAATATTTTCCTTCTCCTTTATTGCTGGAGGTACTTGAGAATCTGCTCCCGCTCCTCAACGGGCATGACCCTCAGCACCTCACGCACACCAGTCCATCCAGCCTTGGCATGGCCTCGCACCACGCTGGCAACCTCGGCTGCCAGTACTTCAGACTTGAGTGTCTCAACCTTCTCGCTAATTGTCTTGCGCTCAGTCTCGTACCACTCTGTGACTGCCTGATCATCCTTCTCCCAGTCGACAATGCCGGACCAGCTGCGGAGAAGGTGCAGGTATCTGTCACGAGTCTCCGAGTTCTTGGTAGCAGTCTGGCTGTGGGAAGTGCTGATGATGGTAGAAGTCATGCGGCGCAGGATGTACTCCTCGTTAAGACGGCGGCGAAGACGCCAGTAGAAGAAGCGTCGGGCGTTGGTCCACTCAAGGGCATCGCGGATGACACCCTTGGCCTTCATGCGGCCGGCACGGTCGTGAAGATCGGCGAACTGAACGGCAATCTGAGCATACACGGGCAGCAGCTGCTTCTCACGAATGGCCATCTTCTTCTTAATCTCGTCGGTCTCTTCCGTGGACAGGTTGGTGTCTTCCAGCTGCTTCTTGAGGCCGGCGTAGGTAGGATCCATGCGGGACATGGTCTGAACCTGCTTGTCCTTGCGGTACTTGATACCAATAATACCCTCGGGCTCAAGAACGCCTCCGCGGGCCTCAACATCGGCGTACATCTCCATGGCAGTTGGGTTGATGGTAGGGTCGACGACGACCCAAGATCCACCACGAAGCTCGCCGAAGGGAGGAATGTAGATGAAGATGGGCTGCTCGTACTTGACGAGGGCATCGACGATGAAAGAACCGTACTTGAGGACCTCATTGTACATGTCACGCTGACCGCCAGAGAAACCACGCCAGTTGGCGAGGATCATCAGAGGAAGCTGCTCACCGTTGTTGAAATCGTTGATGGCTTGGGCAGTCTTGAAAGCAGAGTTGGGGTACCAAACACCACCAGCCTCGTTGCTGACCTGCTCGATCGAGTCGGGGTTGGCAGGATCAGCAGGAGTGATGTTCTCCATTGATCGCACCTCGACAGCGATGACACCCATGGGGATACCACCAAGACGAGCACGACCAACGACCACAGTCTTGGCCCAGCCACCAAGAGCCTCGACAAAGGAATCCTTGTCGAAGAGACCGGACTCGAAACCGTTCTCACCCTCGCGACCAGCGATCATCCACCGGACATCGTAGGGCTGCTTCTGGGGAGGGAAGTAGGTAATGTCACGATTCCAGTCATCAACACTAGGGCTGACGGGCACAGGACTGTTGCGCTTCTCAGGCACGAACGACATCCACTCGACGATCTTGGAGACACCGGCAAAATCATCGTTGGCAGTCATGTGGGAGACACCGTTGCGGTACATGATCTGAGTGCCACCAAGCTGCAAGTTGGAAGTATAGACCTCACGACCAAGTAGGTTGTTGAGCGCAGGAGCACCAGTCAGAATAATGGGCTGACCCTCAATCTGGACCGCACGCTGACCAAGACGAACAAGGTAGGCACCAATACCAACCGAGCGGCAAGTCACCAGAGTCACTGTGAAGATATCGTTGTAGGCTCGACTGGTGGCACCAGCAATAAGACCAGAGCCTCTCAAGCACTCGACACCGAGACCTTCCTCCTTACCGATGACAGTGACAATCTTGTGTCGCTTCTCGCCGTTCTCGGAGACTTCCTCAGTGATAACATCCTTCTCGAAGCGAGTCTTAGTCTCGTCATCAAGGTAGAGGTACTGGAAGCCAGCTTCGTGCTTTTCAGGGTTGTTCCAAGCGACCTTGAAGTGACCCATGAGCTCATCGGCAAGGCCAAGACGAGCACCAGAGTTAGCAGACAGGTAGATACGGGGAATACCCAGCTTGCGGGCCAGCTCAGTGCACTTGTGGAAGAACTCGTCTTCCTTAGGACCGAATGAACCAATCTTGTAGGTGATATCGTTGGCAATGACAATGAAGCGTCGGCCATTGGGATACTCGGGGGTGCGAGCCCTGAAGATCCAACCAACCATACCGCAAGTGTTGGTACCAGGCTCACGGTTCACCTCATCAAGGCTGTCCTTGTCGTCAAGAACAAGCTCAGTGAAGCTGATGCAGTCGCCAGTCTTGGGCTGCTGAGACGCCAGGCTAGGCTGAGCCTTGACAGCCTTGACCCACGAGTTCTGGATAGCCTGTCGGAACAACTCAGGGAAGTCATAGACATACTGAGTGCCCATGAGATGAGCCTTGTAACGCTTAGGCTGGAGCCAGTTCTTGGTGGCATAGGGGGTTGAGACGGGCATGAGGTGCATGGGACCCTTCTCGTGAGTACCGCCAATGCTGTGGAAGACCCACTCGCCCTTCTCCGACTTGCGCTCGGCGTACATGTCGACATCAACAACGTAACCAGAGGTATTGGTGATAACGACACGCAGGGGGTAGGGTTCACCAGTCTGAGGATCCGTGCAAATAATGCGGATCTCGACCTGAGCGATACGGAGGCGCCAAGCACGGATACCGAACCGGTCAAGGAAGCCCTGGAGACTCTCCTCAACCTCCTTAGGCTGGAGCTGGAACACGGGGGAGAAGTTGATGAAGACGTGGTTCAAATCGGAGTTGTTGTTGCCGATAATCTCCAGGGCATCGAAGATATCGTTAACAACACGGTCGGCCTCCGAGATAAGGTACTCAGCAGTAGGAATCTCATCACGGAGACGGCCAGGTCGAATGACTGCACGAGTGAAGTAACGCTTGTCGGTGTCTACGTTCTTGCCAATACCCTCGTAAACGTGGATGCTCTTGTTTTCCGTGAATACAGGCTTAATGTGGAACTTGGCCAGGCGAGCAAGCTCAAGCTGGAAAGCAAGGGCGGGCTCACTGTGACGAATGCTGTCATCCTCCTTGTACTCTGGTCCACGGAAAGTGTAGTATCCGGGGTAAGAGCCATCGCTGTGGCCACAGATGAAAGTCAGACGACGCACACCACGAGCAAGGAGCTCATCCTTGAACTGCTCGACGAGAGGAAGAATGTCCTCAAGGGCCTCTCGGTCATCGCGGCTCTCAACATCGCGGATGGCAACATTGATAACAGCAGAGAGCTCCTCCTGCTGGGGCTTGGCCTGGGCAGGCTTGCGCTTGCCGGTCAAGTCAGGAATCAGACCAGGAGTGTTCTTCTTCTTCTGCTTCTGCTCGTGGGCAAGAGCCTCAAGGGCCTTGCCAATCAGGTCCTCAGCATCGTCGATATATTTACAAGGAACGATGACACCCTTGCGGGTAGGCTCATCCTCCCACTTGCTGGTGAGGTAAGACATGTCGCTGATCGAGTGGATTCTCTTAAAATTGAACTCGCCTCCGCTGGGGGTAGCAGGGGTGGAGGGGGCGGCAGACTGTAGAGGGAGACCAAACTCAGACTGACCAAGCTTGCGAAGCTGGAAATCCCAAGAAACGAACTGAGGGGCGTCGTTCTCATCCTGGTGGTACTCGATCTGCTTAAGGATGTACGCACGGTATGCTCGGCGGACGTAAACCTCAAGAGAGGCCAGAGACACCCAAGGATCGTCGTGGGCGAAAAACATGGTCAACACATCAAAGACAGTGTACTTGGAGTCGACGACTTCCTTGATGATGTCAAGACTAGGCTCTCGGTGGTCCCAACCAGTCTCGCCATATCGGGATTCAATGACAGACGATCGTAGGATGTGCTCCATCTGGGCAGTTCGCTCCTCAAGAGAAGGAAGAGCGCATTGAATCATGATCTCACGGGCCTTGAGGGAAACCTTAGAGGTAGCTCGAGACTGGAGCTCGGTGAGCAAGCGAAGAGTCTCGCGAAGGTTCTTGGCGATGCTGCCAGCCTTGGGCTTGTTGGGGCGGTACTCCTCAAGGATAGCCAAGATAAGAGAGCTCTTAGAGCTCACACGGCTATGGGACAGGACGATATGCACAACCTTCATGATGTCGTCCTTGTATTGATCACGGAGCTTAAGAATAACAGCATCCTGCTGAGGCTGGTTCATGAAGAGATTCTCAACCTCCCAGTATTGCTCCAAAAGTCCCTTGATGACAGTGAGCTCTCGGTTCTTTTGACCGTCAGAATACATGTCGATGACAGCAGTCAGAGGGGCAAGAGTAGACTTAAGGAGATCAGCATCGCCAGCATCAACGTTGTCCTCGAGGAACTTGTTAAAAGCCTTGCCAAGGGCCTTGGCAGGGAAATCGGCGTGCCTAGTCCTGCTGCGCTCGACAATCTGGGTGAATTGGGCGTCAAGCTTCTGAGGCATACGGGCGTGTAGGGCAGAAAACTGAGCATTCCACTCGCTGTAAGGCAGTTCAGGGTCCCGGAGAACCTCGATCAACTCCTTGAGGGTAGACGCCATGATAACCGAGTTGTCGTAGCCCAAAAGGATGTTGTGGAGGATGTTGTAAAGGAGAGAGAAGCGCTGAGCGGGCTTGGCACCAACGACAACAGGCTCACCATAGGCGGGAAGCTTGTCAACGAAAGCCTGAGCTTGCTTGACGCGGCTAGGGTCATCAAGGGCGAGAATACCCAGAATGTCACCAGCCTCGAGGGTGGCACCAGGCTGCTTAATGAGCTGGACAACGCCATCTTCCTGAGCAACAAGAGGCATGTACATCTTCATGACCTCAACCTCGGCAAAGGCCTGACCGGCACGAACATGGGCACCATTCTCGACGGAGTACTTGACAAGCTTACCAGGACTAGGAGATCGAAGCTGGGTAGGGTCGTTCTCCTGCTCAAGCAGGCAGGTCTTGCTGTCAACAGACAGACGGGTAGCGCCAACTTCTTCCTTCCAGTAGACGTTGTGACTTCGTCCGTCAAGTAGAACGAGGAGACCACCGTCGCTCAAAGAACGGACACCAATGGAGCACTTGGAGCCGTTGATGAAAAGGTGGTAGCTGTCTGCGCTGGCGCGAGTGGCTGTGAACTTGTAACGGTATCCCTCGTAAATGAAATCAATGGTGAAAACCGTCTTAAGAACGTCCTTGGAGGGCACCTGACCCTTCTCAAGGCCAGCTCGATACTCGGCCATGCAGGCCTCACTAGCGATATGAGCCTTAGTGACGGCACCGCAGACAACAGCAAGCATAGTCTCGGGTCGCTCAGCAGTAAGACGCTTAGAGATGAGTTCGTCCAGCCAGCCAGTGGAGATGGTGTTGTCCTCGAAAGCCTCAGTCTCGAGAAGCTTGATGAGGTACTCGATAGTGGTTCGGAAATCACCACGAATACTCAACTCCTTAAGAGCCATGACCATGTGTTTTCGCGAAGCAGAACGGTTTTCGCCATAGGCAAAGATGTGACCGAACTGACTGTCGGAGAAACTGTGAATACCACCCTGAGAACCGACGGAGAAGTAACCCCAAACATTGGAGCTACTCCTGAAGTTGAGCTCGTGCATAACACCGTTTGAAGGCTTAAAGCCCTCACCAGGATCCTCAGAGGTAATTCGGCAAGCAGTGGTGTGACCCTTGGGCTGGGGTCGTCGTTGGCTCATAGCAGTCTCCTCGTTCTTGAACTCAAAGTCGATCTCGCTGGAGGTCTTGGGGTCGACACCATACAGGAGTCGGATGTCGCGGATTCTGTGAAGGGGAATACCCATGGCAATCTGCAGCTGAGCAGCGGGCAGGTTGACACCACTGACCATTTCAGTGGTAGGATGCTCGACCTGGAGACGGGGGTTAAGCTCCAGGAAATAGAACTTGTCGTCGGCGTGAGAGTAGAGGTACTCGACGGTACCGGCGGAGACGTAACCGACGAGCTTACCGAGACGAACAGCGGCATCCTCCATGGCCTTGAAAGTATCGGGCTTTGCGATTGTGACAGGAGCCTCCTCGATAATCTTCTGGTGGCGTCGCTGAACGGAACAATCTCGACCGAAGAGGGAGATGTTGTTTCCATATTGATCAGCGAGCAGCTGGACCTCGAGATGTCGAGCGTTGCCGGCAAGCTTCATGATGAAGATGGGAGAGCCAGGAATCTCGCTGGCAGCAGCCTTGTAAAGGGCCTCAAAGCCTTCCTCCTCGGCGGCCTTTCGGATACCCTTACCACCACCACCTTCAGAGGCCTTGATCATGACGGGGAAGCCAATCTCCTTGGCCCTTGCGAGACCCTCCTCCCATGATGTTACGCATCCCTTTGCGTAGACATCATCAGCAACGGTGACAATGCCCTGGTCATCGACGGCGACTTCGTCGACGCCTGTTCCCGACCAGGGAATGCAGGGCACGGCGGCGTGTTGTGCTACAATTGTGGAGGAAATCTTGTCACCTAGTGATCGCATTGCGGATCCGGGGGGGCCGATAAAGACGATCTTGTTGGGGGAGGCGGCCAGCGACTCTGGCAACTTTGGGTTTTCCGAGGCATGACCCCTGAATTGGTTGTTAGTTCGTGTATATTCAAATCGCAGCATGCGGGGGCTTCGAGGGGCGAACTCACCATCCAGCCCAAACGGCATGGACGTTCATGCGCTCGGCAATATCGACGATCAGCTCGACGTTGGCATAGTTGTGGTTATTGGTACCGCCGGGAACTTCGACGTAGTGGTCGGCCATTCGAATGTACTCTGCGTTGGCCTGCAGATCTTCGGGGGTAGCCATCACAGTGAAGTGAATGGCCCGCTCGTCGCCGAACGTCTCGTAGGCCCATTTTCGGACTGATCGAATCTCCTTGACGGCGGCGATACCGTTGTTGGCAATAAGAACCTGTAGAGCAAAGTTTTTGTTAGCAAAACTATTACCACTCTCGCCAAAGCCCGGAATTGGCGGGGTGAACGAATTGTTCCACATCCCACTTCAATGCTGGCCAATGCCGCAGGGAGGGGAAACTTCTTACGTTGGTGATAACAGTGTGACCATCATTTTGGCTAACAAAGTCCTTGACCTTGCTCGGAGGAGCATTCTCCAATCGGTTGCCGCCGATGAAGTGGTCTGCGATATTGAACTTCTCTGCATACGACGCCTTGCCATTGACATAGGGCACCGACCGCCCATTGGCACCCTCAGGGGCACCAGCTGAGATCTCAGTCATGGCTGCTGCGTTGTGTGTGTAGAGGAGAAGGGGGGGAAAGAGGAGGCAGAGAAGAAGAGATTATGAAAGTATCGAAAGAAAAGAAGTCGGAAGATTCGAAGGAATTGGGTTTGGTCGTCTTGCTCAGGTCGTCATGAGCCGGGTTAAAGTGGCGGGCGCGCAAAGGGCAAGCACGGCAGGGGTAGCTCCGGCCGAAGGAGAAAAAAACAAGAGCTTTCTGGGCCTGCTTTGCTGTTGGGGAAGACGAGTCCCCAAGTGTGGTATAGGCGCTAAAAATACAGAAGGGTGAAGAGGAGAATTAAGATGAGGTGGATAGGTGGTGAAGGAAGACGTGTTACTGGTGAGGAGATCCAGATAATTATACGTAGGACAAGGGTTATTCCTGTCCGTCTTCCTTTTACTTTCCACTTGAGAGATAATTGATGAAGAAGAGGGGGAGAGAGAGGAGGGATAGATATCCTAAGACTCGAAAAAGAAGTGGGAGACGTGAGCCCAAGTAGTCTACAAAAAAGAAACGATTGGAAGCTTGGGATGTACAATTCAATGGATCTACGCTTCTCTCCACTCCATTTTCCCCTTGCGGGTTGTTGGCCTGCGGCTGTTGACTGCTGTTGGCTGGTGGCAAGCCTTGCTCGGCAGCTGGCGGGGAAAAGAAACTAGAACTGTTGGGAGACAAAGGCCGGCTGGGCGTAAACCGAGCAATTCAAGCCCAAGGGGGCCGGGGACTAGCTATCCAGTTGCGTACCACACCCCAATGAAAAAAATATCGACCGGTAGGTGGAGTTTTCTGTTTGAAAAAGTCCCGGAATGCGGTGGAGGACAGACAATCTCAGGGTCCATGGGTGAGGTGAGATGAGAGGTTGAGGGGCCGGTATTTTTCGCTGCGGGTGGAGGTGGGGGGGGCCGTCTACGCTACGTACCTCTCCGTACAGTAAAGCTCAGGCACCCGACAGCTGGCCGGGCATCTAAACCAGCTTAGACGGCTCCGGGGAGCGATTGATGGGGAAGAAGCATGGGTAATGGCATTTAGTAGGGGTCACATTGGCTTGGGGCTTTAGTGTGGTTGAGAAAGGCAGATATGGGATGTACGGAGACCGAAATAACACGCCGGAATCCGCATCGGAAGCCGGATCACATTGTGTAGTACGAGGGAATTGAACGCGTTGATGAGATTGAGTTTGGTCAATTGATGGTATTCTATTCAAGCAACATCGTAAGCTGACTGCTCGAGGTACCTGTGCTCATAGGACATTGTTGACGCCCGTGTAAGTGACGCTCTGTGCTCTGTGTGCTCTGTGTAAGCCAGCTACCAACAGGCAGTTAAGAATACATGCTTCGTTAGACGACAAAGCAAATCGGAATTTCTGTTGTATACTACTCAGTACAAAGTTTCTTGACCCCATATTTGGGATAGTTGTTGTCCCAACTCTTGTAGTCAGAGAACGACAACGCTCTACCAGACTTATACTACGTAGTCATATCATACAGCTGACAAGTTCGGAACCCGATCACCAGTACACACCACATCATGGCATCGACAGTAATTGCCTACATCCTCGGTAGTTATTGAATCTCATGTCAGCCACCAACAAGAAGAGTCCCCCATTAATCCCATCATGGATAATCACATCATTCCTCTCCATCTCGATCATAGCCTCGCACTTCACACACAAGCTTCCCTCACAAGGCTGAAATGTACATACACACACCCCTGCTCTCCCAATCTACATCTCCAGAATTAAAGCCACAAGCGCAAGCCGCATGTTGGGAACCAGTCGGGAACTAGGGATTCCTGATCGCGGCGTTGAGACTGCATCTTGTAAACTCCAACGTTTTTCTGTGACGTCTTAGCACCGCTCTCACTTCCTGTGATCCGAATACCGTTGACCCTGCTTTACCGAGCGAGAGTGAGCGAGCATGGAAGAGATACAGGGATAGGGGGTATTGTAAGTGCCAGAACCGAGTACCTACATGATAGAGACATAATTTTGCTTGGAACGTATTGTTGCTCAATAATATTATTGGACACTCTGATGTATGTATTAATGTTAACAAAATCTCTTCAATTTGTCTAATAGCATCTCAGCGAATCTGTTTCTAATATTCCGTAGATATCTCGAACATATTCTAAACCTCAAAAACCAAAACAACCTCCCCTCCAGATATCCGAACACCCCTGTCTTGTCATCTCATCTCCAAACCCAAGCTTATCTTCCCCAGCATCTCAACCCAAGCTGACGATATCACACATCCAAGCCCTCTCCTCTTCGTCATCCTACGCAGCATATTCAACAAGCATTCCTGAAAGTTCAAACTTCCATTGACGTCTTCCCCCCCACTTCCCACTAGCGCCCTACCTTAATTCCCACACGCCCCCCAGACACAAGAAGAAAAAAAAAGGGCCTCCCCAATTGTTGAGTTCCCCAATCCCCCGCCCAATTAAACAAACTCCCTTCGCAGAGCCGCAGCCTCGCAACCCGCGGCCATCCCCCGAATCCCCAACATTGTCGTCTTTTTTTCTCTTGGAATGCCGGCTTTTTTCTTCGCTGCTCGAGTTGAATTGGATTGAACTTCAATGGAAATGAAATTGGATACTAGCTGGGGGTGCAATAGCGGAGCTGAAGCTCGGTGAGACGTAGGTGTGCTTGATGTGTGTCTAGGTTGATGTTGAGTTGAACACGTTTTGATACGTTTGTGATATGTTGATGCTGATCTCTTTTTCCCTTGGTGCGGGCAGATTCATGACAGCGATAACGCATTGCCCTAGTTGAGGATCCAAAAGTCAAGGCTGCATCCGCTGTCCCTAATCAGTTATCTCGGCTCAACACCATCATCTCATCTCAACCGCGTCTTACGAATGGTGCATCTCAGTCTGGGATCAGATTGTATAAGCTCAAAGGAACTGCTATGAACCTGTGGTGTTCAACCATATAGATATTGAGTCTTATCACAACAGTCATTACTTTGACAGACACCAGTTGTCCTTGTCTACACTACCCATACACACAAGTAACCCCACCATGATATCAATCAGTATGTGTTGTATTGGGCGTCTCGAGGCTGAGCATTTACCTCCAACTCCCCAATCCTCGGGCTAGGCTAGGATATACTATCATACGCCTCCACAATATGTATCTACACCTCCCCTCTCTGCTACTCCAATGCACAAAAGAAAAGAATTCAAGATCGGTAGGTAGGTAAACTAGCCCACGGGCCGTTTCCTCAGCCTTGTCAGACATCGTACGACTCCCCACTGATGTCCGCCCTCCCCCGCGAGCAACCTTACTTCAGTGAGATAAGTAGGTAGCCTCGCATCAATCTTCCCCAGTATTACCCGCTCCTTTTTGCAAGCCGTTTAAAAGAGACCATCCAAGCAACCTGTCTGCCTGGGTCGATGACTCGCTTTTGGAGCGGTACACCCCCGTCTCTCCAGGCCCAGCCGGTATAGCATCCATGTCTGTGTAAGTAGGTATGTATGTATGTACCGGACACATACCTGGCCGGGCCCTCCCTTCTAGAAACAAAAGAAAAATAAAAGATAAAATGCCGTCCATGTCTTCATAACATCCGTAAACCCCGGTGCCGAAATCCCATGTACCCAAAGAAGCAGCAGTATTAATAACGATGTCTGCCAGAGAGCAAGAAGTGGAATTCCGTAACCATCGTCAACACCGTCTTCGCCGTCTTGTAAGCGCCTGCCGTAAAGTATGCCGAACCTGTCCCACCCCTTTGTAAAACGGATATCCATGATGGGGTGAAATGCGACCAATTTGTGTAACCCGCTCGAACCGCTATAAGACAAAACCAAATCAAAGAAACGTCAACGATCTGGGACAATCGTACAGCTGGTATCCTGCTTAGTAAGTCTCTCCCAGGTCGCCCAGTGCCCTCTGCCCGGAGATGCTGGCCCTCATTGAACTGTTGTTGCTTATCCGTCGGCTACCGCTCATGCGCCGACTCGATGGCATAGGAATGCCGCTGCTTTCGGCACTCGAGTATGTGCCTCGGCGGCTTGGCGTGCGGTATTCGCCTTCGTCCTCTTCCTCAAGATCCAGATGACTAATGCTGGAAGAATGACCGTGAAGGGAGCCTGCCATAGATGAACGAGATCGAGCCATGGGTGTCCGCGCTCCTGAGAGCGACGTTCGCGACATAGGTCGTGGAATCCCTTCTCCGGCAGTTCGTGAGGGTGGTCGAGCATACGACGTACTAGCACGTGAGCTTGGTCTGCTGATGTCCTCTAGGCCCCCGCGATTCGGCAGTGGTCCAAACGATAGCCGGCTGACCCCAGACGTGCTAAGGCGGGGCACATGGCTTCCTTTGGATGTAGATGTTGGTCCGTTGGTGGGTGTCGTCTCGTCACCCGCTACTGAAGACGCCCTAGAGCTACTGGTGCGCTTGCGAGAACGGACCGTAACCGTCGCAGGAACATTGCTGGCAGCGTAAACTGAGGCAACACGAGGAGACGCTCGAGGGGGCGTGCGGGTCGGCCCGGGAAGCTTAGATCGTGCAGAGTGCACACGAGCCTCGAGCCGCTGCATCTGCGCCGTAAGAGTTCGGATATGGGTGAGCGAGTTGGAGGCGGGAAGCTTGTTCGAAGCCGAGCGAGGTCCGACGGCACGGTTAGCAGGCGTACGCATTGTCGTTGCGCCGCCAGTAGAAATACGGCTACCTGGTGCCCGCGTACCCATGGTGGGAGGCTTAGACCGGGGCTTAGGAGCGGTGCTGTTGTCGGCAGTGGAGGACAGACGAGAGCGGCCACTCGTCCTGGAAGTCGTTCTAGAGGCTGCCACCTTGGGCAGAGGCGCAGAGACATCAGACATGGGAGGCGACGGCGGATCAGGAAGTTCAGAAAGAGTATCGCCGTCTGTATCTGGTGCAGGTGACTTGGCTTCGGGGGGCGTAGTGATGAGAGGAGAGCTGGCAGTAGAACCTGGAGAAGCGGGATGGTCAAAGGTTGGCGACTCGAGGACGGAAAGGTCGGTCGAAATGGTGGACAAGTGACGAGACTCCTGCTTCTTGATCTTGTCTTGCAGAAGCTCAGCTTCAATCTTGAGGTCGCCTAGTTCCTCGCGCAGACGCTGCGATTCGATTCGGAGCTGTTCACGCTCTTGCTCGCCCATCTTAATCTCTTCCTCCATCATGACAGCGCGTTCGATCGCTTGGTTGTACTTGGACTCCATATCCTCCAGCGATGACGTAGTGTTGCGCGCCTGTCGCTCGTAGTCATCGTTGGCAACCTCGATATCCCTCAGCTTCAGTTGCAGAGTGCGGTTCGTGTCTCGAAGTGTGGTGATTTCCTTTTCGAGCGCATTCTGGGATGCGCTGGCTTCTGTTTTGGACTCCCTATATTTCCTCTGTGCGATGAGAAGCGAAGCGGTTGAGTCAGCCCAATTGCCCATCCATGCAAAGCTGTCATGTATATCAGATGGCAGGAAATGGATCGACATACCTTCCACTCCTCAACTTCGTACCCCAGGGCTTCAGCCTTTTCTTGGTTGATGCGCTCTTGCTTCTCTGCTCTCTCGATATCCTTTTCCAACTCCTGCTCCAATTCCTTGCTTGATTCTCTGAACTCGGCTAGCTCCGATTCTAGGAGCTCATACTGCGACTTGTACCAGCTAAGTGTTTCCTCGGCGCTGGCCCCAGCGCCTGGCGGGGACGAGGGGGGCTCTGAAGCCATGACGGATGGTATAAATGCGGTGATTGGGCTTTGGTTGTTGAATTATAGTCTCTCTCGCATTGATACGGCTGGGAATGAGCGTAAGGGTCGGTGGTGATGAAATGTCGGGATACGAGATGAAAGATGGCGCAGTCAATGAATGCGTCTACAAGAAAGAAAGATGGACCGTCTAGTGACTTGAGTTCGTCACTGCGCAACTGTCGTCATGGCATGGTCAGTCGACCTCGTTCTAGGGCGAAGTGGTGGAGATGTCGTGTTGCTCACCGATTCCGAGGACCCAACGTTGAGCTGAAAGGGAGAGGGACTAAGAGGGTTTGGATACGGGATGACCCTTAGTCGTAGCGGCACTTTGGCTGTGCTTCCTACCTTGCTTGTCGTCAACAACCGACTGCTGTGCTGATCGATGCTCTGCTGTGCTGTAGTCGTTAGTAGTCGCGGCCGCTGGAGAGCGGATGTTCCATGGGAAGGGAAACGTCGCGCGGCGGTCGAGTCGGGTTGTTGAATGTTGAATGTTTGGTTTGGCCTGTGACTTCAGTGTTGATGCGACACTTCGCCCCCCCATTCTCCTTGTGCCAGCATCATGCGCTAAACTTGTTTGGGTAAGGCATCTGGCAGCCATGGGCAACAAGGGCGTTTTCGTTCCTTCAGTGACCCCACTATTGGACAGCAATTCTGTGTATCAGATACACGTGACCCGTTTCCATGACTCCTTGTGCCCAATGTAAATCTCTCAGGCCAGGATGGTGACTGTCTAGATATCGCAGGTTACGCAAGATAAAAAAGGGTTTTATTAGAGTAACTAAAGATAATCTGCTTCCCTAATATCTCCCGGTTTCATAAAGTGTCTCAGGATCTTGGCGTCGATCTTGGGGCGACGCACCGTCTTGCTGTCAATTTAACAGGGGTCCGCCGCTTGTCTAAGACTGGGGTTTTAATCTCATCTATGAATAGATGCAGGTATATTTCCTCTGCAGATAACCGATATTTCGATGACTCACATACGTACTTAATCAAGCGGACATAAGAACCAGGAAAGAAGGGAAAAGGTCTGGGGTAAATGAACACGTCACCAAACAATGGATCTCTTGACGTATTAACAATTATCGTGATGCAGGGTAGCAGTAGTGGCTTCATATGAGGAAAAAGACAATAACACCAAATGATCTCGACTGATCAAGTCAAAAAAGAAACGCTAATAATGCTCCAATAAAAATATTAATTACATCTATCATATACCGCCTCTTGATTCTTCCTTCATAGCCTTGCCCCTCCAGCTCTCCATGCACCTCTAACCCTACCCGCTCCCGCTGCAGCAGCACCAAAGTTGTGCAGCCTTTCCCCAATAAGGTAGGCTTCATCACGAATGCGGGCTGACCATCCGTTGAACACCTTGACTAGTCCGATTGTGTTCTTGATCAGTAAGGCGGTCAGTGCCACAGCTGGATATGAGTGTCGATGAATGATTGCCAGCCGTGCAGCCTCGACCAGTTCCTTCTCCCCCGATTTAAGGCCTGGGATCATGCTGTACTTGACCAGGGCCTTGGTGATTGCTGGCGGCCCAAAGATGGCAGCTGTTGAGATTGCCAGGCCGGGGAGGACGAAAGCTCGGGTCAAGATACTAATATCGGGGTGCATCCAGCCCCGCCGCAAAACCGTCCGGACAGCAACCGCAAGCCGGGTTTCTGGGAACAGCGATGTGACCATTCGGGCCCCGAGCTTCAAATAAAGCAAGCCAAGTGTCCACACTTGAATGACACGTACCGTGTGACGACTTGCTTCAGACGCCCCTTCTCTTGACGCCTGGATCGACGCTGCGGTGGGCGGATACATGTATGTATGAAGAGGAAGTGCAAGATATAGCTCCACAAGTCCTGAAATGAGGAGTGGGAAAACGATGAACAGGAAAAAGTAAGCGTAGATCAGCTTAACTCCTTGTAGCAAGACTGCAGCTGTTCGACGTTCCAGATTACCAGCGGCCAGCGATGTTCGAGCTGCTGCGAACCCGTGCTGGATCTTTGCCCATACGCTGCGAGCGTGAAAGACCAGATAAGCCAGAGAACCCAGCAGGTAGACACCAATACTGAAGGCATAGATGTCGTTCGTTCTGATGTGTTCTGGAATCAGCATCTTGAACATGCGCCGGCCAAACACGAGTGGGATGATGGTAAATCCAACTCCTGTGACTGCCGCAAAGATCCAAATGAACAAGATGAAAAGAAAGACCCTTGCACGGAAGTGGGGTGGAACGTAGACCATCTGGTACTGGGTGCTGGCGTATAGGTCGGTATCGACTTGACCATCGTGCCTTCGGCCATCTTCATCTACATCGAGGAAGACCCTTCTGCCCTTCGGGATCTTGACACGGTCTGACGCAGGTGCGCGAACGAAGCGGCCACTCTCCACAAGCTGGTTCGCATCTTTAAGATGATTCTTGTGTCGAGTGAGTGAACGAATTTCACTATAATTCGGGAGTGCCTTTGGCTTGGCATCACCGCCCTCGAAGAAATCAGTCCAGGTTTTGGGTACAACATGATATCTGTCGTTTAACTCCAAAAACAGTGTCTTGTACCATGGAAGTCTCTGGTACCTGGCATCGTTGCCAAAATGCAAGCTTCCCTCCTCATCGATCTTTCGTTCACCAAAAAGGAAATAGGTGAGCCGCAAGCCTCGTGCGCAGGTCCTGAACCACCAGGTATACATGGCATGAAGTCCATCCCCAGGCTTGAAAAAGTTGACAGCAAGCGGCATGAGGAAGTTGTAAAAAAGCAGATCGACAGGGAATTCGAGGACTGGTTCGTTGGACGAATAGTGGACAGGGAGAACCCCAGGGACGCTGTAGGAGAGACCCCATACAACGCCACCCAGGCAAATAATGACCAGTGCACCATACACGAAAGCCGAGAAAAGAATTTTCCGCAGCTGTGTGGTCAAGTTCCTCTCCAGGACATCACGCACAGGATGAAACTCGGGATCATCAGGATCGCGAATAAAGTCTGTATATGTTAGTAATGTTCCTCCGAGAGGGAGCATGGCAACTTACAGAGAACGCCTGGGCGCATTATCTTCCTGCACATTGACACGAAGAGCGCGAAATGGAACATATATCCAGTTCCAACAAACCAGTGGACGAAAACCGAGGTGAGCGGATAATTATAGGTGAAAAGAAGGCGGGACTTGAAAGTTGCGTTCTCGAACAGAGGAAGTAGGGCACCGTCCAGGAGAAGACCACAGTAAAGAGGAAAGACAAGCATTTCAATGCTAATGATCATAATGACCTTCATAATGCCGCTCGCTTGATGCAGGGTGTCAATAATACCGGCTTCCCAAGCCTGAAGGACATGACCACGGGAGAATGGGCTTCCACGCTTCAGGTATAGCGCACCGAAAAAGAACAGAGTCACGTAGCCCGCTGTGATTGCCCAGAAGCGATCCAGGCCAGACCAATGAGCCAGTTCAGGGTTAACCGAGAGGGGTCCGTCAGGTTCGCCAAGATTGATAACCCAAGAGTTGGGCTTGAGGAGCGCAGATGAGAAAGCGATCAGTTTAGACCAGGCCAAAGTGGCAGTTGAAGTAATGGCTTCATGGGACAGACCGCTGGATAAAAAGCGGCCACTGATAATGAAAGCCAGGGCCTTGCTGATGGCCGTGAAGAGGGCACCAACGTTACTTTTGACAGCTAGGAGCGCACCGTGACTGATGGCAGAGAAATTCTGCATTTCAGCCGCAGACATGGGAAGATCCATAAAAGTGTAATCGAGAACTCGTGAACCAGCGCTTGTCCACAGGGCCCAGGAGGCCTTCCTCGCTGATACGACATGAGCGCCGACCACGCCGCCAATGATACCGGTAAACATATCGATGAGGTTGAGGACAACCCACAGCCCAAATCCTGCGCCCATGACTGTTGCATCTTGTAAAAGCTTCGAGAGCTCGAAAACCAAGCGGACAAGACGCATAGGGTTGGCAAGGACCCATACGCTGACACGCCCAAAATTGTAAGGGACAAAGATGCAAGCAAAGATAGTCACAGAGACGAGCACGGCACAAAATATGGCGTTTTGGAAAAGCCCCGCGACAGGACCGCGCATGCCAATTAGCTCCATGACACCCTCGAAATCTTCAAGATCTTCCATGGCTTCTTGGTCAAGTCCGGCACCGGGAGCATCACCCAAATTCTCGGGTGCCTCGTTGCCATCGGCCCCGTCTCCTTCAGGAGGTGCGCCATCCTGATCAACGTCGTCGAGGTCAAATTCCCATCCATCGGCTTCTTCTGGCTGAGCAACAAGATCACCAGCAGCATTTGCGTCTTGTCCAGCTTGATTTTGATCATCCAGATCGCCCCACATGAAATCTGTCACTCTGCCGACTAAGCCACCAGGACGGTCATTCTCCAAGCCTGTGTCGACAGGCACTTGACGAGGCAGTTGCGGTTCTGGGGTCCTAGGCGTTTCAGTCCGACCAGCGTGGACAGGGGGCTCTTCATCTTGATCAGAGTCTCTGAGGCCAGGCGAATCACCAGAAACATCGGGAGGCCAGGTAGTAACCACAACATCAGGGGCAACGTCCTCGGAATGTCTGCGGCCAGGCGAGCCATCGGAACGATCAGGAGGCCAAGTTGTAATCACAACATCAGGGGCAACGTCTTCATCTTCCTTGGGTGAGAGCCTTGATGGGCCGGAAAATATGTTTGCTCCGTCTGAGGGGAAACCATCTTGAGTACCCTGGGGAAGCGCGGCGAACGACCAGCTGTTATTGGCCAGAGGGTTAACAGAGTCATGTAGCACTGGGCCATCTGAGACAGAGCGAGGTCGGGAAGAACTTGGCGAAAACCCCGATCTCCATGAACCCATTTCAAAGTCATGATCCGGAAGAGGTGCAGTCTCCCTCTCTTTGCCTTTGCTGGAAGAGGATGCGCCAAGACCATCAAATGATGAAGGAAACTCGTCAGAAGCGGGTGTGAAAGCCTTTCTCGACGAACTATCAGCAGTGGAACCTGGACTTCCTGCGTATTCTCGGGTAGCAGTTGGTACATTAATACCAGGAGTATCATCCCCATCAAGAAGCGCCCGGCGGGTGACATCAACCCAGTATGAGAGCTTGTCCTCGAGTCCTTCTTCTTGGATGATGTCCAGGATCTTTTGAGCGTCGCCGTCAGCCTGACGATAGATGCGCAGGTAGTCGTAGACACTAGCACGCTCCTCGGCAGGGTTTACGTCTGCGGACGGATCAGGCTCAGCGGGACCAGCTTCGTTAAAGTCGGCCAACATAAGGCCCGGCAGGACTGAGACTTCAGAGTTCGTTCGCCCGCGCTGGACCTGGACGGCAAAGTCCACATCAGCGCCAGGTGGTGCAAGATGGTCTCCATTATCAAGGGTCTCGTCGTCCGATTCATCTGGACCCTGCAAGTTTTCGACGTCCTCGGGTCGGACGAGCATGGGCTCCTGCTCCTGTTGCGCCAAGGGGTTCTCTGGGCCCGCAAAAGCAGCACGCATGTTCATCTCTGGCTGTTGCTGAACAACATAGTCCCTGACCAGAATGATGAGAATGAAGCAAACAATGACCAATACAGTGATGATTTGGCCCTCGAGAACCGATATAATTGCTCGGTTGATGGTTGGGTTTCGAGTGAGATTGTTCAAAAAGGCCACATCTCCGAGTAGAGTAGGCGGTATCGCACTGCTAGGCACGGATCCAGATGAAGTCGCGTTGGCAGATTCGACGGTCGAGTCAGGCCGGTCGAACTTGGCAGGCATACCCAAAGTTCCCAAGAAGATACGAAAGAGGAAATCAGAGATATTCTGTTCTGATAAACCTTCGAGAAGCGCCTTGGCGGCGGTTGCAGAAGTGGTATTTGGCTCAAACAGCGGGCTTGCAGGACATGTGCCATTATCGAAGGCCGATGAAGACATTTGAAGTGCTGCACTTGCGGTTTCATTGGCGCGAGGCAATACGGGTGAATTTCCAAAGCCTTCGTCGCTAATCCAGAACATAAAGGACCAAACCGATCTCATAAAGTAAGGTAACCAGCAAAGCCAAACGCTAATGGCCATGGCAGCACGGAGCCAAACTAGGACATTGTGCAAGAAGTACCGGGCCATATGCCCAATAAAGATATGTACCGGAAGAGACTGAGGCATATCGGGAGCATATAGCTTAGTGAATCGAAAAGATGTCTTGCAGAGCTCGCAGTACTTCTTTTGCGAATGGGAGAGCCATTCCATCAAGCAATCTTGGTGAACATATTTGATACTCCCACTGCACTTGCAAGGGTAGAAGAGCGGCTCCTCTGGAGTTCCTTCGCCTCGACATATTCGACAAATGCCAAGGGCAGCATCTTGAGATTGTGGAAGGTCATCGGGTCGAGTCGAGGTTCGCTGAAGACCCCTTGTCTTCAGGCCCGAAGTTGGGTCTTCCATTGCAGGAGCGATATTTCGGCGAAGGCGATTCGGGAGAAATCGATCGCGCCCACGAGGGGCTTATTATGAGGGGAGTGCTGACAGTAGCATGCGCAAGTTGATCGGGGGGTATCCGAGGGGTCTGAATGGAGACAGACGGCAAGACGGAGAATGAGCCGGATGGGCGATGAAGGAGGGTAGGGCGAGCTAGGAATTAGTCGCGAGTTTGTAGAGGTAGTTCCCGAGTTTGGGTAGAGGAGTATAAAAATAGGTGGCTTCCACGTTGGGCGGTAGAAGTTATAATGCTGTATGTCGCAACCTTGATTTTGAGTCGAGTCCTCGAGATCAAATCGAAGTTGTTGAGCGACGTGGTGTTAATAATTGCCCATGGCAGTTGGAGCCACTAACCGCCACTCCCCACAGGCTCTCCAAGAACGACAAATCCCTGGTGTGTCTGGGCGCCTGCTGAAGCGGGACGGGATATGAATATTCCGGCAAGGACTGAGTCGACTCAACTCACGTGCCAGAAACGCTAGCTGATGTCATGGCTGTCACATGGAAAATGATATTCGGCAGCACAAGGTCACCTTAGCAAGCTACGAATTATTGAGCCCGTAGATTCCAGCTGATTCAAGCTTTCAAAGTCAAATAACTTCCTCTTAGTTTAAAGGGACCTATCAAACTTATTCATTGCCTGTGCTTGTCAAAGTTTATCATGACATTGATGAGCCATGTATTGACACATTTTCAGCCTCCCTGACGTATTGTGTTTGACCTTCAGCTTATATTATGTATCTGCGTTTCAGATGGAACCAATCACAGAGCACATACAAATTTATTCTATCAAAGGGCGCCCGGGGCAAACAAGCTTATGCAGTTCTCAATGACGTCGAACTACGCGCCAACAGAGAGATAAGGTACCTCAGGTAACCGCTAGGTGGTCAGTTAATGGCTTGTCGCTTGTGCTGCACCAGCTGCGAACCGCTAAAACTTGGTGGGGGAACGGATTGATGACACCACTTCGTTGTTGGTACTGTAGATATTGTACCCTTTCGTCCAAGATTCCAACAGACCAAGGCAGCTGGAACGACGTCAACTGTGACTTCAACTTTTATCCTTGTCTCCTAAACAAAATCAATTACTAAAAAGCCAAGACCTTCTTCACACACTTCTACCTCGCATTGCTTGCTTTCTTGTCTGTCTCGCTTCGTCTCAAGTCGTGTCGCAAAAAGAGCTCCTTAGCTTCTCGCTTGCTTCATAGCCCGCGGTACAAGTGCAGCACTCAACCCCTGCAGTCATAGGTAAGCCAACCATCCATCCATTTCCATCCATTCAAAGCTTCCAATCCTCTCCCGTGCAAAATTTCCAGCTTTCACGACCTGACTTTTATCAAAAAAGGTATTTTCTTCACCTTTGAGTGCCCATTCAGTCGACGGCATCTCTTGCGTAGCCTGTCGTTAAACCCTTTCGCTACCGTTCCCTGCCTCGCTTGGCTCTCGCTTGACAGAGTCTCTCGCTCCGCAGCGTGTGTCTGGTCATCATGGCCGAGTCCGCCGGCTCGATCATGAACGGCAACGGCCATATTAACGGCAAGGCAAATGGAAAGCCTATCGCTGGCCGTAGAAGACCAATCAAACAGAGAGGAAGCTTTTTGGCTTGGACCTTTGGTGTCGTAGCTAGGTACGTTTCTCAAGCGCGTCATCGCTTTCTCTTCAGCTGTTGGCTTCGGTCTCTTTGAGATACCGCTGTTTTTCAATCCGATTTTAAGCTGACTCTCTATACTACAGACTCGCGACATGGGCCGCCATCCTCACTCTTCTCTTCCGTTGCCCCTCATCGCTAGAGGAGTGCGACGAAACCTCTCCTTCCATTTGTAAACCCTACTTTCAAGTCAAGAACACAGTGCAACCTCGCGTTCAGCCCTACTACGATCATTACGCCGCACCCTATGTTGAAGCCGCTCGACCCTACTACGACACCGTTGATGCAAAGGTCTGGCAGCCCACTCGCGCCTATGCTGTTCAGTACGCTGCTCCCTGGGTTGACAAGGCGCGAACGCACGCTGTGGCCCAATGGGAGAAGAACGCTCAACCTCAGCTTTCCAAGTACCAGTCTCTTGCACGTGCGCAGTACGACCAGTCTGTCGGCCCTTACGTGAACCAGGCTGGCGAGAAGCTCACCCCATATTATGAAATCGCTCGTACCAATGGTTTACAGGTGTACTACGAATATTTGCAGCCGGGCTATGACTATGTTCATCCGTATGCGGTTCGTGGTTATGACGCAGCTTCAGACTTTACCACCAACACTGCGCTTCCTACAGCCTACTGGACCTGGAACAAGACCTATGCTTTCCTCGACACCAACGTTTGGCCTCACATCCGTGCTGTATACGTCCAGAACGTCGAGCCACAGCTCGTCCGCATTGGTGAGCGCTTGGGACGTTACAAGACCAAGGCCAGGCCTGTTCAGGATAATTTTTCCTCGAGGTAAGGGAACTCGTCTATTCTTTACGAAGATGATTATTTCTGACTTTTTACAGCTACATGAGCGGAACTACCTCTTCCTCGTTCCAGAAGCCCGCTCCTCAAAGCACCACTGCATCTGTAGAGTCATTTTCTCAAGCCCCTATTGCCACTGAGAGCCCCAAACCTGTCGTTGAATCCGCTTCCAAGGAAGCTTCGCCCGAATACGTTAACCCTGTGCAGGCCCCTCCCCCCACTGAGAATGAGAGTGAGAAGCGGCGCAAGGCCCGGGAGATGGTGGCCCAGGATCTGGAGACTTGGCAGAACAAGTTTGCTTCACAAGCAGATGAGGGTGCCACTGACTTGGAGGAGCGTGTTGAAGAGATTGCCAAGCGCATGGTCGAAGAGAATGTCAACATCAAGGGCAAGGAGCTTTTTGACGACCTCGAAAGCACAATTAACTCTGAGCTCAAGACTCTTCGAAGCAAGATTTCCGCTCTGGCTGGATCAGCTGGCGATGAAACCGAGGTGAACGAGGAGATCATTTCCGCTGTACGATCTTCTGGTATGGCTATTAAGAAGAAGGCCCAGGCCATTCGACAATGGCGTGAGGTTTACGATACAGAGCTCCAGAACACCGTCATTACTGTCGCCGATGTTCACTTCCAAGTGCTGGACGAGACTAGAAACCTCGCTCTACAACAGGTTGGAATGAGGTGGGCATGGACTGATGGTATCACATACAAGGATTGGGCCAAGTACCACGAACTCAAGAGCACCCTCAACGAGTGGACGGAGCAGCTCAAGCAATTGATCGTCACACACCCAGCTCTACTCGAGGCCCAGGAAGCCTCTGCCCGAGTCGAGGATGAGGGAATGGAAATTGCCTCTGCGGCCGCTAAGGAACTGGCTCGACTCAAGGATGTTGCTCGCTGGAAGGTTTCGGCTCGAGACGCATCAGACAACTTTGACAGTGATGCGATGAAGCTTGCTGCTGAGCAAGCTGTTGCAGCAAAGGAAGCCCAAGAACAAACCCCGGCTATCCAGGAAGATGCGGCCTCCAGCCTCTCAGAATCTGTGGAAGAGGCTACGTCCCAGGCAAAGGAAGTCGAGCAAGATCTGGAAGATTTTGTCGCCTCCGTTGCTGAGCCCGTCAAGGAGAAGGTTTCGGAAGGTACGGACTCTGCCAGCCAGAGCGTATCTAGCGTCTCATCTGCTGCTGACGAGAAGCCCACGGTGATTGACGAGGCTGCCTCAGCTGTTTCTAACAGTGCCGAATCTATCATCAGCGGTGCCTCCAGCCTTGTTTCTGAAGGAGAAGAGAGCGCCACCAACGTTGTCGAAGAAGCGTCAAGCGAGCTCTCGGAAGTGCTTGAATCAGCCACCAATGTCGCAGAATCAAAAGACAGCAGTATGTCGAACCCCCTTGCTTCGGAAGCATCCCAAGTTCTTATTGGTGACACCTTTTCGATAGTCAGCAACGGTAGTGATGAGCCCAATGTGGCCGATGACAAGGAGCCCCTTGTCGAGATTGAGGAGGATCCATTGACGCATCGCGATGAGACCCCTCTATCGGAGCAGCATGAGCATGTCAAGCCTGCCTTCCTCGGTGCTGCGGCTCAGGAAGTCCCTCATCGACAGGTCGTACTTGAGGATTATGTTGACACGGATGCGATCGCGAGCGCTACCGACGCTGCGCAGTCGGCTTACTCAAACGCCGTCTCTCGAGCTTCTGAGCAGTACTCGAGCGCTCTCTCAGTTGTCTCTGCTCAAATCTACGGAACTCCTAAGCCAGTCCATGAGCAGCTTCTGTCGTCTCTCTCATCTTCCTACGACAACGCCGTGTCGGCTGCTGGTGATCAGCTAGAAAAGGCCAAGGGCGCCGCTACAACAGCCGCCCAACAGCTCCCAACTACCACTACTGTACCCACCTGGCTCGACTGGGAGCGAATCGAATCCATTGCATCTCAGCGACTCAACGAAGGTCGTCTGTGGGCTGAAATTCAGTACCAGAGTGCTCTTATTGCTGCTGGACTTGCTACACCAACTCCCTCGTCGGTTCCCGAGAAGTACTACGAGCAGGCCAAACTTAACTATTATGCTGGACTTGGTATTGCTCAAGACCGGTACTCTAGCTTCCTGGCTGGTGCGTCGTCTGCTCTATCCTCCCTTACCGCGACACCTACCCCTACCGATCTTGCCGGATCGGCATCATCGGTAGCTTCTGTTGCTCGGGAGTCTGCAGCTTCTGCCGCCCAGGCGGCTGGAGATGCGGCTGGATCTGCCTACTCGGCTGCCGGTGATACGGTCAAATCTGCCGCCCAAGCTGTGGACGAGTCGATTTCTTCAGTTGTCGATGTTGCCAACGAGCAAATTTCCAGCGCTGGTTTGGCTATTGGTGACTCGTGGAACAGCATTGTTGAGCAAATCAGTGGACAAGTTTACGGAGAGCCCACACAGATTGCCTGGTACGAGCACGTTTGGGGCGACGCCAGCTCATACGCGTCCAAAGCTACCGACGCCGCTGCTGATAAGGCTTCTGCCGCATCAGAAGCAGCAGCAGCATCCGCCGTGACCGCTTCGGCCGACGCGCTGAAGCAGTACGAGGCTGTGAGCGGACTTGTCTCTGAGCTTATCAGCGGAAAGGAGCCCTCTTTCACTGAGAGTGTGCTTTCCCGATTCCAAGCAGCTTACGCCACTGCTGCGGCCAATGCTGAAAGCTTTGCAAGCCAAGCCAACCAGGCGGCCTCGTCCGTTGGCGACAAGGTGGGCAGCGCTGCCAGCGAGGCTACTGAAGCTGTCAAGGAAACATTCCAGCATGCGAAGGATGAGTTGTAAGCAAAATAACCGACTGGAGGTACATTCTTTTGAACGATACCCTAGATGAAATGACGATCGTTTAATGCCATGGATGAGGATGAAACGGAGGAATAACAAGAATGGAATGGAATAGGAAAAGATTAAGAAGGCGGAAAAGGTGCAGGACACGAACAAAGGTGAAGGAAGGACATTCAAAGGGTGTGTTTGATGGGATTTGGATCTCATTTGTATTGGCGATGCCAGGCTGTTATGTATTACTATGATTGCTAGCCCTAATGAGATGCATTGAAAGCAACAACTATGCTGAGTTATGGCGGCGAAACTGAGAGGTTCTAAGTTTAGTCTAAGTACTAGGTATATAACATCATGTCGAAGACAATCTTCCTTGGGCAAGAGCTTGCGACTTTGAGGCATATACCAACTCTCTAATGGATACATACTAGACTAGTCTCAAGGGAGAGGGGGCAACGTAAAACTAGTAAAGGAAAGTGGATTTATCGTTGCAGAGTGCGAATTACCGAGGTCGATTGATGATTTTTGTCTCGTAGGAGATGCTCTCAAGTTATTTCTTGGTCGGTATGCGAGTCAATGGGCCATCTCGTCGAGCTATGCCGCCAGAGTAGAAACCATATTCAGCATTCAAATCATACAAATACAAGCTTCAATATAATAAACCGGTGAGATGTATGTAGTACACAGCATACAAGACAGTAGCTACGGTAAAAGTTACCGAGGGTTAACGTTAGCATGTAAAAAGATGGAGTCTCCGCGGGGATTGTCTGGGGAATAAATCTCGACCTCGAAGAAGTCACAACAATGGATCCAGTCAGCTATTACCCTCGAGTGCTCATTGGTTTGGTCTTAAGAATCTCTCACATGCTTTGAGCCGCTAGTCTAGTAAATTATTGTGCGTTGGACAATCACCGAGTTTGCGCCATTTGCCTCAAAGGACTGTGATATCAATTGGATGGACATGATCAACGAGTAGAGAGGAACAGGACAGGATTCATGATAGCCGATAGAGTATATCGCCACTACCGGCCTTGGTGTTTGCACATCGCGCCATTTAAGTCGAGAGCTCCGATGGCCCGCCGTCAGGGATATTTCTTCAGCAATTGTTTTTCCATGTCCTTTTAATTTTTTTTTCCTCCTTTTTTATGTGATATTCGGCGATACCGAGGTACACAAAGACTCAGAAATTGTAAATAAGAAACACTCCTGAAGAAGAATTTGTGCGACTCTCTTCACACATACATCTGTTCGAGAAACACAAGGACTTTGCAGATTTCGTTGCTTATGGAATTCGTCGTCGAGTTCTTTTCGCTTCTTCTCAAGTCAATCCGCTGAAAGAAAAGCCAATTCTTTGTGCTTTTCTTTTTATAATATCTGACAGGAAAATTATAGCTGTGGTAAAGCCGGCCAGCATGCCCGGCATCAATACCACGCCCCCAACTTACACCGGAGGGGAGAAGTTTGGTGAAGATAAGGAAACTGCCTCAATCCCTGCTGAAGAATTGCAGGCTCCCTCGTCTCCTCAGGGCATCAAGAGAGATTCTACTCATCGAAAGCTTAAGTCTCGCCATATTCAGCTCATTGGTATCGGTGGTACTATCGGCACAGCTCTCTATGTGCGTTCTCACAAACACCCACTCTCTTGGACGGCATGCTAATCAAGACAGGTCCAAATCGGAAAAGGACTTCTCAATGGCGGTCCAGCGAGTTTGTTCCTCGCCTTCACCATCTGGTGCACCTTCATCCTGGCCATCACCATCTGCATGGCCGAGATGGTGACTTACCTGCCCATATCGTCGCCCTTTATCCGCTTCGCAGGACGGTACGTCGACGAGGCATTTGGCTTCGCAGCCGGCTGGAACTTTTTCATCTTTGAGGCGACGCTGGTTCCCTTTGAGGTCGTGGCGTGCAACCTGATATTGCATTTCTGGACCGATGTGATTCCCACGGGAGCTGTTATTGCTGTCATTCTTGTTCTTTACTTGGTTATCAACGTGCTAGCTGTAAAGTGGTACGGAGAGACTGAGTTTTGGGCTGCTCTTGGCAAGTGAGTCGCCAATTCTCTTACTGATAATGCCAAGGACGTGTCTAACAGCAGTTCTTTAGAGTTATCCTCATCGTGGCCCTCATCATCTTCACTTTCATCGTCATGGTCGGAGGAAACCCGCAAAAGGACGCATTCGGCTTTCGATACTGGAAGAACCCAGGATCTTTTGCACCGCTCTACTATGACGGTGCACTGGGTCGCTGGCTCGGCTTCCTGCAGTGTCTCATTCAAGCCTCCTTCGCCGTCTCCGGGCCCGACTACGTATCCATGGCAGCCGGCGAGGCCGAGAACCCGCGAAAGGTTATGCCCCGAGCTTTCAACGCTGTATTTTACCGCCTCACGGCCTTCTTCGTCCTCGGCTCGTTATGTGTTGGTATCTTGGTTCCCTACAATGACAAAGAGTTGACAGCCGCGTTTGCAAACGGCGAGCCTGGTGCCGCGGCGAGTCCATACGTGGTGGCCATGAATCGTCTGGGTATTGATATCCTGCCTCATATCGTCAACGCAATGATTCTAGTATCTGCCTTTTCAGCCGGAAACTCATACGTCTACTGCGCATCTCGATCGCTCTATGGCCTCGCTCTCGAGGGAAAGGCGCCCAGGTTCTTGACTACCTGCACCAGATCAGGCGTGCCACTCTACTGCGTTGTCGTTGTCCTCCTCATCGCCCTCCTCTCGTTCCTCCAGCTGTCCAACAATACCGCCGTTGTCCTCGAGTGGTTCGTGTCACTTGTCACGGCCTCGCAACTCATCAATTTCTCGTGCATCTGCGTAACATACCTGTGCTTCCGTCGCGCTCTCCAAGCGCAGGGTATCAGTCGAGATACCCTCCCGTACAAGGCCTGGTGTATGCCCTTTGCTGCGTACTACGGGCTCGTGGGCACGTTTGTCATGACTTTTGTAGGGGGTTACACTGTTTTCTTACCCATTGAGGGACACTGGAACGTGCCCGACTTTCTCTTCTCGTGAGTTGAGTCTCTGCTGTTACTTTTAATTGCTAACGGGTCAGGTATACATCTGTTGCTCTCTTCCCGACGCTGTATATCGGATGGAAGTTAATCCACAGAACCAAGATTCATAAGCCTGAAAAGGTTGATCTATTTAAGAATCTTGACGAGATTGACGATTACGAAAGAAACTATGTACCGGAGCCAACCAAGTAAGTTTTTACCCAGACAGTCTAAGCTGTAGTTAACATTAGTATAGATACTTTGAACGTACCTTGGACAAGCTATTTGGTTAAAGGCCTAGAGCATAGGGAGTCAGAGATTGCTAAAGAAAGATTTTGTATCGACCTAGTGAAAAGCAAGTAGAAGACAAGATCGAATTCGACGCCCTGATGCCTATTTGTCCTTTTATCGACCTCAAACCCAAGTGTTATAACCCATTGTTCCTATAATCCCCGCAGCAAGCATCGCTTTCGCCCATTTTTCAAGATTTAGATCCCAGATGCCCAGTTGTTGCCCGTGATGGTCTCAAACTCCTCATCAGGAGACGAGTACCCGTCGATAGCCATGTTTGTCTGTCCCTCATTCTGCCCGCCTTGCCCAAAAGTCCCGACGTCATTCTCCAGGCTGGTAGTCCCAAGGTTGTTGCCCATGTTGTTCTCCGTATTATTCTCCAGGTTGGTCTCCGTGGCTGCCTCTGCATCCTCAGCTCCCGCAATGTCGTTGTTGGCTGCAGCCATAATCACCAAGAACTCTCCGTTCATCTCTTCAAGAATTTAACTGACAAGCTCAAACTGCTCGTCGCTAGGAACCACTTCCTGTTCTCCAGTAAGGACGCTTTGCTCTCCAATGAGAAGGTCTTGCTCGTAGCGCCGGATTTCTTCCTCGTCAATGAGCATCTGCTAGTCGCCAAGAAGAAGCTCATCCTCATCCAGTAAAAGTCCTTTTTCTTCAATGAGAAGGTCGTCGTCTTCTACGAGCATAGATTCGTCAAAGAGCATGTCTCTGGTGATGTATCCCTCTTCATCTTCTTCCTCGACCACAAGAGTTTCGGTACCAGAACCGACTGACTCGACAACGTCGGTCATCTGTCCTTCCTGAACGGGGTTCAGGCTCATGGAACATAGGGCAAGGCTCACTTAGATTGCCGTTTGGCCACGGCTTGTTCTCGATGTACTCGCCGGCAACATCGTGAGGAATCCAGCAGTCTCTGTTGCAGCGGTGCGCGAAGCGACATCTCTCGAGCGTCCATACCTCCGGACGAGGCTCGACAGGATGCCCGCAGTCAGGATAGACGTAGCGAACTGGTTTGCACATAATGATCTGAAACTATCGTCAACTTCAACTCATAGATCTCTAGAGCCTCAAGACTTACCGTGCCGTCGGCTGACCTCAGAAGGTTATCAAGATTGATGGCAAGGCAAGAATTCGGAGGAAGAGTTCACACTCTTCACCATTTTAAGTAGAGATATGAGAAGCATCATGGTTTGTTTGATTCATCGTTGTAGTCAAAGACATTGACTTGTTTGCCGTTTACTTCGTGCATCACTTATTGACACCGACGGGAATGGTCAGAGACGGGTATTCATATCGAGTACAAAATGCAAACGCATACACGCGTAAATAAAGAAGACTTACGGACTATTGCTATGCCCATTAAATCAGAACAAACGGAAGAGTGGGTGGATAAGCCAACGGAGAAGAATCCCCCAGTTCACCAACACCCGCAGCAGCCTATTGTTAAACAAGGAAGGTTATATGATTGATGTATATTCGTTTACTTGCCTTTAATACCACATCACTACGAGACTCTTCTTCTTGCTACTGAGGCTTGACGTTTGCTGAGAAAGCCGTGTGCCTTGCTCACGACGAGTCACCAATGGCAGTGCCGTGAAGCGATAAGAGTAGCTCATTCTGTCACCATAGCTGGCTGGGCGTGACTTGCTGGTAATATTTTGGTTGAAAATACTCTGGATTGAAGGTTTCTTTGAAAAATACGAAGATACTAATCGCTTGATACTAGAAGAAGTAGGACAAGAGTTGGTGATCCGTGTGTCGATGGATAGAACTTCATGCGCGAATTGACATAAAGCGGAAACAAGATATGACTGCAATTATAGGAAAGGTCCCTACGTCTAGTATACCACCAGAAGTGCACAAGAGAGAGGGAGCCGGCATAATGGTTGTCCCAAAGATACAGCTGCAACTCAGTTGTTGAATTTAGACCAAGACAACTTGATTAATTGTTGCGTCGCAACAAACAAATATTCAGGTGTCACTTAACAAATATGCATCAATTTCTGTTCAGACTTTTCCCGCATTGATTCAATCCTAGTGTGAGTTCTATATCAAAGAGGTAATATACAGACATAACTTATCCATCCCTTGCCAAGCGCATCCGGTAAGCCATTCTTATGCTCTTGTGAAAGATAATGCCAATTGTAAATACTGCCCAGTAAAACAATCTCATACCAATAACGCCAAAGACTTTTAACCCCACCTCGGTACTAATCAACTCGAGGCTACCCAGTCCATTCCTGCGACCCAGGAATATAAGTGATGCTGCCCATAAATACAGTCAAATCAGTTGTAAGCGACCATTGATCGCGTTTCAGATACTCCCGCTACCATTTGAAATAATAAGAACCGAAAGGGGACAAAATAACCAATGGAAACGAGTAATGCCACAATCTGTGGTTGCTCAATTGTCAACGCTGCGTGGTATCTCGGGGATATCATAAATGTTTTCGGAATGAAACAAAAAAATGTCATCGATACAGAGTAGCCAACTCTGTTACCTCTGATCACGAAGGTGTGCCGCGTTCTTCAACACGCTCACCTTCGAAGCTGTAAAGGCGAACCTCGCCATCTTCACTACCACTCGCCATTCGGCTATCGCTAAGACCAACGCAGGTGACAGGACCGGCATGCCCTGTGAAGCTGCGCTCACACTTGCCAGAGCGAGGCTCCCAGATCTTAGTCATGGAGTCATTAGCGCCTGTGACTACACGGAGAGTGTCGCCGACAAGACCCCAGATGCCTTCAACATGACCAAACATGCTGCGGATACATTTGCCAGTAGCCGTGTCCCAAAGGCGGACAGTGTTGTCCAGTCCACCAGTCAGCATGTAGCGGGGAGGCAGTGGCCGGTCCGGGTCGGACGTAAATCCCGAGCCGTAGGCTGCCCTGTCATCGAAAGGCTGCTCCGAAGTCGCTGCGGGCGGAGTGTTGCTTCGGCCACTCGACACAGACGCGGTATCCGTGTTATCCATTGGGGGCACCTCATCGGGCTCAAAGTCTGGGGGCATCAGGAGCACCTGTTGTACCTGGCCGACATGCCCAAGGAATGTTTTGATGCACCGCTTCGAGTCAATGTCCCAGAGTTTGACCGAGAGATCATCGGAAGCTGAAAATACCACTCGAGAGGGCGAATCGATTCGCACGTGGTTGACCCAGTCAGTGTGGCCTCGGAGACAGAATGTCTGTTTGGTGTCAAAGCTAAACACCTTGACCGTCTTATCAATAGAGCCAGACGCTAGGGTACAGCCATCATAGTGGACTGACAAGACACCTTCGGTATGGCATGGGAGTGTGTTCAGACACTCTCCCGTCTGCCAATTCCATATTTTGATTGTCTTGTCAAAGCTGCCGCTGATCAACTTGGAATCGTCGAATTGAAGAGTTCGCACCGCCGACGTGTGGCCTCGTAACGTGCGCATCACCTCTCCTGTCTCGATATTCCAGATCTTAATGGTCGTATCATAAGATCCGGTTGCAAGGATGTTATCGTCAAACTGGAGACATGTAACGCCATTGTCGTGACCTTTGAATGTCTTGATGGAGCAACGACCAGTCTTCCAGTTATACCCCACCTTGAAGCGGTCGCGGTAAACATCTTTCCACGGCCTAAACTTGCGCTCTTGCTTGAGCTGTTGCTGTGACTTGCTCACGCCGTTGGTCTTGGAACGTTTGGCAGCTCGATCATCATGCTCGTGTTCATGGTCGTCGGCTTGGCGTTTTCGTGACTCGTTTGATTGTGTCTCAGCGTTGTCGTCGATCTCAACCACGTCGGCGGCAACCGGGTGTCGGTGCACTTGTTGATGGCGGCTCCACGCCATGAGCTTTTTCCTCTCAAGCAGAGGCAGACCCCAGCCGCACTTTGTGCACTTGCGGTCAATATGTTGTTCGCACATGCGATGCCACACGACGTCGTCGTCGGCAAGGTTTCGCCATCGACGGCTGACCTGGGCGGCCTTGCAAAGGGATACAGTATCGAGATAGGATAGGATCTTGTAGGAGAGTTCGGTGGGAAGGGCAGCGAGGAAATCGATCTTGAGTTGTTCTTGCACCTCGCGCGACACAGTAGAAAGCTGAGGGAAACAGCATTGAGTGATGATGCCCTGCAGCATCAGCTCACGGTGTTTTGCGGGAGCAGCCGAGAAGAGAGACCAGACGTGGGTGATGGCTTCTTGGTCTGCAGAAGAAAGGCTGTTGAGTTCCTATAAGAGTTCAATGTTAACATAAAGCATCACAATGATCGGCAAGGGGGCCATCAAGCTAAGCTATAGAGGTCGACGGGGAGGGTAGGAGACCCAAGACTTACACTTTGAATGAAGCCCATCTTGGATTCGTCGGCGGCGCGCCGACACTTTGAGTCGGGTCGGTGACGATAGCAGAACTTGCTGTTGGGGTCCTTCTTTCGAACAGTAGTGTTGGGGCTGGGAGATAGAGGCATCGCCGTCTTGGCCTTGCCAAATGGTGCATAGAGGCCAGGGATGTGCTCCTTGAGGAAGGGGCTGACAGTCTTGCCAACTAGTTCTGAAGGCATCTTGACAAGACGTGGGTTGATTTCTTGATCGGATCGGTGTCGGTCGCAGTTGTTTTTAGAGGGTTGTTGTCGGGAGTGTGCTTCAAGGTGTTGTTCAGTGTCGGCGTCGGTGAGGTTCAGAGAATCGTCGTCAGGAGGAAGAGGGGGCGACGGCATAGAGCTGGAGGCATGGCGATGTATAGATGCTGTTGTTGAAACCAAAGCAGAAGGCGAGGTGATCGCAGAAGTAAGAGATAGAGTCGATGCGACGGGGTCGCCAGGAGAGTCAGAAGGCCGATGGCCGCTGACGAGCGAGTCGGCTTCCATGGCGCAGATCAAGCAAGTAATAACAGAGGCAAGGGCCTAGGTACCTAGGGGGCAGATTGGAGTTGCGCGATGAGAGTGCAAGATATCGTAACTCGCCAGATGGGTCTGGGGAAGAGTGACTCTTAGCTTCTGGGGAGGGATCTGAGGCAAAGTGGCAGGCTGATGGCGTGCTGAGCAGCAACAAGTTGTGGATCACCCTGAAAGACTCAGACTCAGACTCAAAGTCAAGCCCTCAGGTCCCCGGTCAGCGGCTGTACGACGACGGTCTGCCGATTGTTCTTGGCTGCGATGCGCTAATTGGATTCGGAAGGAGGTTGTTTTCCTTTTTCCCCGTCGGTGGCCTGGCACTGGGCGATTAGTGTTGTGTAACGAGTGTCAAAGCGAGTTTGTGGTGTGGGTGTGAAAGAAAGGTGTAAGTCAAAGTGGAAATGGGGTGTGACGTTTGATTTGGTGGGAATGGAAGCGTGTCTTGCCTGTGTCTATTCGGGTCGTCGGGGAGGGTCCTTCTTCTTTCCGTTTGGCAAAATTCCCCATTCCACAATGGCGGGGAAGCGGCAGGGAAGGAAGAAAGGAGGGAGGGCTCTTTCTAGCGGTCTGGTCTACAAGGCGAATGAGATGAGCTTTCGAGTTTATTCCCTATCGATTATCGTAGATCATCACCTCAGGCAGCTTATCTATCTCTCTCAATTCACCTCTTCACTTCCAGCTTCCTTTTCAGAATCCACGCTATCTAACAGCCCCTAAAGACCTTATCACTAATTTTCTTGGGCTTGCTCTGATTTGAACCTTGGGGCGGTAGACCCTTACCCATTCTGTTCAATCATCTCATAAGAAGCTCTTTCAAATTTGGGTCCTGAATGGCGTTATCAGCGGCCGATAGGGCAGGTTGATGGTAAAAGTGGGTCCTTAACACGGCAGTCGGTCGGGTCACAAATTCAAGATGGCGGCTCTGCTGAGATGAATATGCAAAGAAGACTGTGATATTTGCCACTCGAGCTTCCGCTTAGAGTCAGGTCGTCTATCTCGTTCAGACACGCCAAACAACTCTCACAACATCACTAAAAGACCTGTCGCTGTTTATGTACAACAGCTCATGCATGAAACCGGGGAGACGGGGCCTGACTTGGACCCTGGGTCTTCAAGACCCTCTCTCATGATCCAAAACCCTCTCCTTGTGACCCTTTTACCTGCAGAATTGACTCTGTGCTGGCCGGCAGATGAGAATAAAACGGAGCCTTCAGTGCCGCGGCCTCCTCATCTGTGTCACAGAAAGGGCCAATGGAGCAAGCTGTTAGTTTTGTCTCCTCTTTTTTACGTCTTAGCTTTTCTTTTACTTGTATCGTCTTTGCCCCTCTTTGTTAGGTGTCTTGCTTTTGCGTGGCTTACATATCACGACACACCTATCTTCCAGTTCAAATCCTGCATTTCTTAATCAGGTCCACCGTCGAAAATCCTCCATTATTGTTCTAGAATTTGCCTCTAAGATGATGTGATTTATTTTGGCAATTGCTCTCTCTCGGTCCCATTTCTTTGTCATCCATTGCCCCCATTCCCGACTTCCCATCGACTCATTCGACATCTTGAAGGCTTGCCAACATTTAAACACGCAATAAGTGCCGACTATTTGACCCAGGACCTCTCACCTACGCCTGCCAACGTCGAAGCGACCAGTCAGTCTCTGGTTACAAAGACGGAATTAGATGCTCACTTGGACTCCTTGAGCACATCATCGCGTGTATGAAACTGTGGCGCTGAACATATTATCAGCACATCGAACCAAGCAACAACATGATCCGGAGTCTTATCGAATCCTAATCTCCGCTTACATGACCACGCCCAAGCCTGTGAGGGTCAATAACGCATACACACCCATACGCTCGATATAGCCTGCTTTGAATCGAGATCATTGGATCTTGGTCTGGCCCGTCAGCTCGAGACTTTTGCACAGCTCGCCTGGTAGCTTGGTCATCTACATGGGTAGCTATCTGCTCTGGGTTCGCTGTCTCATTCCTCTGGACGCTGCAATCCTGTTTCAAAGTCTTGCGGAATTTTGTGTCGGTATGGCGAAACCGCCAACAAAGCAAACTCTGCCTCCTCATCAATGTCTGTGATTCGATGTGCGAGACCTGCTGTATTAGCAACAAGCACAACCCATGCAACTACCACGTCGTAGAGACTTTGATGGGAGGATGATATTGGTCTTCTGCCAGAAGGCCAGATGGAAGTTATCTGCCTCTGCTTTTTTATGATAAAGTCTAAACATGGCGCAAGATCAAGGTTGATAACGTCCCGCCGATGGCGCAATATTGATGCTTTGGTCAACCCCGTAGACTGACTTGACTGGACATTCGCATCAGGTGAAAGATAACTCATCACAAGCCGCATATGTCAGGGCCAGCACTAGTTGATCAATGGTAGTTGAGGATGTCGATCCACGGCAATTAAGAAGCATCTCAATTGGATCAGCAACCTCGAGTCTGTATGGTAGAGAAGCTGGCGCAGTCCATAGTATTCAATTGCGATTCGTTGCTTCAAGAACAAGCAGGTTCTCTAAGAAGAGCACCTTAGGTGAGATGGCCGAGTTGGTTATGGCGTCAGGTTAAGGTCACCTTAACAACCTACAATTCCTGATGGAGCAATCCTCCTGGGTTCGAGTCCCAGTCTCATCAATTATCTTTTGCCTTTCCCGAGGATTTATATCTTTTTTTGCACTCTGCTGACAATCAAAGGGCTGTCTTCTATCGTTGTGCTGTGCCTGACATGGAGAGCAGAGTCAAAGATTGTACTGCACTTTTGCTTGGCTCGGATTATCAATTGTGGTTCATGTTCGACACTCTCGCATCTGAACTTCTGCATTGCTACAATGACCTCACATAATCATATTCCAATCCCTGTTGATGAAATCAGAGGTTCATAATATTTCTTGACTTCCATTTCGTTTCTTTTTTCAGTCCTATTTGCCTGGCCTACAAAAGCACTGACCTCGATTTAGCGGTTAGCACCACCAGCTCAGCATCATCGATCGTTAATATTAACGAAGCCGTTGTCTCATTAACGACATTGATGATCGTAACCCACCAAGCAATTTCATTCGAAGACGATGCTCGACGCGTCGTTTCCGTGTCAATCGCGACTCTGTGATGCAAGTGGCAAGCTTCTAGTCGCGATAGTTCCCCAGCCACGCGATGATAGATCTAGGTTCAATGTGATAAACCTCCCCGATCGGAGCTTCCCCCTTTTTTTATTCAGAGATCAGGTCCCAATCTGACACGCTAGGGATCGGGTTCGGAAGTGCTTGCAGCTGAGCTAGTTGTGAGGTGTCCTGTTGGTTCCTTGATGAGATGATTCATGAAGTGGACTATCACTCAATGTCGTCATGGATAGATAAGCTTCAATCAAAGTAATGACGAAAGGATCATGTTTAGTAGGACTGATTGTTTCAGTTCAACGGTTGAGCTGAGACGTATAAGATGGACCATCTTCTCGACGAAAATTAAAAGATTGTCTCATCAGCTTCCAATATCAACACTCAACTGCAACTCGCAACTTTCACCACAACCACCTTCTCAAACAACTCGACAAACAATCAAAATGTCTTCCTCCGGCGTTCAAGATGCTCCCACTGGCCAGGTCCAGGAGAACTCTTACGTTTCTCGACCTGGTGAGAAGGACCAGCCCATTGCTGTGCAAGCCGACTCCGATCGAGTCGAGGACCCCATTGACGCCGACCAGGCTGACACTGACGCTCAGCTCGGTATGTTGAACCTCAATTGCAGTTATACCATATCCTAACATTCTTCTTTAGAACGTGACGAGAAGGACGCTATCGACAAGAGCAACATCATCAACGAGCGCACCAGGGGCGCTACTCAGCCTGGAGGTACCTACCAGGAGCCCGGTGACGAGGAAGGTCTCCCTTCTGATACTGGCCGAAGCTCCAACTATTAAGCAAGTTATTGAAGCGTTCTGAGTTATTATATATTACACTGTATACTAGAGATATCACATCTACGATGAATCTACAGCTATGAACTTAATATCGACACACTAACAACATGGCATATCGTGATCAGATGACTCTAAAGTAATTCTACTGCTTTAATGTGTCATTTTAGCTATGTCCTGGACATGTCTCTTGCTGCGTCATCATGTCTTGACTGCACCGGTCTAATACGATACTTCTCGCCAGCTACGCAAGTGAACGAGTCTAGACAATTGGGTCATCACTATTCCATAAAACTTCGATTTGCAGATGGCGCTGTGAGTATATACATATATGCTTGTTTGAAGGCAAACAGTTCCATCTAGTTCTACATCAACATGGGTGTAGAGAATGCCTCGGGTATATGAAGCTCGAGCAGCTAGCTATCTTATCGGGGTTTGTCCCATCGACACACTCTCAGGTTCTGCAAAGCTATAAAATATATGAGTAAGGGTAATAAACAATGAAAGTATTGTAGGTTATTACAACCTAAGTTCTAGTCAACCAAAAGCAAGCTCTGCTGGAGGAACAAAGTTTTTAGGAGACACACAACGCTATAGACATGGAGAATTATGAACCAGGGTCTTGTCAGAAGGTGTACACATCATGAAGGGAGATGAGCCTTGCCAGTGTCTCCTGAAGCTGGGACTTTGAGGAGAATTCATCCTTTAGAACATGTCTATTAGCAATGTTTGGCGATATCTGACAACGTCAAGGACATAAAATCATCGAAGGGGTCAATTATCCATGAACACGCCAGACTTTGGATTGATACGAGAAGAGAGCAAACATAAAGACTTATAGACACGTTTTTAATCAATCAGTCAGTTGAAATATACCGTATTGACATAAACTTGCCAAAGTATTAATCGCACTTACATGTTGACGCAGAGATCCAGGGTAGTTCCCACACCAACCCCCTCCCCCACTCGGGACCGCAACGGAAAGCCGCTGCCCCACTCATCATGCATAGAAAATCTCATCCTGTCAATAAGCTTCAAAAAGTATACCCACCCACTTGATAGCTGCACCTTTTTTCTTCCTCTCCTACCATTGCTCTTGTCGCAATCAATGCAAATATGGCGGCAGACAACGAGGCTCCTGTCGCGAGCAGCGCAAACGAATCTCGTCCTTCGGGCGACTCCAATGCCACTCCCAACAATGGCGAAGCGCGCCAGGATGGCAACCGTCGCAATCCTCGACACGACCACCGAAAACCAGGCAAGAGTCGAACAGAGAAAGGACGTGGAGAATGGGGGTATGTTTTTCTATACAATTGCTTCGACAGGTACAGTTGCCAACGGGGCTAACCAGATGCTAGCCGCCAAAAGGGCGATAAACGCAAGAAGAACGATGAGTTCAAAGAGTTCAAGCGGCGCAAACTGAACAAGCAAGGCGAGTCTGCCGATGGTGAATCGAGCAACAACCCTTTCTCAAAGGACGAGATTGCCGCCGAAGAACGACGACCCAAGCGAAAAGTTGCTGTCATGATTGGTTACGCGGGTACGGGTTACAAGGGCATGCAGGTCAATGGCAATGAGAAGACTATTGAGGCAGACTTGTTCAAGGCCTTTATCGCCGCGGGCGCAATCTCAAAGGCAAACGCTGATGACCCCAAGAAGTCGAGTCTGGTTCGATGTGCCCGCACAGACAAGGGCGTACACGCTGCCGGTAACGTCATCAGTCTGAAGCTGATTATCGAGGACGAGGATATTGTAGACAAGATCAACGCCGAGTTGCCGGAGCAGATTCGCATCTGGGGTATTCAGCGAACAAACAACGCCTTCAGCTGTTACCAGACTTGCGACTCAAGATGGTACGAGTATCTCATGCCCAGCTACTGTCTCTTGCCTCCTCACCCTGAGACCTTCTTGGGCCGAAAGCTTACTGAGCTGGCCAAGGAACATGGCGTTGAGGACGAGCTGGCCGCCAAGATGGAGGATGTCAAGGACTTTTGGACCGAAGTCGAGGAGAAGGAGATCAAGCCCATCCTGGCACGGTTAGACCCCGAGACCAAGGCCGCCGTGTTGGAGCGAGTTCACGTCACAGAGGATGAGGAGGCAGCAGCACGAAAGGAGGCCGCGAACGAAACCGAGGAGAGTGCACCGACTGAGGAGAAGTCCGCGACTGAGGCACCCGCTGGTGAAGCTGCTGAGGCCGAGGCCGAGGCCGAGGCCCAGCAACCTAGCGTTACTCTGGAGAGCCACAAGCCTAAGAACCGTGAGCTTGGTCCAGTTGATTTCGCTCTTCGTGATATCAAAGCTGCTTACATGGCGGCCAAACGACGATACCGAATCAGCACTGAGCGTCTGAACCGTCTGCAGGAGGCCCTTAACAAGTACAATGGCACAAAGAACTTCCACAACTACACAGTCCAGAAGTCGTTCTTTGACCCCTCGGCGAAACGACACATCAAGTCGTTCGTCGTCAACCCCAAGCCAATCATCATCAACAACACGGAATGGCTGTCTCTCAAGGTGCACGGACAGAGCTTCATGATGCACCAGATTCGCAAGATGGTCGGTCTGGCAAGTCTGATTGTCCGCTGCGGTACTCCGATGGAGCGCATCAACGAGAGCTACCAGAACCAGAAGATGGCTATCCCCAAGGCTCCCGGCCTTGGACTGTTGCTCGAACGACCTGTTTTCCATAACTATAACCGGAAAGCGGTCGAATCACTCGGAAAGGAGGCTATTGACTTTGGAAACTATGAGGAGAAGATCCAGGCCTTCAAGGACAAGCAGATCTACACTCGCATTTTCAGCGTGGAGGAGAAGGACAACTCGTAAGTACTGATGCAGCTTCGAGTTGGACAAAGCTAACAACACGACGCAGGTTCCACATGTTCTTCAACCAGATCGACCAGTTCAAGACAAATCACTTTTTGTGGCTTACGGCCGGCGGTATGAAGGCTGCCGAGATCGCAAAGGATACTACTGGTGAGAAGGTGCAACAGGATGTTGATAAGGAGCTCGGTGACGAGGATGAGGATCCCGAGGGCGGTGAGGGTTAGATTATGCAACAGTAGAAGCTGGATAGAGCTACACGATGGATACGATTTGTTGCAAATGAAGCATTGTTTGATCTTTACTTGATGTCGGAGCTTTCGGAGAGGTTATCTACGGGTGAAGTTGCTGTGGGTGTGGTTCAACTGCATTCAGTAGCACGGTTGTTATGCTGTAGACCCAAGCTCGAATTACTTTGAAATCAAGCCGCGTTTCTGATCGGGTTATGTGGGACAAGCTGTGTTACGAATTACCTTACGACCTTTGATCGTGGTTGGAAGCCATGCAACAACCAGCACACCATCCCAGGTCTGATCGTATAAGTCATATAAGGTACGTATCTCTATCGTGACTGGACGGGGAGAGGACCCACTAACTCCGAAGGTGTGAGCTCGGTGAGCATTGACGCCTCAGGCAGTAATTCATTCGCCCCACCACACAACGCACAGAGGGTTTGAAAACCCCAATTTAGCGACCCTCTTTTCAACCAAAAATTATATCGGCGCTCAACACCAGCAACTTCGTCGTCGTCAATCCACGTAGTCCGCACCAGCCGTCAAAATGAGCGCCCAGGCCCTGAACAAGATCGCTCCCAACAGCCCCTCGAGGCAGAACCCCTCCGAGCTCGAGTCGAGCATCGCCCAGGCTCTCTACGACCTCGAGACCAACACCTCCGACCTCAAGGTTGCCCTGCGACCTCTGCAGTTCGTCTCTGCCCGTGAGGTGAGAAACACAACGCCGTGAAAAGAATCATGACCTAGGACGCGAACGAACATCCTGTTCCCACACAAGAAACTGTCTTGCAATGGCCCAAACCTTCTGCCCCACGACGCGCTACTTCGTTCGAGAATTCACCCTCCGAGAGAAATGCGCAACACCCGTGTCGTCGGGGCAGAAGGCGTGCAAAATGCCAGAGTATCATTGACTTTTGTGGAACAGGACGGGAAGCGGTCCAAGGTTTCGTCCTGGAGCTCGCATGCTGACTTGTGATCTTGATTAGATCGAGGTTGGCCACGGCAAGAAGGCTATTGTCATCTTTGTCCCCGTCCCTTCCCTGCAGGGCTTCCACCGTGTTCAGCAGCGGTAAGATATAACGACATCCCGTCTATTAAGACACAAGACTAATAATCACCAGCCTGACCCGTGAGCTCGAGAAGAAGTTCTCTGACCGCCATGTCCTGATCCTCGCCTCGCGCCGCATCTTGCCCCGCCCCAAGCGATCTGCCCGCTCCCGCAACACCCAGAAGCAGAAGCGTCCCCGTTCGCGAACTCTCACTGCCGTCCACGACGCCATCCTCGAGGATCTCACCTACCCCGTCGAGATCGTCGGCAAGCGCGTCCGCACCAAGGAGGACGGCTCCAAGCTCCTCAAGGTCATCCTTGACGAGAAGGAGCGTGGTGGTGTTGACTACCGCCTCGACACCTACTCTGAGGTCTACCGACGATTGACGGGCCGCAACGTCAACTTCGAGTTCCCTCAGAGCGGTGCCGCCGACTACTAAGTCTGCGACTCTGGTTCCGTTCCGAGAATGAATAGAACTTGAAGTGGGTTTCCTCAATCAGGGCTGGGAGTGCTTTTAAACAATTGTTGGTTGGTCAAAAAAAGGGGCTCGGCGTCTTAAAGAGAGTAGCTTGATAAATGGTACAAGCTGCGTATGATTTGACAAGACAACCTAAACACTTCTTGGTCCATGACTCGTCCAAATTTCTGGGTATCTAGATCTATGTCTTCATGTGCATGTGTTTTCTATCTTAATCGTGACTGATGCGGCCAACACCGAGCACACACCAATATGCGAGCTCTCGCTTCTCCTGACTGTCCTTATCCTTTCCTGACGCCGTGCCAACATCCTGTTGGGAGTCAGGCTCCCACTCCATCCTTACAAACATGGGTATCTCTAGAATATCCTCGTCCTCCTTCAAAGGGCCCTTGTCTTTGGCCTGCTTGTCGAGTCGTAGCGATGCAGGAACCACCTCCAGGATGATGCTGACCCAGTTGCGCCCTCGCTCCCAAATCTTACCGGCTTCAGGCTGACCACTGCTCTCTTCACCTTTTCGCTTCTTATTCTGATCGTCGTTCAGAGCGTCATCCCACATATCCGTGTTGGCGTCAACCTCAAACTGAGGACACAGAATGGTGACCTTGCTGGAGAACCTGCCAGGCGTGCTGTTTGGCGTAGCCAGCGTGACCTTGATGCCGTCGAACAAGGGATTCTTAAAGGTCAAGACGTAGTGATGCGGTGTGAGAGGCTTTAGAGGACGTTCCTCTACGGTTTGAGGTCGATGCGTGGTAGGAATAGGCCCGGCTGTGGAGTTGAGAGGTTGGATGGTGATGGTTGGGATGTACGACTTTGCGACGAGCCTGATCTTGAATCGTGTTGAGGTGACCTTGTTCTCCGGCTTGGAAATGATGTGTCGGCATACAGAACAACGCTTGGAGCGCTTGGTCCGGAGGAGGTATGGTATAGGTCGTAGACCATCCTGGAACCGCTGGACCTCTGCTTGTTGAAGGTTCTGCTCTATGGTAGCGGTGGAGTCCCAGCCCTCTTGGTGGAGTTTCTTGATTTGGGCAGATTCATCCAGATCGGCTAGTTTGAGACCTTCCTCGGTTGTGAGGGCCTCACGCATAACATCCGAAGGACCGTTGCGCTTGCGGGCATGGCCGTGACCGGTGTACATGGCCATAATGCGAGACAGTGCAGCGGGAGATCCATAGCCAGAGCTGTCGTTGAGCATGGATACACTGCTATTAGAAGCATTGGCGTCCGCCAGCTGCGTTTGATAGAATGCCTTGAGATTGGCAAACTGAAGGTCGGCATCGACGTCGCTATCGGCGGGAGGTGGTTCGTCTGGGTTCTCCTTGCGGCGCTCTTTGAACTCTCTGGCCGTGAACTTGAGATCGCCGCCATTGTTGATCTTGGAAAGCTGCGAGTATATGCCGCTGGGCCGTTCAAAGTCGATGCCTATCTCGGTCGAGGTCCAGTTGCAGTACTGGCAGTAGAGGGCATACGTGCCGTGGTGCGACGAGGGGTCTGCGCCTATTTGTGTTGCGTCCGTGGGGGCCAGGGCCATGACCTGAAGAGGTCCGATGCATACGGGGCATTGATAACAACTTCGAGTGCATCTGTCGGGTGCATATCTAGTCAGGCCTTGTGGTAAACGCCTCTGGGGGTTTAATTACCTGTTACCCTCGCTGCGCAAGTTGCTGCTGGGAACCTCAAAGAGGCAGTTTGGGCAGTAGTATGTAACTACTTCCTCATTGACGCATCGCGGACATCGGATCTGCTGACAGTCTTCGCAGTAGAGGAGGTACTCGAGGGGATAGAGGCTGTAGTTTGAACGGGGATTGCGGGGGTCAAATGTTCGCTCGTCGGATTCGGAGGAGCCTCTTGCTTTGGATCCTTGTGGAAGATCAGGAGGGGAGATGTCGGAACACGGACATTGTATGTACGTGTAGGGCATCACGGTCGACATGGCAGCGGTGATGCGACGTCGTCGAGTTTGCCAGGCTCACGAGAGCCGTATAGAAATGGGTGCTCAGGTGTGCGGTGTGCAAGGTGAGGTGGGATGATCACCTAGGTGAGGATCCAATCAGATTGAGCTATGCATAATACCCCCCATAACCGTTACTTGAAGTCTCATTCCTCTCTCAACCATACCAGATGAATGCCATTTCTGTTTCAGCTTTCTCCTTTTTCATGCGTCTTCTTGATTCACACCAAATTCCGATTCACGGAGCTGGAAAATGGTTTCACTCAAAGCTGACCCGAATCAGGAAGTGCTTCAACTTACATGAATCTTGTTCGCTACCAAAAAAATACGAATGGACAGTTTCACAGTCTGAATTGGTCATTCTAGCCGTTGGTTCAGGACATGCATACCCTTCCGAGCCAGTGGCGTCGTTGAGCAGAAAATCCTTCCAAGATGTGGTCGATGCTCTGGTTGGTGAAACGCACAATGGCCAGAGTTAGCTTGACCGAGAGCTTTCGGATCCAGCTTGTTCGAGACTCGAGACTACAGAGGCAAATCGCGACTATGCCTTTAGTCACTTGCTTAAACGTTTCTCTAATAACTTGATGCATTTCTCACAACATATACAGCCGCACTCTAGGAGAAACCCCCTCTTCTACAACGACATTTCGCCCTACGACCAACATGAACCATGCCAACAAACTTTTCACGGCGTTAGATCCCAGTCGATAGTCTCTTGACGTGGCAGTTCAGCTTGGGGCGGGAGTGGAAGCAGGAGATGGTCCAAACATTGTCTAGAACGACGAGTTTTACAACTTGCCGACCAGCTCAACCTTGTCAGCGGTTTTTGCCTCGAAAAACCATGCTCATCCTAGCCTTCCTTCTCGGTTTCTCCTTCTCGTCCGTGCAGCAAATTCTCGTTCTTGATCCAGTTCATCCAAGCCCGAATTGTCCGACCTCGGACTCCGGTCCCCATTGACTCTTGACATCTGCACGACATTGAATTGCACGGGGCTCATCAGTTGCAAAGAATGGAGATGACTATCCTCGTTCACATCATAATGAACAAACAACTTATTGCTTGGCTCATAAGTAGCCAGGTGCTTGGCTTACTCTGCGGTTCCAGCTAGAGCCAGCCTAAGCTGTCTGCCCCTTGGTCCAAGCAAGCCGCTAAAGGAATTAGGCTTGGCTGAACTACCCCAAAGGGCCCAAATATTGAAGTCTCTGGACGCCTCGACTCGGTGCGGCTGAGTTGCTGGTTGCCACCACAAAGAGGATTCAGGCTCGTCTGGAACTGAACAGAGTTGAGCGGCAGTTATCGCGATGCAACGCAACATCGGTGGCCAGGGGTATGGTTGATCCATGCCGTTGGGATAGGAAATCTGGCATCTCATCTCGGGTGGAGCTGATGAGTCTCCAGCAAAGGCCTAAAGGCCAAGGGTTAGTTCCCGATATCCTGGCACGTCACAGATTAATCGACAAGACCAATTTTACTCTTAGATTACGACAGTCTCTTTGTCAAAGATGTCATGTCATGCCATGCCACTGCCAAGGTAATCACAGTAGCCGGCAAAACCGGACAGTCATCGATAACCACTCCCAAAAGCTGTGTGACAATATCATCATGTTTGATGCAGCGACACACACCATTGCGCAGCCGTGCCGTGGTCGGTGATGGAGGTCAAGATACTCCGATCTATCGGATCGGAGCTGAAGAATCTTTCTCTTTCCATACGGGGATGGGGCATGCAATAACTAGAGCTCGGCCTTTTTAACCCCGGTTGCTGGGTCTTTTAAAGTGGTTGTCCAACGCTGACATGGGACGAATCAAAGGACATGGTGATGGTCCAGATGCAGTGCTCTAATGTACAGCTCAGAGCTCTCTCTGCTCTGGCCAAAGCTAGGCGAGCTGCCTGCAGGGATCGCCAGCTTGGACATGTTCGAATGGATCGCGCTAAGGCGGTGGCTTGATGGTGTCTCACCCAAATTCCGACTGTCGCGTCGGGGGCTTGTCTACCCGGCCAAGGGTCTGCCCTGCTAGGCAAGCCAACAGCCTTTGTCGTGACGCGCTGTGTAGTGCAGTTCAGTTCAGTCGTCAAAGCAATATTAACATGGCCCAGTCCCCCCCGAGGGGATCTCCCGCCTGTCTCGTCTTGACTTGACTCTCCCTGACATTGGATCTCTTACGTAGGATCCGTCATGGAACCCTGTGCCTGACGTCTTTCCCAGCATGGGCTCTGTTCTGTTGCTTGACATGTTGGGCTGTTATTACAATTGATCAGCTCGCACTCGCGCTCACAGTCACGCACATTCACACTCTTTCGACAACCGCAGGCCGACTGGGGAGGGTCCTGAAAACGAGCATCCAAAAACGAACAAAGGCTTGGCCTGCAGCGTCCCGTCAACACGGCTCACCGCATTATTTGTTCAGCCGCTTTCAGTTGTTACCGATTTTTTTGGCATTTGGGCATTTGGGCATTTTGGCACGACAATACTGAAACTTTTTATGCATCATATATATACGACTCCGACATTATCATCCACAGGCTTTCCCGCAGAGACCCATGGATATGTCAAGAGGAAACTCCACAAGGAGTTCTTTGAGGTTTAATGCCTTTGCTATTAGCAGAGCTGAGAGCTGTCCGACAGTGATGCGGTGGGATGGTGCTGCGAGAAACTGTTCTGAATGGGACAACATCCGTCGAGTAAGTTGACAAGATTCTTCTCTGACAGCAGAAATCTAATTACAGACACAGGACCCCGAACTCTGGTTTCGAAATGGAAACTGTATGGTTCATTTGCATGGAAAAGGACAGTCCCAACGAGGTCCATCTTTCAAAGTGCCCTTCTCAGCCTTACTGGACGCCCAGTGCTATCCTCTCATTCAAAGATTTCTCGTCTGGGAGGGCATTCAAAGACCTAACTTGCGAGAACTCATGAGATGGAGTCGCAAGAATCCTATGCGCAAGATCGAGCTGTACATTCCACCGCCACCGACGACAGACAAGACGCAGGCATTCAACTACCACTTGGCAACACGCAACTTTTTCGCATGGGTGTTTCGGAGATCAATGGTTGGCCACAGTCTCGGTGGCGCCCTCATTGCCCTTCTCCACAGCATGCACGAATTTCGCTCTGGTGTTGACGACAACGTTGCCGACATGATGGACTACTTTGACGAAGAGGGCTACCTGGACATGTCCAATCAGCCCAACCACGCCCTCGCCATGTTACAGCTGGCAGAGTTTTTCGAGATGAAAGACCTCTATATCCGGGCTTTTGCTCATTGCGCTGGAATGAGCGAATACTTGTTCGACTACCCCGGTTTTCAGGTATGGACTCATGGTCAAGAATGCTGGGGTAAGCCACTGACGATGCCAAAACAGGAACTTAGTCCAGCAACGCGTAGACTTATCCGCAAAGGACATATTGAGCTTGATTATCGTATGTCGCGCTCGTCGGCCATGCTCAAGACGTTCCTGGATGATGAGCTGTCAGAGGCACATCTCAGTGTCTCAGCAGGCGCCAGGGCGCACCTCGAGCGTTTCCGGAGCTTTCTCTTATCATTTTATACGACCAAACTGGGATACTACCCGCCAACTACTGCTGATACTAAGAATGACGTGTATGAGCCTTCTATCCTACGAATCATGCGCGAGGACTTCGAGGCTCTCTATGACCTCCTGGTTGACGACAAATACACATCGTCAGATACCATGCCACCTACAGCGCATGGTGGGATCTGCACCGTCCAATTAGTGCAGTCGTTTGACTTGGAACACGAGTACACTACTCTAGAGCATCCGTTGCCGCTGATCCCTGAAACAGGCGATAACAACTCACGGCGCATGTCTTGGCTTCCCGGACGCGTCACCCTCAGGTCAGACCGCAAGGTGACAGCGCATGCAGCGCTGATCAACGCCTCTAATTCGATGAAGCCCGGGGTGTCGCAGAATGACCTTGTGAGAGCATATAGGCGATTCGAAGAAGATTCTATCATGTCGCCAAATAAGGCAGATAAACAGGAGAAGGTGTCCTTGGTAGATGCTCGCAAGGTCAGATGGATTCTCATCTATGCGACGTATCAAGTGCTTCGTCACGCAACAGACACAGCATCTGAGCTTGGGGAGGAGGAGATCAATGAGGCTCACTACAGTCTCTCTGTCTTGACCGACAAGGTACCGCCGTGGGATACTCATCGCGAGATGGACCGTATACTCAGACGACAAACGCAGCTCGTCACTGGTGGTCTAGACTGGAACGTGCATGTGGAGGAGGATTCGAATGGAGAGGAAGATGCGTTTGGAAAGATTGAGATCAAACCCGACATCGACTACTTTGCACTCACGCACAGAGACCGTCCCCAAACACAACGAGACAATCGCAACATCGAACGGAGAGCCACAATGCCATCACGTCCATCGCGCTCAAACTCGCTGACCCAAGCTCTCAGCCGCTCCTCAACGATCCGCCGCTCCATGCGCATGTTCAAGTCCCCTGCCAGCACACCACCGCAATCCGTCACACCGCCCACTCGACCGCCGTACCATGAGATTGTTGTGCACGGCTATGGCAATGGAACAAACGACGTTAGTCTTGAGACGGACGGGAGCAGTTCTAAGACGGACGACATTTGCGAAGCGTCTCCCTCAAGCGTGGAAACCAGCGACGACACACTCGAATCTCCCCTCGACACACCCCCGCTGGTAGAGTACTACGTCGAACCAATTATCCCCAAAGACGTCAAGGCGCGACGCGAAAAGAGACGGGACGTCATGTCCATGGTAGCGCGGTCCATGTCGGGCCGTGTTTCGAAGCGTGGCGGACGACCCATCAGCACCATCTTCTCAGACAACTCGCGATACGCCGAGGGCGGAGAGGGCAGACGGCACAGCATGTTTCCGGCTCCGCTGCGTCTAAAGACGGCTGTCTCTGACGAGCCATACATTGTGAGCGAGGACGCCGACTGGGCGGCTATGCAGACGTTTATAGAGAGTCCCGGTGTGATGACAGAGGAGGATGATGACATGATGCCGGCTTGGGAGCAGTATGCTGATCTGGGAGGATTGACGGATATGAGGTGAGGGAGATGATGCATGCATGCATCCATTCATTCATTCATTCGCTTGACGCGAGGTTTCTTTTATTTTGCTGTGTTTGTTACTAGCGAATACCCCTTTTTTCGATTTCTTTGTACGAAACGACATGTCTAGACGAGGCGACAAAACTTGGTAGCTTCTATTTTGTTTCGGGCTTGGAGGTGTAGGATGGATTTATACGGTCAAACGTAGTTGTACAAAAATATCAAAACAGCTTCGTTTCTCATTGTCATGACTTGTTGCACTTGGGTACGTGATGAAGGTATTGCATGACAGCTGCTTGTTAGAAGATGAATGAAGTAAAATTGATCTTCTGTACCTGAGTTCAGGTAAGATAACTTATGTCTAAGATGTAACACTAAATCCTTCTATTTTTCGGCTTTTTATGCTTTTTTTTTTTTTTTTTTGGATAAAAACATAAAGTTTAGACCTCACAAAACTATAACGTCGTATTCACACAACTTATGTAAGATGCTTTCAACATGTATAGAAGCTCTTCATTCACTCCGTGAAAATTCCAAGTCGTGTTGTATTTTTTTTATAGTCATACAGTAATGGAACATGATACCCGGCTCCCCGAGTTATATGTACAAGTCATACCTCATTATCGTTACTCATACAGTTCCCCATCCCACAGTACGGGCAAGACAAACCACAAGGCCTTTTTCCATATGTTATACCTTTTTCTTCACAGGTTGACCTGAAGCAATGGTCAAGCCGTCGAGAATGTCCTTTCCGAACGCCCATATCATGTACGCCGGGAGGATAAGCCAGAAACCACTAAGTCAAGGGTTAGTATTGAATATATGAAGTTTGTAGAGGCCATTCTTACTTGGGGAGAATCCAAAGGGTAAAAATATCGAATGGCGTGTTGTGCGAGATGTTGCTAAAACCGCTGTAGTATTCGTTGGCCCCTGTTGATATCAAATTAGCAAACATTGGGATCAGCTGTTATGATATACTTACAGTACAACATTGTCTTGCTCAACGTCATGACGGCAGCGCTAAATCCAATCATAACAGCCAGCGCACCATTACGTCCCTTGATAGCCCTCTTTCCAACACCATTGCTCGGCTTTTCAGCGCGTCTCCATAGCATCCACAGGTACACGAGGTACATGACGGACTCAACAACATTAAGAGTAGATTGAGCAGCTGTAAAGCCATTGTTGGCATTGAACGCTTTCCGGCCATAGATGTGATCGACCTGGCCATACAACGCATACGGCACCCAGAGAGGCCAGTGAAGATAGCCTTCGGGCATGGTATGAGGTCGACCAAGGACGTAACCTGTATCCCATATCACAAGGGGCACGGATATAGCGAGCCAGAAAATGGTCATAGAGGATGGCGTGTGACGCCACGTTTTTGGCGTGTCGGTCGACAGGCGACGCTTCTTGGCAGAGCCATTGGTAGATGAGGATTTGCTTGCTCGTTTACGTGTTGTCGGCGTAGTGGGCATAGCAGGGACTTTGACATCGGGAGAGAATTCGGGACCGACACTTGCGCCGCGGGAAGCTGCTCTTGTAGTGACCATATTTAATGAAGGTATTTTGAGGAGATTGTGACATGTGCGTGTGTGTGTTGTGTGTGTGTGTGTTGTACAAAACGAAAACAGACCACTGCTTTTGATCGCGGAGTGGGGATGACCACATATATTGCCCGTTTAGGAAACTACCTCTGTCAGCACCTAAAATATGCCCGAGGAGTGGGTGAATGGTTGCTGGGGCTTAGTGGTCTGCCGGTAGTTTTATGGCTGCCACACTTGGTGATTGAGAATCTGGGGATTATTTATCCGGTTGGTTTGGAGAAGTGGCGTATCTGTGCATCGGCAGTTGTACAGCATCCAAATGTATAAATTCTGTACGATTAGAATTATAATACTAACGTGGTACTCAAATACAATACTGTCTCAGGCTGGTCACATTTGACATCAAAGCGTTTTGCTGTTATGTAAAGTATAATTGCTTCATCAACTACACTCCATCACATATACATCTGCAGGTTGACATTCTAAAACTGTCTCAGCTGCCAAACGTATCACCACCATCCTCAAGAAACTCCGTCTCTCCCGGCCTCGGCTCCCGACCAAGCGCCTTATTCCGATGAGGATACCGTCCGAACTTGGCTATAATCACCCGGTGCTTCTCCTCAAACTCCACGTTAGCCTTGCCCAGTGCCTTTGCTGCCTCGGGGTCTGCTTGCACAGCTTCCCTCGCCTTCTTCTCATACTTATCCGCGCCGCCTGTGCCCTCCGTCAAGCTCAGAATGTCCTTGTTCATCAGGTCAAATTCATGTACCGCCTTGTCGTGAGCTGACAGATCTTCAGAGTGCATTAATGGCATGTAGAACCAGTTGCGGTGGGAGAAAACCCAGCGGATCTCGGGCGCTTTGTCTGGAATACCTTGCTCAATCGCTCTAAGGGAGAGTTGTTGAGCCAGAGGGTCAAAGTAAGTGAAACAGATGGATGCCTTTTCGCCACGATACGAGTTTCGGGGGATTTGATCCAGTAAGATGATGAGACTTAACCAGTCTAGGGAGTTTCGGGGCTGGGCAATAGATAGAATCTCCTCAGCGGATGTAACTCCTGCGGTACGAATGGCCTCCAGTATAGGGCTGAACCGGGTTCTATGATCCGTCAGCGGATCTTACTAACAAGAAGAGACTCTGTAACTTACACACAAAAATTGTCAAACTCGTTGGCGGAGAAGAACCATCGTTTGGACAGCTCGAATGTAGGGATAATGCGTTTAGCATCGTGGGGCAGATGCTCGAACCAAAAGTCCCGAAGAGCATCGAGCTTGTCATAGGTGAGATGCTTCTTGAGACTATCCAGGCTTGTAGGAGGCCGAGAGCCCATATTGGACGATTCCTGAAGTTTGAAAGAAAATGTGCTGAATGGGTTCGCTCTAGAGAAGTAACGTTGGTAGACTCTTGCTGGTACCGCGCTCAATGTTCTTGGCTGAAAGAGGATGCCGCTATGATCTGAAATCCATTCAGCACTCCAGTAACAAACGAATATGAAGAACAACCAACATGATAAGCGACGTGCTGTGCCACTCCAAGTCGTTGATACCCTCATTGGTGCTCTCATGTTGATGAGCTGAGGGGATGCAATGGCAAGTACACTTACTGTGGGGTGTTCTGAAATATCTGGTCTCAGACTTGACAGGTAAAAGACGAGTTGCTTCAAACAATATGAGACTTAATCCAGACTTTGGGCAAAGAGCATTTATTACGGTGAATTTAGTGCTGAAAGAGTCGGCTGAATACGTCACGTCGCGAATGGCCGGAGCCCACTTTCGGCCTCTTCGGTATTCCGAGATTATCAATCTTCGGCGCTTGCTCCGGGTACTCTCCGAGTTAGCTGCCCAATTGGGTTATGAACTCAGTAAACCAGTTCGGCGTTAGTCAGAAACTTCAAGACATGAGAGAAGGCTATGGGATCGTGACAAATACAAGACATATACACTTGGCCGGTCAACACATTGTAAACGATTGAAGATGACGGGGTAAGAGAATAATTATCGCGAATTTATTAAGTACTAATCTAATTGGATCGGTGGAGCTCAGGGTCTAAAATAGAGAGGGAGAGTTATGTATAGGTGGAAAACAGAGGCGGATGATATAAGCGAGGATAAGTAGAAGTAAGGATCAAGGGAGGATGCTTAGATCATCATAACAGCAATCAGGAAAGCCACCATGGTAGCACCTCCAGTGATAACCTTGGAACTTCCAGCGGTAGCAACAGGAGTGGTCTCTCCAGTAGGAGCAGAAGTCTCCTCGTCAGCGGTAGCGGTAGCGGTGGCAGTAGCCAGAGCCTCAACGTCAACAGCAACCAGAGTTCGCAGCAGTTCAGGGGTACTGTAGGTAGCGCTGTCGGTATCGTAGCTGACAACGGAGAAGGGGAGCTGGGAGACCGGCGAAGCGTCGGGGAAAGCAACGCGGTCGGTGGCATCAGCAGCAGGCTCAAGGTCAGAGCGATCAAAGTCAGCGTCGGCAGGGTTGAGGACACTAGACATTAGGTTAGAATGCACCTTGTGAAGTGAGGAGAGATGATTTACCCGTCGATGATGTGAGCGACACCGTTGAAGAGAAGAACGTTGGGGAAAACAATCTTGGCACCATTCACCCAAGCGCTACCATCCTCAGCCACGGTGAAGGTGAGGTCGCTTCCCTGAAGACTTGGCAGGCTGACATTGGCCAGCTCGGTCGAGAAGACAACATCGTCGACAATATGGTAGGCGAGAACTGTCTGCAGGGTCTCGAGATCGGCATCCGCGAGGACAGAGCCAATAGCTTCAAAAGCAGCGTCGTTGGGGATGAAGATGGTAAAGTCGGAGATGTTCTGAAGGTCGGAAGTGTCCTGGTCCAGGTTTCCAAAGTTATAGGGCAGCTCGGCGGCGTTGACGGCGGCGTTGAAGTTGAGGAGGCCGTCGCGGCGGGTGAAGAGCTGAAGAGGAGGGCCGAAGCTGAGAGGTGTGTCGACCTTGTGGATAATGACACTATCGCCGAATTCGATGTCCTGTATATGATTAGTATATATTATGTTGGTGGATGGATGAGAGAGGACTTACTGCTTCAGTCACCTTGGAGAGGGTGAGCTCGCCAGAGATGACAACCACGTCTTCGCCATCCCTCACAACACCATTATACTGACCGCCGGTGAAGTTACCAAAAGGCTGGCGGTAGTTGAAGAAGCTGCCATCAAGAAGCGACTGAGGGAATACAGGAATATCGGTGACGGCCTCGGCAGGGAAATAACCCTGGAAAACGTGGTTGGAGAGCAGAGCGCCAATGGCGATGGTGTCGTTCTTGTACTCGATGGCCTCGCCCTCGGGAATGTCTCTGGGGACAGAGGCAAAGGCCTCGTTGGTGGGTGCAAAAATTGTGATGTTGCTGGCGGAGCCAAGGGTCTCAGCAATGTCTGGGACGAGGGAGAGGAGCTCGGCTAGGGTTGAGAGATCATCCTGAGAGGCGATGAGGGAGGCTAGGTCTGAGTGGTTAGACTGGGCGAAGACGGCAGACGCCAGAGCAGCGAGGGCGAGAATTTGCATGTTGTAAATGAGACTGTCGAGTATCTGTGGAGGTAAAGGCTGAAGAGTGCTCTTGAAGCTTGAGTAGAATCGTGAGGCTGATGATGGTTGCTGTGATGGTGAGTGAATGAGTAGTTATCTGTATGAGATGGACTGCCGGCTTTATACTAGGTTTTCTTCATTCTTGAAGCCTGCTACGATGGCATCTCCTCTCAAAGCCAAGAATCGTCCTTGATTCAAGGCATCATCGACCTCTGACTTTGTAAGCATTCTGTTCCTTCGACACAACGTGGAATCTCCAATTGCCGGGATAACATGTGAGTGAAGATATCCCCCACAAGGCACATAACGGCCAATTTTTACCGTCCCCATAAAAAAGACCCTTAAAAGCTAAGCTTAATCCCTAGCACAGCCCTACAGTCGAAAGAGTCGTCGACGTCATGACCAGTTTCGACTTGGGTCTTACGGGTGACAGGGATCCCCTCACAGCAAACCATCTGTGAGTTGCTTCACAGGGACCAAGGCAGAAGAGAATAGAGAATGCAGATGAAGGGATTAGAAATGTCCATTGGGGCTTAGACCACCAATTGCCCGTTCAGCAACTTCCATTTGCAGATTCGTCTCATAGCGTCCTATAATGGCCTCGTAATCATCCAGCCAAGTCCCCAACCATTCCACCGAACCTATGATCCTCGTGTTCCAGTTGCCCAGGTGCGGATCGAGTTTCATCAGTGACTCTTTTACGAAAATCAGCTTGTTCATCGCCTCTCTGACGCGTAGTGCTTTGCGGGAGAGGATCTGTCCGTACGTGTTTCTCGGCGCTGTCGTCGCAACATATGCCTTGACAAGGATGAAGAACGTGTAGCTCACCGCCGGCCCGAAGCACAGGGACGGCAGACTGAGGATCAGACTAGGTTCCATGCCGGCGACGACGTCTATGGCAAGATGACATGCTTCTACGAGTGACCGAAGTGCTTTTGCAGCTGTTGCAGTCACTTCTGAGGGACAGGCTATGTCATCAACGCCAATCTTTTCGGCAACGTACGGTTCTCCAAAGAGGATCTTGTTGGTGGCTGTGTGCAACACTGGCTCGTTGACGTGAATGGCGACCAGCATGCGCCAGAAGCGAAGCTGAGGATCTAGCGAGAGCGGCCTGCTGCTCAGCGCATTCAGACCCTCGTAGGTCTCGTCCCGTGTGCTTGTCACAAGCTCCGAGTTGATGTCATGAAATGAATGGACCTTGCATAGCTCAAGGGCACCGCCGACTTTGACGTGAAGTCTTACGGTGTAGAGCAACTCGAGAAACATAGGGCACGAACCAGACGTCTCCAAAGCTTGAAGGGCTTCATAGTGTGATTCACCCCAGCCAAAGTCGTGTGCTCTTCTGAGCGCAAGGGTAGACATAGCCCGGGCTACCCAGGAGAGCAACCATGTCTGCTGCATCTCCAGCGTCGGAGGGCCTTGAATGCGGAAGAAGAAAGCCGGTGGAGAGCTCTGCATGGAGAGACCTCCCAGACCGAGTTCGACGCTGATTTCATATGCCAGCGCGACAAGCTGGACGGGATTTCCGTGGTTGGCATCGAGAGAAGGTCTGGACCAGATGCTGGCAATGAGTGCAGCTTGGATGAGATCAAGCGAGGGAGTCTTGAGACCGACTGCAGCTTGGCCGAGGATTTCTAGTACTCTTGTTCGTAGTTTATTCTGGAAACGGGCATCTATGCCTGCGTCGGTGGGAGACGCGGTGAAGCCAAATAGGGCGATGAGCTTAGTAGGTGTTTCTGTCCTGATAGACTCTAGCCATGATCTCGCTGAACTGCTATCGACCAAGGGCATAACAGGCCAATACTGCGCAGCAGTTCGTGAGCACACTTCAAGGCATCGAACCTGAGACTCATAATCGAGACGCGAGTCTAGATATGCGAGCTCAGATGATGCAGTGTTTGTAGGAACCCAAGCCCCCTCTGTCGAAAACACTGAAGTCTCTCTCGTCAAATTTCCAGCTGGAGACGGTCCCTGGGGTGAAGAAGCCATCCCGTCTAATTTCCCCTGCAGGCTTTTGACTTGTTCTTCCAACTCTGCGATTCGATCTCTCTGCCATCGCCGGGCGGCGGGCGCGCAGGGGAGGTTTAATCGGGCGCATCGCTCACAGAGGCCTTCTTCTTGGGGCGAGGGCTCGCACTTGATCTTGAGGGCTTGGCAGGCTTCGCAGGCGCGAGATCTTTTCCCCATGGTGAATGTGAGTGAGATTTGAGAGTGATAACATTGTAGTTATGCATTGTGTTGCTTAACTACATGGGTGCTCCTTTGGGGCAGTGTAGTCGATTGTCGATTAGGGTAATACCGACGGCAGCTTTGAATTTGAATGATTCAGCACTCGCTTCTGGTTTATCATTGGCGCGGAAACTGACTGAATGTGCGAGGCCCTGTCCTGGGAGGTTCGTTGATGGTATGAAGCTCGGCATGTAAAAGTTTAAGATACTCATATATTCGTATCGTATCCAACTAAAATGCAATCTTCAGCGGACCCTCCACCAACCCTTTGCGTATTCTAAAGTATCTTGTGTATTTGATCAAAAGAACAGAGCGGGATTTTACAGCATCTGTCGCCTGTCAGATTCGCACTACTTTCTTATGCTCTGAGATGCTTTCATAGGCAGAATAAATCCCCCGTTTACCCTACATGACATGCAGAGTTGAGGTTTGCTACGCAAACCCAATAAGAACAATACCTACCTAACAGGATTTCTGTAACGGACCTCAATCCTCAAGGATCAGGAGCGGAGCCGTAGCAGGGTCAAGGCTTTATGAAGATGAGATGAGGCCTAGATTTGCGCAGGAGAGCTTCCGAATGGCACCATGAATATCCCACAGCATTTAACCATGTATTATATGATCTGCTATTTGCAAGGGGACTCCTGTTTGTTGATCTCGTTCCCCGCAATCAGACACGGAAGCGAGCAGATCCTCAATGAGAATACAAACGAGGTGGATGAGGCAGATCATACGAATAATACTGTAATATCAGGACAAAAGCAACAGAAGCTCTGATAACAGGGCTGCCAGGCAAATCAATTAAGTGCTCACGTCACTAAATCTTCTGCAAACGGGCGCTACCAATAGCGCTCGAACCAAGTTTCACATCCAAACGTTCAGGTCTGTGCTGAGAGTACAGACTCGGCTTTGCCGTAGCAGGTAATTATAGAACTCACTAGGTTAAGTGTCAGTTGAGCCGTAAAATTGCCATTAACGAAAGAAGAGTCTGTCTGGTGAAATTTCATCAAAGATTTAACGTGGAAGGAGGCTGTCTTAAGACGCTTGGCAAAGTGGACTTTGTTGAAGAACAGCCTTATTGGGAACCTGTTTACCTCTGTCCTTTCTTTCTTTTGTGTTACACTGCCCTTGTATTACTTTTTTCTTCAAGTCATTTCACAAGGATAATGCCTGCTGCTATAACTCGTGTTTGTCCCCAGAGAAACCACGAAGAAATTTCGCCAAAGCAAATATGCTTAAACTCTCTTCCTCCCTGCTCTCAGCTACATGTCAAAAACCCAATCGAGACCATTTAGCGTTATCTTTCTTTCCTCACTGAAGTTGAGAATTTGGCTGTATTAGGTGGTCGTCAGTATGGGCCCTGGTCCTCTCACGAGCCACTGACTCGCGTTGGCCAGATAGGCCAGTGTCACGCTCTCTCCCATTGCTCAGTGACGCGGCTAGGGCTGTCGACTAAGGTTGACGGATCGTCTCGGTGGTACTTTTCTAGAGGCTTTCTGGAACGTTATGGCGTGTTTTGAGAATAGGGCTGAGCTGGTGTTTCAGACTGTCATCAGCGCAGATTCGGTAGCAGGGCCTGAACAATACCTATTTCTGTGTTTTTTTAATGAGATTTCTTTTCTTTGACATGGCTCAAAGAAGAAAAGAGAGACACTTATCCATGCTCCATGTCGAATGTCGCATCCCACCGGGAACTTGACCCCCAAAAGCTCCATATAACTGACCGCTCCATATAACTGCAACAACAGGGGTGGCATCGCCAGCTGAATGCAGCCTCGGGGATCTCATGATACGATTCTGTTCTCTCGAGCCAACCATGTGTCTGAGACAGAGCCGTATAGAGATCGAATCGCACATTGTTCCCTGGGGATTCCCTGCTAACGATTACTACCGATCCAGTCATGTATGGATGCTTCATCTGTGCTTTTCCCCCTGGAATAAGATCACCAGCATCTGGGAACAGGCTCCGCGAGATCGGGCCCTAGCGTCGATGTGTTGTTGAATATGTATGCTGTCCATCCTGCCACGACTCGAAATCGCTATCTGTGTTTCTTTTCCCGCTCTTTCGTTTCTAGTAGCACTTGTACACTTGTGCTATCTAATTACCCTCGTTTGCGTCCCATCTGCCTAACTGCAGGCTCCCATCACAAACATGGTCGACTTATGGAAGGGACCTGACTTTGTAGAGGTCGCCGCGGGCAGGACCGATATGAATATTGCGAGCATTGCCTGGGGCCTCTCTCTGGGCATCGGTATCTTTACGTGCGCCAAGGGTACGCAGCAGACGTCTAGATCATGGAAGAGAGGACGCAAGATGAACCCTTATATCGCTCTGCTGTGGCTTGAGTGGACAAGCAGCTGCATTATGAGTGCCATTAATTGGTGCTACTTACGAAACTATATCCCGGGCGGATTTCCATTCTTTTTTACTTTAGGTACGTTGGCATTGAGATGCTTGAAGTATGATAGCTGATGCGTCTGCAGTTTTTCTTTGGTGTATTCAACTTCAAGCGCTCATTCAGATCATCATCAACCGAATCGCTATTCTCATGGTCTCTCGACAAAACGCCAAACGACTCAAGATTTGGGCCTTTCTCATAGTTTTGGGCATCAATATCAGCGTCTTCATGGTTTGGATCCCCGCGAGATTACATGTCAACGATACTTGGGTTACCGTCAATTCCATTTGGGATAGAATCGAGAAGGTCATCTTTCTCCTTGTCGACGCTGGACTCAACCTATACTTTATTCATTTGGTAAGGTCGAGGCTTATTGCGAATGGCCTTACAAAGTATAACCGGTTGTTTCGCTTCAATCTGAGCATGATTGCTATATCGATGACCATGGACGTTCGTCTATCCTAAGACTCTGCTGCTGGTGCATTGAAGGCTAATATTGGTACAGGTCCTCCTTATTGCGATGATGTCTCTTCCCAATGACATCGTGTAAGTCTTACTGCTCCGATCATCTATTTGCACCCGCTAACTCCAATGGCTACAGCTATATCCAGTTCCATCCTCTCGCCTACCTTGTCAAACTCCACATCGAAATGAACATGGCCGATCTCATCATAAAAATCGTCAAAGCCAGCAACCCCTCTGGAAATCCCGACTACTCCAATTCGCGCTCCCGTAGCAGGAAAAACCTGCACGACCAGGCGGGAAAAGGCAAACAACCAACACCCATGTTTGTCGGGGGCAACACTACATATATCGAAGGAGGCGTGGATGACATCGAATTGGGGAATAGAGCAGAAGGCGGCATTCACAAGACGACGAGGACAGAAGTTGTCGTGAGGCACACGAGGCCATCCACAAGTGATAATTGCGACCAGGCGAGCGATACGGGCTCGATGCGACAGCTTCAGAGGGAGCATTATACGGTATGAAGAATCCTTGATGTACAATGGACGATAAAGAACTGGGAATTCTGAGATTTGAAACAGACTGGGGAACGAATTGAGCGTCGAAGTTCTCAAGTTGCGATCCTTACTGCGCCCTGAGATCCTCCCAAGCTACCAACTATATAAACGATACCCACTGCTTTTATTTTGCAGAGAACTTACAATGTTCTATTAGATACGTTAATACACTTTATAATCTAACTTATAAATCTTTCCAACCACTCCAAGAACTCGTCGGGCTCGGCCTGGAAGTGCGTATACCCATGGAAACGCTTGTTGGTGTTCCTGATCCATTTCAACTTCTTGTCCCCAATGGGTATATTGTCATAGATAGTCTGAACATCCTTGGGCTTTGTAGCTGGATCATCGTGGACCTGATATAAAAAGCTCGGCACCTCGACATACTTGGCATCGATCGAAGGTTGCACGTAGTCAATGTGGAAGCTCGTCTTTAGGAAGAGCTGCCGATCAACCTCTTCCATATACGAAGCGGGAGCCCCCATACTCTCCAGAAAAGACTCGAAAACGTATCGAGGCGTCAGCGGCTGACAGGCAATCATGCAGCGCACATCTTTGAAGGCTTCTGGGCGGCGCTTCATAGCAGCCAATGTCGCGTTGGCGCCTGCGCAGCGGCTGAAGAGACAGACAGTCATGTCCTTTGTGTCAGGGCGACTCTGGACGTATTTAAGCGAGCCTAGGACGTCACGCCACTCAAAGAAGCCAAAGAGGCCGTTGTTTCCGTTGCCGCTTAGGCCGTGGTTTCGCAAGTCGTAGGCCAGGACGTTGTACCCGGTATCGTGGAGGATCTGGTAGTCCGGGATGAAGTTGACTTCAAAGTCACTTCCGGGGATCAGCTTGCTCCAGGGCTCGAGGTGAGATGGGAGACCAGCGCGGGTGAACCAGTGAGGGTGGTTGGCGATAATGATCTTGTTTGAGCCTTTGCATGGGATGAACCAGCCCTCGAGGGGAACGCCGTCGTCGGAGGGGAAGTATACGTCCTCGAATTCAAGACTCTCCTCGTCTGGGAAGTGCATGATAGGTGCGAGAGTCCATCCTCGATAGTCATCGACATATGTCTTGATCATCGACTTGATCTCTGCGTCGCTGGCTTTCATGTTGGTATAGAGATTATTATCAAGTGAATTGATGTTGTGGGAAGGAAAAAGAGAACCTTTACTTGAAACTCGGCAGATGTATTTTGAACAAGGTGAACTGAATGTTTTATACCTAATAGACGTTTGGATCTTGACTCTATCTCTCCAACGCAGCAGATGATATCACGACAGTTTGATCAGAAGCACTTATTGGAATGATCCTTGCGTATAACATACATATTTTTATTGGATCGCTTTTTCGTGAGCACCGAGAGACCAGTTCGTCCTCCTATGATAAGTTAGCTTCGCGTCTTCGCCTCAAGCTTAAATCCGGGCGGGTATTTCCCACATGTGGTCGACGCATTAACTCAACCTCCAATTGAATCCTTCGCGATCAGAGCTATCTGTGCTATCTTATCCGTCCCTGTGTAAATCTAGATACTTCAGGCCACAGGCGTAAGCGTTGGACTCGGTCTGGTACAGCCAGAGGCTCAACAAAACTATATTAAAACTTGTGACTATTAATTAAAAATATAGCATGAGAATAGCATCATGGTTTATGCCTGATAAACAGACGTAGTGGGAGGATATCCAGCCAACTTCGACTCGGGTCCAGGTCTGAACTTTGGCTCCTTGTACCACTCCTGAGCAGTCTCAGCTAGCTCCTTGACCTTGGAAAACTCGAACTCCGGCTTATCCAAGAGGTCGTAGATTCCTTGCGCATAGTCCTCCGAGATGTTGTAAACCTGCGCCAGGTACTTGCTCTGAAGACTCATTAGCATGGCCTATCGTTCGGGTTCAGAATGGTAGCTTACCTGAATATCTGGATACTTGACGCGACGAAGTCCTTTGGCGGTGTTGTAGCAAGTATTCTTCTTTTCCTCTGCGCTCATAACTCTGGTCCACAACTCCTTCGCTTGGTCGTAGTCATTCTTCTTACCCTCGTGCCAATAGTGGCTCACCCTGCTCACTATGTTGTCGCCAACCTGGTAAGGAGCTTCAGCCACGTCGGGTCTGAACTTGTGAGCAAAACTGTTGGGAGCATATTGTTTGTTCCCTGCATGATTGGCATCTACGCGCATCTGACCATCAAAGTTGAGTGAGGCGTACGATTTGGCCATGAAGGGGCAATTGACGGGGATCTGGTGGAGGTTGACACCAATACGGTGATACTGCGCATCGCGATAGAAGAACATGCGGAACTGAAGAAGAGGATCGGGAGAGTCTTCGATACCGGGAACCATACTGCCTGGCGAAAAGGCGGCCTGCTCAACGTCTCGGTGGAAGTTCTCAGGGTTTTTGTTAAGAACAAGTCGGCCAAACTCCTTCATGGGGAACTGAGATCTCGGCCAGATCTTGGTGACATCAAAAGGATCGAAGCCTAGCTTATCAGGATCGGCCTGTCTAGGGTCCATGACTTGAACGTGAGCAGTCCACTCGATCTCCTCGCCCTTCTCGATAGCCTCCCAGAGATCCCTCTTGGAATAGTCTGGGTCCTCGCCGCACATGGCCATGGCTTCGCTGTCTGTAAATTGCTTCTGGCCATGCTTTGCGATAAAGTGGTACTTGATATAGACGAACTCTCCATTGGAGTTGACCCATTTGAATGTGTGGCAGCCGTAGCCGTGATTGAAGCGCCATCCCTGAGGCGTGCCGTGATCACTGAAGAACATCAGGCCGGCATGATTAGCTTCTGGAGTGTTGGCGAGGAGGTCAAACAGGGCATCATGGTCCAGAAGAAAGTTGGTTGGGTTGCGAGCCTGGGAGCGAATAACATCAGGTCCTTGAATGGGATCACGACAGAAGAAGACGGGCTAGATACCTAGGTTAGCATGCAACTTTGCTAGCTGCCAACAACAAACTCACAAAGTTCAGTCCGACAATGTCATAGTTTCCCTCCATGGTATAGAACTTGATAGCAAAACCACGAGGGTTACGAGCCTCGTCTGGAAACTCTCTACCAAGTGTCACAGTGGAGAATCTAACGAAGACGGGTGTCTTCTCTCCAACAGAAGACAAGAAATTGGCTTTCTAGGGTAGATGTTGGTTAGTTATGAGACACTTTGGATAATAGGCTTGCTTACAGTGAGCTCGGTCACGTCCTGGGTGCATTCGAAATATCCAAAAGCACCAGAGCCGCAAGGGTGAACCATGCCTGGAATTGGTGAGCGTGTGATCATCTATGAACCAATACTTTACTTACGCTCAAGGTTCTTGGACCTGTTGAAGGTTTGTTGTTTCCTATTTCATGGTGAGAATTTCGAAATTATAACCCAAGAAACAGTAACTTACTGCAACAGGAACGTGTCGCTGATCAAGGGGAGTCCTCCAACAGTCTTGCTATGAGCCCTGAGCAAGCGTTAGCAGCCAACCGCGAATAAGATAATCAAATGCTTACGGGTCGGGGAAGGGAATGCCTTCGTTGTTGGTAAAGTATGCGCCATCATCTTCTCTCTTCCCTCCAGCCTGCACACCAGAAACCTTGGCGATCACATCGGCTGGCCCCTCATTGGCACCCTGCATATGGCTCATGCGAGGAGCTCGTCGTTCTCCTTGAGCTTCAGCACCGATGGCATTGCCAATGGCGGTCAGAGGGTGCTGACGAGGATCAAGTTGGTTGGAGTTGGAAGACATGGCGGAGTTACTATAGTGTATGGTATTTCACAGTAACAGTAGTAGGCGAGAAGAGTAGGAAGAGGGGAAGGGGGAGAGGAGTTGAGAGGAAAGAGTTGTCTTTCTTATAGCCAAACATGTTTGGATTAATAGCTGATACTGTATGTTACACAAGCAGAGCTGCCAAGCGGCCCCGGAGCTATGTCCGGACCATTGTCACATCGTCAAGCCTTGATTGAGCTCCTGTCACAAGCGTATAACAACAAATCAGAAAATTGTGATAATACCCGGCTTATTATAGCCAGTAAGATTCCAAGGATTGAAAATAATATATCAAGCTTAATTCGGTGACCGTTACTATGTTAGCATTTTGTCGTCATGGAGTGGTAATCGATACAGCACGTTGCTTAGGATGACTACTTCTCCGAGTATCTATGACCCCATCAAAGAGGAGATAAAAGCTACACGTATCAAAGTGCATGCGGCTGACCTAAAACTTTTACCTTGGCGGTTGGTTGGTAGGTGGTTTTATTTGAGTACTTAAGCAAACAAGTGTTTAGACCTCGAATGATATGCTATTAAGGTGATGCCGACAATATATTACCAGCTCTGATTTCTTCCCATCCGCATAGATAAATTGAACTCAATCCTGAACTGAATTATCTGGTATGCTTCAGAACAATCTTATTATCTGACTGGTCCGTTGAACCAATTCCAAGCTCGAGTTACTATTTATTTCTATGCATTGGTTATTCGAGACACAAATATCGCGGTTAAGATAATGATTCGACATATATACTAATGATAGAGAGAGCTATAATTATAAAGGCATTCTGACACATTGTGGGCAACAGTTCGTTCGCAATGATGTTAAGATAGGCTCGACGACTGAGGCCGGAGGGGGCCCCACTAATTCCGGTGACTTCCGGGGACTTCCGCGCCGAGAAGTCCGACAGACAGCACGGGAACAAATGTTGCGGCCCTAGCAGTTTGCATCTAAATATAATACTCTAATTTGGCGAATAAGACATTTGGCTTTTGATCAATGATGCCGACCTTGATAGGCCACCAAGCAAGGCGGTGGATGATAGTCTCCTACTATTTCATAGCTACGGCATCTCTGATATCTTGAAACTCTCGTTTGAAAACTGACGCCGTTTTCGGAGAAGATAGCATAGATGCTATTTACAGAGTAAACATTGTGTTCTTTATGACTCACTGACGATGTTATGTTCCTGAAGGGGCTGACTTGTGTAAATGTACTGGACGTTTGCGATCGACCCGAGACAATCTCGCTTTATTCAGATAGATGACTGAAAACAGCCAAGTTACAAGCCCACCCTTCGATAGATACAAAGTAATGAAAGAATACTACCCTGTACGGACAAGTTGGGATTATGCTGTAAGATGTGAAGTAATATTCAAACAGTCTTCAACCCATACTACATGTTTATTCGGCACCCACCGAATAACAATTAGCATTTTAAACATCTAAAAATAAACCTGAAGCATTAGAACGGACCAATTGGAAAAACCGAAAAGTTGAAGCTCGAGTGGCGTGTAACGCCCAGGGGTTCGGTACTCTTGGTTCCTGACCTAGATCTGCGATAAGTTTACTGGCGCAGGAATCGATCAGATCTGGATTTAAGGATCCTAAAACTCTATTCGGTCATGGGTCGCGACCTTGACGTTGCGAGACAGGCACTGGAATTTAGCCAAGTGTATTGGCGCCGTATGGATAGTAATAGAGTTGCCTAAAGCGTGCAGATTAGGCCTAAGTGAGACATTCTTGCTTAAGGGTCCTTTTGATCTTGCCTGTAACCATATTTAGAACAGATTGAGTTATTATGTAGATGCCTAGTAAGATAAACTGATTTCAGGTACGGGAACGGCGTTTTCATCCTCATGATGGACAATCTTGGTGCTAGCTTCTGACTCAACTCCTGAAAACGACAAGACGTATGTAATCAACTTAGCAAGTGACATAAGGAGGCAGTGAATCCAGTAACATATATAAACCACTTTGCGGATATGATTAGGTCCAAAGGTTATATCTCACGAATGATTGGGTCATAACTACACCTAGAAACCATCACTTGGAATTTATGTACCTGACTACATTTAGGTCGAGTTATCATGAAAGATGTCTCTAAAAGCAAGCATATAAGGCAGATCCAGTTCATGCATGGTATGTTCGTCGTACAAAGAGCGCTACGAAAGTTGGGCTTGAGTGGATGCCAGTGCTCAATAGCTCATGTTTGTGACGAGTAAATCATTTCAATACACATGATATGGTCGATGAGCTGGGGCACGGTGACTGAGCTAACAGGCCACTTACCAATGAATTTAAACACATAGTCGCTATAAAAGAGACTTAAGTCACTGTATAGGCATACAATGATCTGACATAGGCACTTGATGAATAGGAAAACAATGCTTGAATGATATTGAATATAAGACTGCTTGTTGCGATGAAAGGGAAACGCAAAGCACTCCAGGCAATCAGTATGTTGCTACACAGGGGAGCTTTCCCAAGTGCCTCTCAGACCTTGTCCTGATGACATCCATCACTTCTCTTCCCTTCGTAACCACAAAGCTTGTCCAAGAGATCCCCTCACATCAAACTTCTCGTATCGCATAGATCTACGCTGATCGCTATCAACGCCAAGCTCAACTGCCTCACAAACAAGGACGGTTACCCCAGTGCGACCGAAAGCAGCCACAACAACGGGGCATGACCAACGGATGCAGATCTTGGTAATCTGCCCTGAATATCATGCCCGATTTATCGGTAAACGAGGCGTCGGAAACGTGGGAAGAGAAGTACCCGCAGTCTCACCAGCAACACTGTTCAAGAACAGATGAGATGACCAATCAATCACTAAAAATGCGTAGATCCTTTTACATCGACGCCGAGTATGGAAAGGTAGCGTGGGGAGTGATGTTTGCGGGTGGTGGAGGAGACGCATCGCGGCTGGAATGTCTTTGGCGTATTAACCAAATACGATAGCCTTACGCCGGACGCGGCATTTCAACAGATGGCAAAGAAGAAAAAGAAGGTGTAGATGCTAACGAGAAAAAAACATATAAGTCTCGAGTCTTAGCATCTTGGCTATTTGTCTTTCCTCATCCTCATCACTCTCACACACACTCATATATATACAGCTACACCTCATCACTGAGACAGCAGTCTTATATCGCAACTCATCGACACTCGCTCCGATACATCCAATCACCACCCCAACGACCTTCAAAATGAACAAGATCCTCATCGTCGCCCTCTCGGCATCCGGCGCCCTGGCATCCATGGCCTACTCGCCCAGCTTCCCCCTCCTCTCAGTCCGCCAAGTCGTCCAAGTCCCCTGCGTAGACCAAGACCTCAAGGACTGCGGCAGCGGCTGCATCGAGCAAGACTGGACCTGCTGCCCCAGCCAAGCCGGCGGCTGTCCTCCGACCGCCTACTGCGAGGTCGGCACCAATAACGAGTACGGCTGCTGTCCCAACGGAAGCGTCTGCAACGGCAGCGGAGGTGGCACCACAGAAGAGTCGACAAACACGCTTACTCTTCCCGGTGGTGGGCAGACGACTGTCGTCAACGGAGTCACTACCGCGTCTACTGAGGCTGCTACTGTGATCGAGTCTCAGACCGCTGTTATCGTTCCTCCTCCTGCTGATACCGACACCGCTGTCGCTCCTCCTGTGCTCCCTACCGGTGGTGGTGACCCTGTGCCCGTTCCTCTGCCCGGTCCCGGCCAGGATACTCCTATCGGTCTTCCTACACCAACCGCGGTTATTGTTAATGGCGGATCGACCAATGCATACAACTTGTTCGGTGGCATTGTGGCAGGTCTCGTCGCGCTCCTTATTTAATAGAGTCATTTCTTTTGTTACAATGCGATGGAATAGTTTGAGTTGGAGATCTAGAACGATGGCCCTGGAATGAATGGGATTGGCTTAGGGACCAAGTTGGCTGTTCAGGAACGCAACCTGCAGCCACTTGAAGTGTGTCGGAGAGGATGTAATTATCAGTTGCTGTTATCATTAATGGTAGAACTTGACTTGATTATTCACCAAGTTGTCTGTGATCGAGACGTACATGCACTTTTAGTAATAAGGGCATCACTGAGAGAGTTGAGAATGCGCAAACGTGGTATCTATTAATCTATTTTCTCATAAACCGCCAAAACCCTGAAAAAAGCCGTTTTAAACTGTCAAATGTGGCTAAAACTAACATTCATAACCCATAAACTCCTCGCTTAGTCAATCTTGATGCAGACCTTGCCCTGGTGCTTGCCAGACCACTGGTACTCGTAAGCCTCCTTGAGCTGCTCGAGAGAGAAGATCTTGGGGTCAACGACGGGTCGGAGAATCTCAGGGTTGGCCTCGACGGCACGGCACATGTCCTCCATCTGAGCCCTGTTGCCGACAAGGAGACCTCGGGTGGTGCAGAGGTGGGTGAGGCAGTCGAGGAAGCCGGGGTCAGCCTTGTCAGTACCGCCGACGAAGCCAATGATGGAGATGACACCGTCGATGCGGATGGCGTTGAGAGACTGCTTCATGGAGGAAGGACCGGCAACCTCAATAACGTGGTCGACACCAACGCCGCCAGTGAGCTCCTTGGCCTTGGCGCCCCATTCAGGAGTCTCGCGGTAGTTGATGATGTGGTCGGCACCGAGCTTCTCGAGGAGCTTGGCCTTCTCAGCAGAGCTGGTGGTCGCGATAACCTTTGCGCCGGCAGCCTTGGCGAACTGGACGGCGAAGATGCTCACGCCACCGGTGCCCTGGGTGAGAACCCACTGACCGGGAAGGAGCTTCTTGCCCTCGAGGCCGTAGAGGCCGTTCCAGGCAGTGAGACCGGCGCAGGTGAGAGTGGCGGCCTCGTGGAAGTCGAGGTTGGAGGGCATTCGGACGAGACCCTGCTCGTCAAAGGCGCCGACGGTGCGGAGGGTGCCGTCAATGGCACCGCCGAGTCCGGTCTGGATGCTCTGCTGGTCGAGGGAGCCGCCGATGTGGCCGGCGTTGAAGAGAGTGACGACCTTATCGCCGGGCTTGAAGCGGGTGACGTTCTTGCCGACAGCAATGACGGTACCGGCACCATCGGAGCCAGGGATGACGCCGTCCTTAGCGGGGAAGGGGTACTTTCCGAGAGGAAGGATGAGATCACGGTACTGGTGAGTGTTAGCTCGAGAACTGGATGGTGAAGAGTGGCTGGACGTACGTTGAGGGAAGCACCCTGAAGCTTGACAAGACATTGGCCGTCACCGAGCTCAGGAACGGGCTGCTCAGTGAACTGCATGACGTTGAAGCCATCCTTGCCCTCACGGTTGGGGATGATCCATTGCTTGACAGACTGGGGGATAGAAGGGGCAGACATTGTGAAGGTTTTTTGTGACGGTGTTGAGGATAAGGTAATTGTTGTTGTAGTTAGAGTGGTTGATGTTGATGATGATGAGATGAATGAATGGACTGGGCTGGTGATTATATATATACGCTTGCTGTAGTCAATAGAATTGGTTTATAGATGATCAAGAAATGTAAAATTCTAAGAGACAAAGTCTGTGCATGACCCGAGATTTGTAAGTTCAGTTTGTCCGTGGAATCCATGGAGACAATATCCACTATCAACGTTCTTCGAGATGTTTCCTGACGTAACTGATCCGATTCTGTGGGGCCTTCATTGAGAAACGGTTGACGTCCTCTTGATACCTCGAGGTGGCGAGGCTGGCAACTGCCGGAGGATGGGATACTGATGGGGAATAGTTTGATGCCATTATCGAGTAAATGGATCCGAAGCCATCAATTAAATCCACCCAATGACCCCACGCGGATCCGACTTTGTCAATGCCATCACTGGGCGCGAGAGCCGCGGACTAATGACTCGCGTTGGTTGACAGGACGGAGTAATTCTTGACTGGTTGCTCAATACTCTTACCCTGAATCTTAGAGTACCATCAATTATGGTACTGGACAGTCTGATGAATTGCTTCACGTTGTGCTGCGAGTGTAAAGGTCAAGCCTACTGTAGCTGGGGAAATGCCTTGCAATCCAATACCCGGGCTAACGTAACATTGCCCCGCCATCAACGCTGTACCATAAACAAACTCTGCCCATCAACATCTTCCAAGGTCCTCACGAAACATCTGCTACATAGAGTAACAGATCATCACCCCATCAATGGCTCAGATCAACGACCAAAACAACAACACCAACCCTCTTGGCCTACAGCTCCCAAGCTCCAGTGGATCATCGGCATTGACGACTCCTCGGCGCCCCATCACGCCCAGCTCATCAAGCTCGGCCCCTCCGACGGGCATCGTTGTCTTCTCGGGTGGTAGCGCCGCAAACAACCTCGTCGATGTCTTTGAGAGTCTTCGAGAAGCTAATCAGTGCACCCTGAGCTATGTGATCCCCATCTCTGATAACGGTGGGAGCAGTAGTGAGATCATCCGCGTCTTTGGTGGACCAGGTTTGTTTCTTTTCTTTGTTACCACGTGGCAGACCAGGCTAACCCGGGCCCAAGGCATCGGAGACGTGAGATCCCGACTGGTTCGCCTTATTCCCAACGACGGAAAGCCAGAGACGGCTGCTATCAAGCACTTTTTCAACCATCGCTTACCAAAGCACTACGCCGCCGCAAGGTCAGAATGGTTCGAGATCCTAGAGGCTACGCACCCTCTCTGGGGCGACATTTCCTCTCCCAAGCGTGAGCTCATCCGCTCTTATCTCAACAGCTTCAATCTTGAAGTCGTGAAGCGCATGAAGCCCAGCAGTCGCTTCGACTACTCTGGCGCCAGCATTGGGAACCTGTTTCTTACGGGCGCTCGACTTTTTACTGGCAGCTTTGAAGCAGCCATTTATCTGTTGAGCTCCATCTGTGCAGTGCCAGATAGAATAGCAGTCTTGCCGGCTCTGAACACTAATTTTGCAAGTCATATTGCTGCTGGGCTTGAGGACGGTACGATAATCACCGGCCAGAACGACATCTCTCACCCTAGCGCCCCAACTGCCGCCGTCCCAGGGACATCGGCTGGTGTGCACAGTCCAACTGTATCGCGACATGAGCCGTGGGATCATGATCACCACCATGTAGAGGATGCAAACTTACCAGGAACATTACCAGCGCTGCGACGGCCTGCCATTGCCTTCTCCAAAGAACAAGAAGAGGATCTGCCAACGAGAATCTCGCGACTCTGGTACATCAATCCATACGGTGAGGAGATCAAGATGCCCGCGAACCCACGGGTTCTGGACGCCCTTCGATCTGTGCACAGTATAGTGTACAGCATCGGTTCCTTGTTCACATCACTAATCCCCAGCCTTGTCCTCCGCGGTGTCGGTGATGCTATCGTCAGCCCACAGGTCCGCAACAAGATCCTCATCCTCAACGGCACCACCGATCGCGAGACCGGTCCGTCCACAGCACCTTTCACCGGGCTAGACTTTGTCGGGGCTATTGCAAATGCCCTCGCCGACTCAAGAGGTCTGCCGAAACCCACAGAAGACGAGTACTGTCACTATGTGACGCATGTGATCTACATTGAGGGTCCGAAGTCACCCAAGGTGGACAAACAACTGTTTGCACGATTGGGGATCGATGCAACACGACTGTATGGTCCAAAGGATGAAAAGGGAAGGGGTGGGCGGTATGATGCCAAGGCTTTGACACAGGCGCTCGAGACGATTATCGGGAGAAAGGATGCGCGACCGGACAAGAGCCGGCGCAACACTCTTGTAGGATGAGTTGGAAGCTGTCAGGTCAAAGGAGACTGAAGGGGAATGACAAGGATATATAAATATATTGTATTAGATGATATCATTGTAATGAACTCAAACTCCTGGCCTGACCTTGTAACTCCTCCATCTGCGCCATACCGCCCACAATAACCGTATCCATTGACCATATCCGTCACATCCTTCTTCAATCCACCTCCATCGGCGACATAAACAGATATGCCATGACCACAGGCCAGGCCGTCGACAGTAATATGGCCGCAAACACCGAACTAATCTCTGTCCTCACGCGGTCGTAAGGACCTTTCCATCGATCGATAAGGGCGCAAGTGCTGAAGATCATGGCACAGACGTAGAGAGATGAAGCCCAGAAAACGCCGAGATAAATGGCAGAGGTTCGGTCCTCGGGACTGAAGACGACGCCCGAAGTGTCGGGGACAAAGGTCGAGGAGAGGTTATTGCCCATTGTGGGGTATATCCGTACTTTGGGTGGCTGTAAAGGTGTTGTTTGTTGATGGTGGTTATGCCGGTTGAAGCAGAGAATTAAAGTAAAGTGGTTTTTTTCTGTTTTGTAAATTTGTTTGAATAAGTATTAAATCACTCGCCAGCGAGGAAAAGGAAAGAAAAGAAAGTGAGAATACAAAATCCAACTCTCAAGAGCGAACCGCTCATACAAAAGAGATGCTCGCTCCCCTCTCTCACACACATGCTCTTGGTGCATGACTCTAACAGGGGTCTACACCACCCTCCACGATAAACCGACCAATGACATTCCCCAGCCCACGATTCAAAAAGGCCGGGCCCAAGACGACCCGGTCGCGGATGCGTCTCGTTGGTTGAACTATTAAGTGACGACCGCGCTGCTGGGCCAATTGAAGCATGTCTTAAGCGCGCGGTATAAGAGAAAGGAAAAGGGCTCGTGAGCTGATGATGAGCCCATTATTGTAATAATAAATTTATTTATTATCTTTTTGTTTCTTTTTAATGACGGGCACTTATAGATTATCGTCTTCATGCTATTACTTGGCTTTCTTTCGCCTGGATTCACAAGTGTCTCGGATTAGAGCCGATGACGGGATGTAACAATGGTAAAACTTGTGTAAACGTCGAGTGTTGGTTCAACACATGATAAGTGTCATCCCTGTCTATCAAATGAATAATTGGTATCTTAGCTCATAGCATGACGATTATTACTGGGCTCTCTTACTTTTCTTGCCGCATCCGAGTCCCCCCCTTGTCATCTTCATCTTCGGCTCCGGATCGGCCCCACTCTACCTCCGGACACCGCCTGACATTCACGACGCAAAACTAGCTTTCAACGTGATCTGGTAGAAGACGCAATAACCTTGAGCAGGTAAATTGCCTGCATAATTTTCTTCTATCCTGTGCATAGAGTTTAGATTCGTGGCTTCCACAACGAGCGCGTGCCTTCTAGCATGTTCTTACAAATGAATGAGCCTAGGGCTTTTGTTCGAGAGGAGCAAACTCATATTTGCCCGAGCGAGGGAATCATTGTCGTGCACAATATTGTATTGTGTAATAACTGTCAATCAATATCATCTGAAGAGATAATATGTTGTGTCGTAGGAAAAGTAAAGAAGAAAAAAGCACAATACGGAAAGAGACTGTAGCTACAAATGCCTGTGCATCCTTGATCTTTTCTATTGAGATGTAACAAAAAAGAAAAATGATGTGCATAAACCTTGAAATTTTTTTCTTTATGAAAATGCGAAAATCATGTGATTTACTAAGTTTGTAACTGTACTATACTTAGGTTGATAGTCTGAACCAACAAGATGATGATAGAAAATGCTACTCCGTAGAACCCGAGTGTTAAACATGCTTAACAACAAAGACATGGGCCCCATTCCCTGGTCGAGTCCTAATTTAAGACGACACATATCTGTTACTTATCTTCTCAGTCCTTCTCCGGCTTAAGGTAGGACTGAAAGATTCTTGACCTATAGCTAGTATTATGGCTCATCGCATACCGAATGACTTGATAACATGCACACATCATGTACATACTTAGCTATCAAGAGCAAGATATGTGTACTAATGATGAATACCAGCTTCGTGACTGTGTAATGCATTAGGTAGGCATAGGTGATTGGGAAGGAACTATTCTTAATGCATATGCATATGCGCTTTTAAGAGTCATTTGCAAGTCAGACCGTCATGGAAAACCTTTCTTTACATCTCAGAAGAGTCATACAGGATGATTCATTCAGTGAGTATTTGAAATTTAAGCTTGCATCTCCGAAATTTCCTGTTTATAAGTGGCCCCCTCCCCCCTTCTACCAGCCATCAAACCACGTCCTTTACTCATATTTCGAACTTGATCAAGGCGTACACAAACTTGCTATCCATCCATCTCGATTACCCAAACCTCAACTTACTCATCCCCAGGCACTTAAGTACTTCGACACTTCTATACTACCTGCTTTTAAGCACTGAAGTACTTCATACCAAGTTTCACACACGCCCTTTCTACTAGCAGAAAGACTCGATCAGCATAATGGTTCTGTTCACAGGTGAAGCGTCCGAGATCCTCTTCGAGGGCATCACGACCTGGCAGTTCCTCTACGAACTCTTTAGCAACGTAGATGCCAATACTGCCGTCGACGAACTCTGGGACGACTGGTACGCAAGGCAACCGCTGGGCTACCAGGCCGACCCTAACACAGACCTCGTAGCTTCCCTCGTGATGTTCTGTAAGCTCCAGCCCGAACGACTGACCTACACCCAGTCCGAACCCCGCAAGACAAACTGGAACGAGACATCCCATCTCACTCGCTTCTGCGTCAGGATGATGGTTGTCTTTCAAACCTTGTATCCCGAGGCTGATCCTCTGCATGAGAGCGGTGATGAGAACAACTCATGGGTAGAAGTAGCCATCACATATGCTATGCTATCCATCAAGAGACGGGCCTCGGATGAGTGGCTTGATCAGCGTGCGCAACAACGCGCCGCAGGAAATTGCATTTCGAATGAATATAACGATGACGATATGCTGAATTATGCGGAGTGGGGAACTGAGCTGCAGAACTCATATGGCGAATAAATTTCTTCCTGGCGACTGGGTGATCTGCTGGCTGTTCAGAAGCATACCAACTGCATCATCCACAACAACAACGAACAATACGCTTTTCTTCCTGACGAGATTTACGACCAACAAATATTATTGGGATATGATCAAGTTCGAATCTAAAAAAAAAAAAAAAACAGATTGACTTGGTCTGGATGGGGGTAGTTGAGAGCATACAGATGCAACATTCTTACTGACGACACTTTGGATCAGAATTCAGATGGATTTGAATTGGTTGGAAAGACGGCGAAAGAGTATCAGAGCACATACAGAGAACTATGACTTCATCCTGACATTTTCTATGAGTGGCTGGACAGAATGGAATTGGATGGTGGTCAACTCAGAGTCAAAGTACGTAAACTGAATATACAAGTCTCCTCGAAGACACTTTCGAACCAAAATCAAATGGATATGAAACAAATGATGTTAATGTGCTAGAATAACTATCAAGTTCAAGTGATAGAGCCGGTAAAACTTCTTATTCTCTATTTTGCGATTTTTCTCTAGATGCTAAGAGTGGTATTTTAACTTGGGTGAGTGTACAGCATGAATGACCAAAGTCAAATTCTACAGCACAAGTGATGATAAGCTAGTTATCTTCATGCAAAATTGATGTAACTTATCCTATTCCATGCATCATGAACGTCATCTTAATGTGGTTTGCCAAGATTCCACTTAATATATGTCAGTCGTACTGCCAATATGCTTCTGTGAGGCATCATCAGATCATCTAGTCAGTCGTACTACCTTGTTGCACGATATCACAGAGCTTATTCTTTGAGACCTGCCGCTCTGAATATGACCAAGACCCCGCTGATCGTGGTGATTCGAGTAGTGATGGGGCGATTCTTGAGTTTGGTGAATAGAGATTATAGGCATCCTACGCAGGCTTATTTCTATCCTCACCCAGGAGCATCCTCAGGATCACAGGCTTCGCTATAAAGTCAACCCAAGACATATTAAAGCCTAGCTATGACCGTACCTACTTCTCTACGGAAAGTTAATACTGGGCGGAACACCAAGAGGCCAGCGTCGAGATGTTTAATGGAAAGTTTTGACGTGAGGGCAAGGAACTCTGATTTTTTATACCAGGTATATAATGTTATCTTGTCCCATTTCGTAAAGATCGAGTTTCTTCCTTGCCTCTAAATCTTGATCTTGAAAACCACTTATCACTAAAAGCCACCATCACAACAACCCATACAAACATACGAAATGGCCATCCCTTCACGACGCGCAATCCACCTCAAAAATGCATGCAATTTTACCAAGGTATACCCAGGCTACTCAAGGCTGGTCTACACCACCCAGGGACAGATCCTCGGCTCACAAGGACACTCCCTCAAGATCCAGCGCCAAATCCTCGACGAGCGCCACAAGATGCTTCAAGACCAAGAACAGAGAATAGATGAGGCTATAGGCAAGCTTGAAAAGACGACTGATCGGATCGAGGAGACTTCGAGGCTGATAGAGCGAGATATTGAGCTCGCAAGGCGGATCAGGGTGTGGAAGAGCTGCAGACCGGCTGCTGAACCCTGAGAGGGCAAGTAGTGGATGATGAAAGCGATTGTGTACCTTTCTTAAAGAAGGTCTTTACACCCATGAGTCCAATTTAGGAAAGAGTATGGTTCTGGCTGTAGTTGGCAATTTGAACCTTTTGCTTACCGTCGATGGATGCTCTCTTTTACCTGAACTTTTACCTAAAGCGACTTTACCCTATACAAGATGTCACTCGGCTCTCACATATAGCGCCTCCAATAAAAGCTCCCAGCGACTGTGAAAATCACTTTCCATAAAACTGTGTACTAGTTCAGACCAAGTTAGGAGCTCAATAATGTTGTGATTACCTGCCCTACCATATCAGAAGGCCACCCAGTTGTGTAACACTTGGCTTGTCCTCGAACAGATAGCAGGCAGGATGTTATTTATCCGAATTAATTAAGCTTAATTTCAACTATAAATCTGACAGCCACAGGGGTTTATTCAACACCCGACCCTCGTGCCACGTGATCTTACTATTGTGCCTCCAATGAGCAAGTATTTGCTGGAGGAGTTCATTGCTTCGTGCTTGCTGAGCAATGGACTTTTGTAATGGGCGAGAATGCAGAGATTGCGAGATAAGCGCTAAGGTGTTCGTCTAAAGAGTGGTTCGAGCAGACGCGACATAATGTAGGCAGATGAGCGAAATGGTAAGATAGAATAGTGCTGAATAGGGAAGCGAAAGACAACTTAGGGCGGGAAAGATTATTGATGAGTTGAATAAAACTGATGTACTATGCATAACCCACCCTTTGCAACAATCTAGTGATGATACGACGTCCATACAGCCAACCGGCCAACATACAAGAAAAATACCATGAAACTGAAGACGGCGTGAAAAGCGCAGACCCCGAGAATCACAAAGATGCCTGAAACCGTGCTCTATACCCAGCTCTGGCAATTTCCCTCCATACCGCCTGTCTGATCTCCTGACATGTCCCTACCTTCGAGGCGTCCATCGTGGAGTACCTCGCCGAAACTCTCTGTCCATGTTCTGATACTGACGTTCAGCCTCCGCCTTCTGATACGGATCACGATATCTCGGCTGGTAATGCAGGTCTGCGGGAAGAGGAGTATATATCCGAGGCCTACGCCTATCATTTCCAAAGCTATCAGGCGTGCGGAGACCGGGTGTACTGTAGCCACTGGATGTAAGGAAGTAGTGGTCACCTGAAGGAGCAGTGTACCGCTGGTTGTCCTGGCGTCGGTGGATTGAACAAAGCTGAGGGTTGTATGGGTTCGCGTGGTCTCGTCGGGAAGCACAGCCTTCTCTGGAGCACGCTTCGGTCACACAGTAACCACCGGGGATTTTGGCCATCTGGTGACAGGCTGTGTTGAAGCATGCGTGAGGCTGGCAATAAGGTGAGCTGATGCCGTCTTCATTTGCCTTTTCAAAACATCCTGGTCGTTGACAGGTATGCCAAGCGCAATTCTGGAAGCGCGTGTCTGCTGGACTAACGATACAGTCGATACAGCCTGCCACAGAGCATGTATCTACGCCTTATAGTTAGCTCATGAATGGCAGTAAGATTGGGGGACTTACGTTCGCGGCACCAACGTGTGTGAGGAGATTGAAGAAGGTCTCGAACTTGGCTGCAGCTGAGTACATTGCACTTGTGCTCCATGCAAAAGCCAGACCCAGAAAGTGCAATCGCATCGCATCCTCCAGGGGCCTGGCAAAGGCAATGAGCGGAGCAGAAAGCCTTGGGGATCCTGTCAGCTCCAACTTCGGCGTGGAACTTGCATCCTGGCGCGGCGCAAGGTTGGTGACGGGTGCATTTCCGCGGATCCCGGCCAAGATGGTATGTTCGATGAGTGCAGTCGGAATAGTAACAGGTATGATGCTCGCAGATACGGGACCCGGGAGTTCGATCACAGGTGCAGCCTGGTAGATAGCAGCTTTTTTCTCGAGCGTGGTCTACGCAGTACTGCGTGTTTGAGTCGCGACGAGGTTTGTAGCATTGGCCGTTTGCGTCTTTCATCTTGCAAGAGTCTGGTTCGTGTCAGAGTACATGTGTCTTTGGGCATTGGGATGAACTTACGCTCTGGGCATAACCACTCATAGCTACCAATCTTGGAGTATTGAAAGGAATCTCCTTCAACGGACAGAAGATTGGTATTGCACCCAGGCTGGGCGCAAGTCGAATCTATACAAGTCAGTATCCTATCACAGATGTTGACGACGTTGACTTACGTGTGTAGCAGAATTTCTGTTTATATTCTGTCTGGGCAGTGCACATTGGTCCAGCGAAACAAGCATCTTGATGAGATTAGCAATATTTCAAAGATGAGACTGTAACTATACATACGGTTCTTGCAATAAACTGAATCCCCCTTGGCGTTTGTATAGTTGGCTGCCGACTTCCTACATCCTGGCACGCGGCATGCCCACATAACTGCGCCATTGCCGTTTTTCTTTCCACTACCCATTGCGAAGATGCTTGTAGTAGTTTATGACGAGATGGAGAAGTTCCACGGCTGTATGGGGAACTAAACTCTTGTAGTAGTCTGGTCTTGTTGAATGCTGGGTTGTGCCCCTGAGCCGTCAAAAGCTTGAAATGATATATAATACCAGAGAGCCTAAGTCTGCTTGCTAGTAGTAAATAGAGTGCAGACAAGCAGGTGCAAGCTGGAACAAGAATGCTCTCATATACCTCTTAGTTTCACCTCTCGTGCTAAGTTTGGAGTCAAAGGATTAAAATATACCTGCCAAGGCTGATAAGAGGACTCCCTGTGTGACGATTGAAGACTCATCCCTGTCGGCACACAAACATCTCTTGCTTTTGTAATATCAGCACCATCGAACTTTGTAAAAGCTAGGCAGACAGAGTAAGACTCTGTCTCAAGGGCCAGTGTCGAGATACCCCTTCCATTCGGCAGTTCACCTCTCGAGCATGCCTTGGAATAGAAGCTCAGTATTAGTCCAATACAATGGCGTTGGGTATTTCAGCCTCAATATGTCGATGTAACTCCACTGCCGTTACTGTGATTTTCTGTTGTGTAACGGGAGTCTTCTGTTGCGACTACATGTAAACTGAGTCCTGGCGTGTTTGGACTACGCCTTGCCCCCAGGTACGTGTACCCAGTTTCAAGTCTTCTGATTCATGAGGCTAACGATGCAACCCATATCTTGCATCTTTGGCGAAGTTGTGCCCAGCTTGTATGGGAATCGAGATCCCCATGCCACAGCGGGAGCGTCGAGGGGGATTAGACGAAGGACTGTTGGACTAGCAAACTCTGGTAGTAGGCAAGCAATCTTTTAGCCTTGTTGAACCAAATATGCACATGTCACCATACCGCGTGTCAAGGGTTCAACATATCTTACTTGGCTTTGTGCTTCTTGGCGGGTTGCTGCGGCGGACATTTTTCGCAGGCAGCGCTCCGTGACATACTGATCAGCACCATTTTTCATGCGTCTGTGAGGGTTCATGATTCTTCCAAGATTAGCTTAGATTCGCTTCGACAAGGTAGAGACAATACCTGGGATGCTCCAGGTCACAGCGACTGTCACGATTTTATGGCTACTGGTCACTGGAACAAACAACGACGGTATTGTGTAGTTGTATGAAGTACACAGGTCCATCCTGTCTGAGAGATCGAGTAAAAAGAATGGAGGCGTGCAGAAGGAAAAACCAAAACATGCATCTCTGTTGGGGTTCGAAATCAGTTACTGATTCGGTAGCAGAAAAGATATCAAAAAGGGGATGTTTTGTTTTTCATTTGTCTAGTGTTCTCAGATGTCAGGCTACTCTAACAGCTTCTGCAACCCACTATAACCGCTCAGGTTCTTTTTTCCATATACAACAATCCTACCGCCTGTATCCATTCTCATGCACGCAACCGAACTCCCCCCCTCTCGTCTTTCTACACAACGGCCCATTTTCTTTGCAAATTCCAGTTTGACAAGCACATCTCTTCCAATTCTGGCCTTCTTCTGTGTCAGTTAACTGCACTACGGTGCATAGAATCGTTCGTGTCCGCTTTGTGGCCAGCTCCAGTCGCAAACAACAGTCGAGCAGGCGGATGATATCATGTCCGTTGTGAGTGATCCCACCATGGCTCTTCGCGTTATACGGTATTCCCCTCGTCTAATCTACGATATGACTAGATTCGTCTAATCTGCGCTATGATTAGATGACGCTGCTGGTGCAAGAAGCGGTTTCACCTAATGGTTGCCCGAGGCAGAATGTTCAACGCCCGAACAGCATCGCCGTGTAGACCGTACAGATTCCAGACAGACACTGAACTGTATCAAGGCAGCAGGTGCGGTTCTGCTCCTCTAAGTTCGACAGGGAGATGGGGGCCAGATTCTGCCCCGGCGACGCCAACATGACAGCCGCAACGGAGGGTGGACGACAAACCTCCTACATCGGAGATCCGTCACGGCAAACCATCAGAAGGTCAGTCGATCAACGATGGTCCACTCAGATCCAACAGAGGTACAAGCACTAATCGCCTAGCCGAGCACGTAACAGAAGTACTCATCAGCTGCAGGTAATCATACCACAATACCACTTGTTGTTCGCAAACCCTACTCCAACTACCCGTCAGTCACACGCAAACCAGCATACTCATAGCAAATGGCATAAAGTGACTCTTACCTCGACTAGCACCATCTCCCACAAGAGAGACAGACCACGGCGGACCCGATCGTTGTCAATAGGCAGTGAATCACTCTCGAGGGTCGATGGGGGGTCGAAAGCATTTAAATATGACCTTCACCCTTACACACTGTCCCTCCATCTCATCCCCTCGCAAACTTTCCCAGAATGGGGGATAGGACCTATGTTTGTCGAGGGTCTGTGGTTGTTCAGCTCATCGTACACATTAGACGTGTAAGGTTACCAGCCAGACAATCTTGGCTACAGGCGACTGTGTAGCCAAATGACCTCGGAAGCGACCCAGATCGGAAATCTCCTCCTTACCACTGTTCCCAACTGATGCTTTACCGGGCCGATTACGAGAAGTCCTTCTCTCTCGTCTGATCGGCAGTTGGCATATTTGCCCATGGGGTCTGTGTACAGAAAGCCAGATGTGACACAAGGACGTTGAAGTACTCTTCTCAGCAGGGGCTTCTTCGACTTGCTGAGTCCTGGACAGCGTAGTCCTTTCATTAACCAGAAATTTCGGCAGTTGTTTCGCGTCACGAAGGATCGCCACTGCAAGAGTCCTTTCACTACAAGCCCGAAAGCTGAGCAAGCTGGAGTCCAAGCCAACTCCCTGCTCATGATCGAAAGACATGATGCCCGAGAATCATGAATGACAAGACCCTCGATACTTTTTTTCTCGAGGCTCTTGCTGCAAAGCAAAGCAAAATTTCGGAATAGGGCAGTAGGTCTTCCCGCAACATCACAGAATCCGAAGATGTTAACTCATGAAAAACAGGTTACTCGAGTTGAACACCGAAGGATCCTGATATCGAAGTACAAGGTCCCCCTCACTTTTTCGTGTCTTGCCGATCGTCAATTCCTGCCATTATCTACTTTATTCTCCGCAAGTGTCTAGATCATCTCACGTTTTCCTTTTTGAGAACACCGACGTCAATCTACGAAATTGTCTCGAACCTCCTCATCAAAACGCCCACCTTCAACAGCCCTCCTACATACTGTACACCAGGTATATCATGACCGTTGCCAAGGAACACTATCCTCAGACATTGTCTCGGAAACGTGAAACCCGAAAAAGATGTCAAGATTACATAATTAATGGTTTGTCTCAGACACAGGTTCTCGAACCCAGATGTATAAGCCCATTCACGTCGTGTCCTCCAAACATGCTCACATGAGCCACATTGGCGAACAAGTGCTATTCATGTGCTTGCCATAATTGAAGACAACTAGGGCGAAGATGATCCAATCCAAGGATAAGGAGTCGAAGAAGAAGAGCAAGGCGTCGCGTCACATGGCTGTATTATATGAAAGGAGGGGCGAGAGGGAGTTATTCATCGTTGTCAAGCCGATTCCACCCAAGGTGAAGGTAAAGGCCAGTTGGCAAGCCGTTTCTTATCTCTTGTTTCAAGCTTTTCAAGCCGAAGTCTGCTGGAAGCTTCCGTCCAACAGCCTAGACCAAATCTATTGGAACTGTAGTACCCATGTTACTGATCCGTATATCCAGGCATAACTGATTCACGTCAACGCCCTGACTCTCATTTCGAGGCTACACTTGACCAAAGTAAGGCCTTGTTTGAGTTTCCAACCGGGGGGCCATAGGAAGACCCATTCTGTATAAAACAATACAACAAGCTTTATCGAATGAATTCGGCGAACTACCAGAAACTCTCGAGTGCACTTACAACAGCCAACCTGCGTTGGTAACTACCGCTCGATGTGGGTAAAGTTCAATCGCATGGCATGCACTTGGCTTGCAGTCTTGTGTTTAGGCACAATTAGCTACAACTTACCTCAGCGGAGAATCATGATCGATGATCCTCTACAGGTCCTATTCCGTTCTATGTCACAGCAAGGTTGTGCGGTGCCAGTACGACTTAAACTGACAATTTTATTCCTTCTAGATTCCAATATCTCAATACTTGAAGAGACCGCTACTTTTCTTTTCATACAGCCCATTTCCAACAGTGTCACCAATCGAAGTCATGGCCCCAGTTACAACACACTCTATTACCAGAATCTCACGCTGGGAAGAGATCAAGAGGCAGAAACCCTCTGCCTAAGACAAACACCGTCCCCAACTCTCGATTCCCTCCACAAGCACGCCATAAAAACACCATGAAACCAGTGTCTCTTGCCGAAAGCGAGTCGTTTCTGCCCTCTTTAACATATCCCTATCCATCATTAACAGCTCTCTTGCGACAGACCTACGAATGACTCCGATTCACAAACCTCAATGTTGCTTCCACTCCCCTATTCATCGAACGATGAAGCCCAGGAGGGACAGCTGATGACTCGGGATAATCGCCACGAGATCTGTTGATGAACCGCCGGAATCGGGCTCTCATATCCCTTTCGCATGGTTCTGCTGCTACTTGAGAACTTAGTGATATTCTGAGGTTGCGATTCTCCTATGCCCTGGATACTCAGCGCACAATGTCTGTACATCCCTTTTCCAGTGATATACTACGCGCACTGAAGTTTCAGTCTTTGCGGCCCCCATATTCGTTACCCTTGTAGATTTCACAAGACCACATCCCCCGAGATCTACAATTCAATCGACCAAAATCAGACTCGACTTGTGGGTAAGGTAAAGCACACCAGAGTTTCTCGCCTTCCATTCCAAAGCTCCTTTTCATCCAACTGGCCCTCCTAGGTTGGTAAAAGTATGTTATTAGACCCCTTTACCTCAGTCTTGTAAGTTATTCTAACCTATTTGTCGACAGGTTCTTTCAAACCCCTGAATACATGAACACCCTCAGCTACCCCCATTTCTCCACGGCCAGACCATAATCAAAGATGGGCAATTCTCGACCCCCCTTTCCTCCAAAAACCAATACACTTCTTTGAAGGCTTGGCTATAAGTATATTCAATCCATGCCTCTATTTAGGGATGTCACATTCTCTCGCAAGATCGTTGCTTTTCAAACTTTGGAGCAATGTCAATCGAGATTCTGGTATTGTCGAAGAAAGAAAGCAAACCTTGCCTGAAGTATGGAGTAGAAAACGTAGGGAACGGGTCAGTATGCTGCTAGATAAGCAGCTCCTATCTGGCGCAAGGCATAACACATCACATGGTATCACGCATTATCAGAAGAAAAATCAAGTTACATCATCATAAGCTTCGTTAGAGTATTTTCACTAGTAGTTAATGTACCCATTTATACAGGCTGGTTCCCCCTCAGCCATTCAGTTCCCAAAATATCATGACCCCTTCCTACAGCTGCGCGCTCAGTGGTAAGTTTCTGGAGCTGCTTCCAACAAAGACAGTCTTGGGATACTCGGTGATAACCCAGTTCTGGGAAGCAGAGTCCCAATTGCTCAGGTCGCGACGGGTCAGCTGAGCGTTGAAAATAACGCTCTGTCCGGGAGCTACGCCCTCGAGTCGGTCGAAGCCGCGAAGAACACGGACGGGCTCGTTCTCGCCACCTAGACTGACGTAGAGCTGAGGAATCTCGTCGGACGTGACGTTTCCGGTGTTTGTGATTGTCGCTGTGACGGTGTAAAGAATATCCCACAGCTGAGGATTGCCGCCAGGGGCACCGGAGGCAGGGGGTCGCGGCTGAGCTGAGCCATTGACTGCATTGGGAGGGAGGAACTCTTCGGCAGTACCGCCAAAGTCAGGACCGTTGGATGCCTCCCTAGCGGAAGAGGAGGTGTTCAGGTATGGGTAGATGAACTTGTAGATGTATCGAATACCGGCGGGGAACGTGTAGTCGTTCAGGTCGGTGCTGTAGTTGCCAAAAGTAGGAGCTGGGATAGTCTCGCCAGCAGGGGGCTGGTAAGTGGTGTTGCCGTGTCGCTGGACATTGAGATCTGAGTACTCGAATGTAGTCCAAGACAGACCAAAACCAAACTCGAACAGAGGGGCTGCGGTATCGTTAGGCGCACTCTTTCCGTCTGTACTGGGAGATCGTTGATCAAAGTGGCGGTAATCGATGAAGACGCCCTCGCTGAAGTCCTCCTGAGGGGCACCTCGACCGTTGTTGGCCTCGTAGAGCACCTCAGTTCCGTAGCTCTCGCGGGTACGGCCCCAAGTGAAGGGTGATCGTCCAGGGCTTGCTTTACCGTAAAGGATATCAGCAATAGCGTTGCCAGACTCTTGCCCGGGGAGACCGGCCCAAACGATAGCGGTGATGTTAGGGTTGTTGTAATACTCAGTCAGGAGGACCGGACCAACGGTGTGGAGGACAACGATGGTGTTGGGACAGATGGCTGAAACATTCTTGATGAGCTCATCTCCTTGCTGCCACAAAGTGAGGTTTTTGCGGTCGCCAAAGTTGCCATCGACTTCAATGTAGCCTTCACCAGAATCGGCGTTTGCGAAAACGATAGCGGTCACATTTGGCTGGCTAACAAGAGCCCGCGTTTGATCCCACTGGTTGCTTCTCAAAATGCTCTCGTACCGAGAACCATCGGCTGCTGCTTGGTTCTGAAGGCCTTGGTCAGGGGTGATTAAGTAGGGAAACTGAGCCGTGCCCGAGCCCCAAGCCATTGCTAGAGTGCCATTATCACAACCACGGTCACCACAGCCGTTAGGTCCAGCTGGGTTTGGTCCAGCATCCTCACCGATAACAGCGACAAACTTAGGTTTGTTGAGGGGAAGCGAGCCGCTATTCTTGAGTATGACTGTTCCCTTGGCTGCGGACTCTCGAATATGCTTTTTGTGATCATCTTGAACATTAACGCCAAAATTGACCTGTTCACGGTTCTCTTGGGCAGCGGTCTGAAGGAAACCAAAGGTATCCCGCGTCCATGATGAGAAGTTGATATCGGGGTGATCCTCGACAGTCCTGCCGACCTTGTAGAAAGCGGCCATGATTCGCATAGCCATGTCATCAACTCGCCACGCAGGAACAGTTCCATTGAGGACGGCGAGTGTTAGGTTTCCGCCCCAAAAGCTGTTTCCAGTACCAAACTCGACGTCTCCAGGCATAGACATGTCGAGGCCAGCAACAGCAGAAGAAGCGCCAGAATGCTGAGCCTGCCAATCGCTCATGACGAAGCCTTGAAAGCCCATCTCGTCCTTGAGCAGTCCATTGAGGATCTTTGAATTCTGGCAACCGTACGAGTTGTTGATCTGGTTGTAGGAACACATAACGGCACCAACTCCAGCATGAACAGCATCGGCAAAAGGCCAGGCATAGAGCTCATGCATAGCCTTGTCGTCGAGGTTGGAGGAAAGAGACTCGGAGATGTTAAACTCTCTAGACTTGACCTCTCCTCGCTGGCGGAAGTGTTCTGCGCACACATGAGTATTTTAATGATTTGGACAAAGGTGAAACATTAAAAATCATACCTTGCTCGTTTGCAATGTAGTGCTTCGCCGTGGCAATCACACCGGCATCTTGAATTCCCTTGATCGTCTCGGCCATAGCTTGACCAGCCACGTAGGGATCAACAGAAAAGCCCTCCCAGTTTCGACCTCCAGCTGCATGACGACCGAGAGGACCAGATGCAGGTCCGAGAGCAATGTCAATACCCTTTCCCTTGAACTCAGTGCCCATCAGGAGTCCTCGCTCGTACCAGAGCGACTTGCTCCAAGACGCACCAGCGGTAATGCCACCTGGAAAAGCGCTGTTGTAGTCGCTCAGACGAATTCCTAGAGGACCATCCTGCAGACATAGACCTCGTAGACCTAGACGCGGAACACCGCCTACGTTTCCGACACATCTCTCGCTCTGCCATCTGGACAAGGGTCAGTTGTGTGGATAAACACATTTTCCAGCTTATACTTACCCAACACCTGTGGTCAAGTTGACCTTCTCAAGTAGAGTGAGTTGTGACACAAAATCCTTAGCCTTAGCATAGGCCTCCTGCCAGCCAGCAGCCTCAGGGTCCATCCATGGTGACGGATAATAAGGCGGCGAATATGCGAGCTCCTCCCGAGCGACAACCTTCTGAGCGTCAGCTTGGTTATTGGTAAAAGGAATCACAGCCACCGTGGCCGTCACCGTCGCGACTAGCAACGGAACGAGTGAGAGGCGCATTCTGTTTCAGCGCTGAAAGCCTTTCCACTCGCAGGTACAGTGAACAGGGCTTCCAAAGATCTGGTAGAGAAGGTAGATGATGATAAATAGGGGGTTCAGAATAATGATTGCGAGATAGAAGAGAGCAAGCAGAAACGTGTAAGCAGACCACATAACGATCGAAAGGGGATGTAAGAGAATGGCTTGCCCTTTTGATCTGAGTGGCTGCAGTCGAAAGAAGGGAATGATGGCGAACTATCGAAATGAGACTGGCGTGAGGGAATGGGGAAAACAGTTGCAAGGGAGGAACAATGGACGTGAGTAAGGTTGAGAATGGCTCACCTTGACACCACCTCCTAAGGGGCCTGGAACTGCAGCATCAGTGCCAGCGCCCAACACCAGGGCTGCAGCAAGCCAATTAGTCTTCATCCCTTTTTTAATTCCTTATCGGCTTTGAATATCTTCTTGAAATGACAATGATGAGTTAGTTTATTTCCATCAAGAACAGGGAGAAGAGTATTTTGAACTGGAGGGAGGATACTGACTGTCGATTAATGGGCTAGCAGTCCAATATATTGGAATTAGAATGCTAGATCCCAACCGTTGAGCCGTTGCTGTGCGAGACAACACAGAACTCTACTTAAAGAGCCGCAAAGTCAATTGTCAAGAGAGAAATGTTCACGGGTCTTGAACTACTCATGAAACCCTTCAAGGCCATGCACGAAATAACGGGACAGACGCTCGACCTTTATGTAAGTCCCAGGATATCGACCAAAGGGGAGCTAGGGCGATCTTTGTCTTAGACCACGGCCAATACTCTCCGCCATCTCCGCACATCCCTTCCCTTCAAGACTACTAGTACCTAGTAAACCAACACTAAACTCGAGCAAGAAAACGCCCGTTTCTCCCGCACGTTTTCTTCTTTTCCCGGATGTGAATCGCTTGTTCTTGGGATCGTCATCAAATGCTGTGCTCTACCCCACAGACCTCCAGAGACAAGGTTGACAAAGCGCTGCTGGAGGGTCAGGCTGCGACGTGACTGGTCAATTCATGGACGAGACGGCATTGGAAGACTCGACGGGGGCCCTTGCCCGTGGGGAAAAAGGGCCGATGATTGAGGCATCATGGGTTTTGGTATCTGGTCTGACCGCGGGGGACAACAGCTGATGATGCTTTACAAAGGCCTCGGCGTGTAGTATTTCACTGGATATCTTGACGTCACGATGGTTTCGGTCCAGACCCGAGTGGTGCTTCTTTGCGTTCATGATCCCTATTTACCCGGATGTCACGTCTCCAATCATCATGTTCTTTTCCCTGCGATAGCTCGACTAGAGATGATGATCGACGTAGCTAATATTCATCATGTCGTAGTCCCTGGTACGAGCTTTCATTCTTTATGTTAGACTCGCTCGTTGGAAAAAGTATAATAAAGTACGCAATTTACTTGCTTCAGCATTCGCTCCAGACTCAAAAGCATCACTCTCAATCCCTCTTCAATTGCCGAGGAAAACTTCCCCAGAAAAAAAGTATCCGTCTATTCCCCACGACGCCCTTGCTCTCGCGCTTCTTCCCCGCATCAAAAACCCCCTCTCACTATCCAACATGGATCGATCGTCCCGTTCAACGATGGAGTCCACTAACCTCCGTACATACGCACTTCGGCCCGTTTTCAATGACCTCGTAGTACTCGTGGTCAGACTATGCATGCGCAGTTCATCCAGAACCTTGGTATACGCGGACAAGTAACGTAACATAACGTCTTCATGCAGCACTCTCAAATAGGCTCAAGTGGTAGCTTAAGCTTGAGCGTTTATGCATAATGACACGAAGAGCAGGATGGAGCGGGACACAATGAGGTGTAAAAGGTCAAATATCATTAATTACCAAGCTGACGTGGTAGCAAACTGCCATATTGGCAGGTATGTAAGCGGGTCTATCCATAATATGCGATCCTGCCACTCTTTGGATGCCCGCGATCCATTATGATCTGTAAATGCCATCAGCTATCGTAACTTTTTCCGTCCCAAACCACCAGCCACCAGCAGTACAAAGCATGGTAACGCCTTTTCTCTTGGTTCCTTCGACCTCCCATCCTGACTCCCTTCTCGATCAGTAAATACCAGGAATGATTCGGTATCGAACAATCTTTCGGTACTCCTCCCAGTCCTTGCCGTACTTGCGGTGACACTTGTCATCATCACGGCGTTCGCGGTGGACCAGCAGAACCGCAAAGTATACGATGTAAAAATAGGTGATGAGAATGCCCCATCCCTTGGCGTCGCCTTGGACAACCTCCCGACCGTCACGCATCACGTATGCGCCCTCGGCATTGGTACCAGCGCTGAGAATCTGGTAGCCAGCAAGGCCGGTGGGCAGGCAGTAGGGCCACGACTGGATCCAATCGCCCAGATAGTTGATGTGTCGAGCAACACCCCACCAACCAGTGGTGAGAAGCTTGCTGCCCTTCTTGGTCTGGATGTACTTGAGGTGAGAGATTCTGGGGTCATTGGGGTTGGTGCGGAAGCGGTTCTTTTCGTTGTTGGCTGAGCGGAAGATGTAGTAACCAAGACTAATAAGGCCCAGCATCGCGGCGAGACCCAGAGGGCCAAGCGAGACGGGGTGGACCGACAGATACCGGGTCTGCAGCGAGTAGACGTAGGGCACCCAGACAATGTCGCCAAAGGCCAGCATCATGCCAAATCCATCAGTGGTGATATCCATGGTAGTCAGAATCGCGGGCTCGTTCCACCAAGAATCAAAGACATAAAGAGCCTGGACGATGGTAATAAAGATAGAGCTATCGGTCACGAAGCCATAGTTGCGATACTGCTGGGCGCACCAATTGCAGTTGAGGATGATCCAACCCATCATGCCAGGACGAAGCTCCAGGAACTCCTTGAGGTCGACCTCGCCGATAAGGGGGATAGTGATTCGGGGGTTCAGCTCGCGGCCGATGAACCAATCGTACAGCATGTTGCCCGAGTGGCCGCCAGCAGCTAGCTCCCGATTTTCCTTATTGCCGGGCTTGACGCTGAAGCTTCGCACATATACAAAGGTGGCCACAAGGTAGGAGTAGATGATGTTGGCGGACATGATCTGGATAAAATTGTCCGAGATGAAGGTCCAGACGGGGAACTCGGCGCCCTGGGCAGCAGTTCCAGCGGCGAGGACAGCAAGAGTGAAAGTGCTCGAGTACAAGGCTGAGAAGGTCAGTACGATCTCATTATAAGTCTTATGGGTTTTGACGAACTGTTGAACCTGTAGTTGAGTTTACCACCAGAGCGCAACTCAGTACCCTCAACCTCAATCGCAGGCAACACGCGGTAGAGGATCAGCGACAAGAGATTGTAGCCCACGACAGCAGCAGAGCCCTTCCAGCTAACCAAGCCAGCGACTCCATTGTGAGGCCAACCAACCTCTTGTTTCAGGTTATCGAGCGAAAGAGTCTTGGGGTAAAGAAGAGATGGCGCGGGGCAACCCGAGATGTCGTTGCAGGCAAAGTTCAAAACGTAGACGAGGATGGGCAGGAAGAACGAGATGGCAAAGGCGCCAGGACTATGAATTGGTTAGTTGATGACTTTAGAGTCAAGAGTTAAGAGACAACTTACGGGCCAAAAAACTCGTAACCGTGCTTCTCCTCAGAAGGAGACTGTTTAGTCTTGGGCGCCATGTTGGATGTTGTGAATTGAGGAACTGCGTAACAGAGCTAGATAGGGGTGTCTAGATGTTATAAGCTCTAGAAAGGAGCTTCCTAACAAGCAACAACAGTTGAACGACCAATTCGTGGGAAGACAATGTCAACCATTCGCGGTTCTTCACCAGAATACGCAAAGAACTAGGTTAAGTTAAGTCGTGACGAAATTAACATGAGCTTTGGTCCATCCACGCGTAGCTCTAGCTCAATAGGAGCCGGTATTCTTTTTCGGGCCCCGCTAACTTCTATCGTATTCGGCTGGATCTTGAATTGGCAAATCAAACTCATAGACACGGTTCAGGGGACCACGGAAGTCGGACGTGAAAGACTCCGATATTGGATGATGATGTCCGGACAAACACTTTGCCCGACAAGCTCTGTCTGGGGTTGAACAAAGAATGTCTCTTAGAGGAAAGGGGCCAATCACCAGCTACAGATCAAGCCCCTTAGACATGCCCTGCTCATCCAAGGGCCAAGCCAAGGCAAAGGCCAGGGGAGGCGGGTTCTGCTGCTAAATTTGGAGAAGACAGTTTGAGGTTTTGGGCGAGTTCCCGTTCAACGGGGGGGCACACGCGTAATTCAGGGAGAATAACTTTTGTCATCAGCATCAACCAAAGAGACTTTTTATTGATGTCGTATTGTGTTTAGCTACTGTTCTTTTTACTGCATTTCCCTCTTTTGGTGACATTCGTTTAATAATACCTTAGGTCTTATCGCAACAAAGCAAGCTCACTTTGTCGCGACGTCCACGTCCAAACCTTTCGTCGTCCCGTCTATTCCATTCCATTCCGTTCGCTTCATAACTCTCCCACGCTTCGAGACGATAGGCGATCGAATTCGTCACCATCATCAACATGCGTTTACGATCATTGCCGTTCATCTTGTCCCTACTCGCTGCCGCCAGCGCAGAGGGAGACGAGGTACCGTCGACCACGGTCCAAGTCCCACAATGTACGGCGACATCACACACCGGCACCGGCGGTTTCTATGATCTGCGACCGGACATGGCCGTTGCTCCCGAAGAAAATACAAAGAAGTACGCCGTGACAAAGGATTACTTCTCAAAGGGATACGACTACGGCAAGAACTTCACGCTAAACATCTGCGGTGCTGTCGTGGAGCCTGTCACAAATGTCATAGGCGTGGAGCCTCCTTTGTGGCAGAACGTGAGCGCATACTACATGGTGGGAGGCGAGGTATTCTCGATAGGGTTGGTTTGAACATACACGGTGTCTATGCGCCAAAGAGAATGCGCCAGCTAATAGTATTCTAGCTTCGAGTCCATGAATCTGCAGAGCCGTGGCCGCAAGCTGGTTCTTCAGTATACGGGAGGATCCCCCTGCGGCGCCGACGTCAACAAGACGGAACCCATCTACGAACGATCTGCCCAGATAGACTCGTACAACGAAGACGAAAACGACAAGACGGCTTACACGCCTGTCCCCGAGCCTGAGGAGCCTCTTCCCGAGGAGCCCAAGAAAGTGGACAAACGAAGACGCAAGTCGACGACCATTTCTTTCCACTGTGATAGAGATCCCGGCAGCACCTCTGCCAGCGTCTCCTTTGTTGGCGCCGACCCTGAAGAGTGCGCCTACTTCTTTGAAGTCCGGTCGTCCCACGCATGCGCCCACGCCGAGCCGCACAAGCCCGGAAGCGTAGGCCCCGGCAGCATCTTCGGCCTTATCGTCGTCATTGCCGTGCTCGTCTACTTCCTCGGCGGCATCTTTTACAACCGAACCGTGACCCATGCCCGCGGCTGGCGCCAGCTCCCCAACTACAGCCTCTGGGCGGGCATCTGGAGCTTCATCTGCGTGGGTGGTCCCCTTCCTGGCTCCAAGTCCGAGCGATACTCTCCCTGAGTCCCTCTCCCCTATTGTTTTTTTGTGTGAAAAGTACACGGGAAGAAGAAAAAAAGACTTGGAGCTGACGGATGGGAATTTTTTTCTTTCTTTATAGGACCTTTGTTCTTGCTGCTTCACAGCTTGCCTACGCAGAACGGCCATTCGACGTGGCTATCAACAAGTTCACTCGAGTCCTAGCCGGAGAGAGCAGGACAGAGATGCCGAGAACCGGCTTATTGATCAACTAGACGAAGAATGGGAAGATTGAGAACAGAAACAGAATGGGAATCATATAGATGGCAGGGTGGTTTCTTATTGTCAATGGGTAAATGGGGTGTTTTCTCACTATTAGGACCTGAGTCCTTGCGTTTAGAAAGGACATGGACGGAGTTTTATGGGTTGCACATGGTCAGACGCTTTGTCGGTCTCCTATCTCAAATATATGTCAAAAGTTGATGCCACATGTTTTCATGATTGCAATGATGTGCATGTTTTGGTGATGGATTTTGTATGTGTGAAATGGTCTGTCAGCGGAGGAGTCCTTGTCGTGAGGGTATCGTTGCATCTCATCTACCCTGGAGTTCGTGATCACAGCGTAAGGTTTTCGGCCGAGTGGCCAAGCAAGGACTCAAATTTTGTTCTAGCTACAACGATTTACTAGAGACATTCTTGTAAGTGATATGATGTACTATACAAGACAATGATTAAAGCCGATACCTTGCAGTAGCTTCATGTGTAGGTATATGCCTGCATCAGCAGCCACACTTGAACTAAAGCCACCTAAGGCTAAAGAGACAAGATCTATTTAGAGACACCTCAAAGGTATGAGCGGCACGGCCCATCCCTTTTTGTTTTCTACTCCTCGCCCGCCCGCCAAGGAATAAGAAATAAGAAGGAAAAAGAAAACGCCACAGCACCTAGACCCTGGCTAGAGGCTGATGGAAGCCACCATTATGTCGCTTTTTCTCTTTTGGGGGAGCAGATCGGACAAGAACGTGGGCGACAAACATGCATTAACCCAACTGCCATTGACGAATAAAACAATGGAGTCGCAATGCGAGAGATTGTTTGGAGTTCATGATTCTTTAAAAATAGGGGGTGTTTGTTGGTTTGCGAGACCCGCGAGGTGCAGACAATACATGCTATGTACGCTGAGGGTTCTTTTTAAGGGGTCGGATGCGCACGAAAGAGGAGAGAGAGGCCAAACGAAAGATTATTGTCAACGCAATTGCAGTCTGTAAAAAGAGGAAAAGGTTACCGAGGAGGTGATCTTGCCCAAGTGAAGCTGTCCATGTCTGCCTGTGATGGAATAGTACATGTCACTTGATCGATCTAATCGCCATCGCCCAGATCCCACCAGATCTTCGGAGAGATCGATCTCTTGTGCGTGGAGCCTAGCTGGAGATTAGTCCTTTGCTGCTACGCTGGGAATAGCCACAGCCTGCACATCATCTTCTCGCATTCACTTCGTGAAAAATGAGTGATCTATACCAAGACCAATAAAACGACTCACCAACCAATCCATGGACCGGGGATTTGGTTCGATCCAAGTATGCACACACAATATGCAGGACAATAGCGAGCTCAGACCAGCCCACTACCACGACAAAGTGCAAGGGAAAACTAAAAACCCCTGCAAGCCTCTGGCCTTGTTTTCTCAACGGTCCCCCCCTCCCCAAGCCAAAAAGCGTTTAGTTTTGCTCTCGCAGGCGGCAGTTGACCAAAGTCCAAGCTTATTTAATGTCGACGTCCAAACACCCGGATATATCTACAACACCGTGGTAGAGATCTATGCTGTGCAGTTCGACGCACAACATACGATGCATAGACGGGAATAATACACGCATTCGCAGCCCTGCCAGATCAAGTGATTCCCTCCTTTGCATCCAGTGACAAAGTCTTATGTCATGATTCTGCAGTGAAAGGTGCCAAGAGTACAGCGGCCCTCCGCAAAAAGAAAAGACCAAGACAGAACGAATATTTCTGACTGGGGGAGCTCCTTGCATCCCGGGTTTACTGCAAGTTATAGCCGGATGCATAACTTAGCATTAGCATTCTTTCCTCACTGCCGTGGGAGAAAAGATGGCTTTGCTGTAGATTTACTCTTTAAGAAGACGCTGCGTCAACGTGCGATGCGTGCGTTGTCAGGCAAAGCAATTCCGATGCAATTTTTATACACTCTGTGTGAGATTGCGCAACGGTCGTTTTCATTGAGGGGGAGGCGAGCAAACTTGAGATAGGATCTTGGTCGAACGTGTGCGTGCCTTGACACTTGCGGGTGGCTTCAGTTACGAGTAGATTAAAGATGCTTCTACGTTACTATGGCGATCATGACGCCTCAGGTTCCTGAAAAGGGAGTCAGATCTTCGCAAACAAATCTGTAACCCGTCGTTGCCGTCAACTTCAATCTCATCGCCGTCGAGTCTTCCCGATGCCGACATTACTGTGGTCTTTGCTCCCGTTCTTGCGAGTTATAGATCTCAAGATCCTTATCGGAGGACTTCCCAATCCAAGTGCCTGCATCTCTAGCTACATGTTTAATTCCCGGCTTCATGATGCAAGAGATGATGAATTCTCCTTGTAGAGGGTGTCGTGTCGTGAGCCTCACAGGGCCAAAGGATATCACCACGCCCACGCACACACCCTCCATCCTTCTCCCCCATAGCCGTTATGGACCACACCGCCACCCTGGACGCTGTGCTGTGGGTTTCCACGCGGCGACAGGGCGGATCCCGTACAACCTTTCAGTTCCGTGTAGCTGGTATGCAGCCTCTTCTGAGGATGGAAAGGCTCTACGGACGACGACGAAGGGATTTTATATCAAACTTCCTGGACAAGAGCTGCGGGCTCCGTCCGAACTCGAGAGAAAAGGAGAAGAGAGAAGAGGAGATGACTCGAACGGGACGGGAGGATGAGGGCGAGACATGCTTGTTTGTACGGGAAACGGGACAAGATCAGAAGTTTTGTCTAATGCACGAGTTAGCAAAAGCAGAGCAGAATATCTTTGTGAAGATGGACAGTATCGCGAGTGGTTCAAAATCTGGGGAATTGGGAGTTCTTATCCAGCGGTCTGGACGGGTGATGTGCATGATATGTCAATGTCCGGGTTTTGTATTTTACAACAGTGACCGACTTTTTGAAATTCTGTAGAAATCTATAGCGGACTGGCTGTCTGCAAGTGTGCGGCGGGACATTATGCAGCAAGACGATGAACTAATGGGGAGCACAAAGAATGCAACGATTCTGCTATTCTGTAAAGTGCATACATGTATTAGACTAGGAGGATGCCATCCTGAATACTGCAGCTTGCAATGGGCAGTGATTTACTGGATATCAAGGTTGGGTATATCGATGACCTCATCTCTTGCTACATGTCCTAACCCCCCTCTCTCTCCTTCATAACTCACAAAATCCTTTATCAAAAATGCATTGACAAATATGCCACAGGGATCTCGCCTATGGCACCGTCACATATCAGGTTACCTCAAGATTGAAGTGGCCCCTCCGCACGCAAGCACTGCAGCTCTCCGTTCTTCTTCAGTTTGCTGCCTACGCCCCTCTCTCTATTGACGACCCCAAACATTCGCAGCCGGGGGTGGTCTGCTCCCACAAATATACCCCCTTCTTCCCTGCAGACGTCACTCTCTGGCAAGGGTGCGAGGAGGAGGAAGCCTAGGCCAGATCTGAGCTGCAGCTCGACCCTTGTCCCCTGTGTTGAGATGCATGAGACCGCTGCGTCCGGCTACCACGAGCCGCAAGTGCTCACCTTCTCTATGATAAAATACCCGTTGTCGCTTCAGGTTCGCAGATGGGTGGTGCATGTACAGATACAGATTGGGATGAGTGCCCATCTACCCAAGGGGAGCTATGAGGCCATTGAGTGGCTTCCAAGTAGGGGGCTGCATTGCTTGGAGTTGCAAATCTAGGTACGCTTTGAGAATCTCGTGCCTTGCCGTCCCCTGTCCTGCTCTCCACCACTCACAAGACGGGAGTCCAAGAGATGAAACCTGGAATAGCCTGTCAAGGACATTTAAATCAGGGGTTCGTGTGGTACTGCACTAAGATATCTATCTGCATATCACAATGATGCTGCTGGGGTTGACATGGACGGCTCAGGAACACTGTCAGGGCTCGATCGTCTATATCAGATGCCCACAGCCCGCCTCTGAGAAAGCACCAGATTTCGAGAAATCTCCAAGTCCCCAAGATCTCTCCGAGAACCGTCTACCTTTGCACCTCAAGCTGAAGAGTGGAACCCTGATATCTCTGTTTTCCCTATTGTTCCCTGGCAATTGCTGTCTCCCATTGGCCCTTCAACCATTGTTGGCCCTGACCAGCCCCTTCTTCGTCTGGTCTTGACCAATAGCCCCGTTGGCCTCTGACGTATATGGTCCTGTTTGGGTTGTCGAGCTCGCTGTGACTTCTATTGAGCACGGACTCTGTTCGTTGACAATGGAGGTGGCCCCATTCTTGCCGGAGAGCTTTCTAGCTCTTCGATATAAATTTCCATCTTGTGTAGATTTCCACTCTTCCTCTTTCACTCCTCATCAGCATTTCGACTTCCAAGTTCTTAACCACTTTCTTTCACGCAACATTTCTTTTCCCTTTTCATACAACACTTCCTTTTCTACTTCGGGCTCAAGCTTGACTTCAAGCTCTTCACCACCCTTCAATCCAAGCAACTGTTATCCCATCGACTTCGGTATGTATCTCACTTCTTCGCACACCGACTCTGCGCCTTGCAGGTTTTTGGAGTTCGCTCACTGACTCGAGATTACACAGAGACCACCAAGCAAGAGCACGTGAACATGCAGTATCCCTACACTCTTCCGGAGAACGGTACCACGCTCCCCTGGGGGCAGCCGATGAACGATGCTGTTCGACCCTATCAGCAGTACGATCAGTACGATGGAGGAGCTTGCCAGTATGACTTCAATGAAGCTATGGCCGGCGTTGAGTTTTCCGCCACCCAGCCTGGTGACTTCAACCAGGAACCCGTAAGTGTTGTGCCTTCTTCTTCTTCTTCTCTTCCTTCTCCTTGCCTTTTGATATCTAATTTCTGCAAATCATGATCCAAACATATCGCTGATCTTTGCTAAAATATATCAGGAGAAGTATGGCTTCGCTCAGGTCATGCAGGCCCCTGCTCCTATGTCGTTCGCTCACGGCCATGGCGTTGATCAGAACAACGCCTTCGCTTCTCAGGCCGCTGGCCAGGCGACTGGTTCTTCCGACTTTCCTGTAAGTATTGCCTTTTTCTTCATCTCTCATTCTGTGGTTTTCCTTTCTTCTTCTTTCTGCAAATCATGATCCCAAGCCTTTGCTAACTATCGTATAGATCAACAACCAGCATTTTGCCCAGCCTGCTGTTGTTGCCCTCGGCTTTTGCATTCGTGGGATTCCTAAGGATATCACTCTTGAGGAACTCAACAGCATCCAGCAGCAGATGCCCCCCGATATGGTCGCAAAGGTTGATCAGGCCTTCCAGGATGATCTTCATATTGTTGATGCCTCATCCACCGAGGACGAAGATAATGCTGACATGACCATCGCCACTGATAATGAGTCTGATTCCGACGTATTTTCTGTTGAGAATGGATCTCAGTCCCCTGATGGCTCTTCTGAGGAGGACGCATCTCCATCTTCTGATCCTTCTTCTGCTGAGAAGCAGAACAAGAAGGATACATTCAACCTTCTCACCCCTAACCACGATAACAAGCAGGAACGTGACGATTACCTGGTCAAGGCCAGGACTGCTGGCTTTACCTACAAGGAGATCAAGGAGATGGGACAGTTCCCTGTCTCCGAAACTACCCTCCGAGGAAGATACCGCACCATGATGAAGGATCCCGCGAACCGCGCCCGCAGCCCAACCTGGGAGAAGGAGGATGTAAGTTACGACAACTTGCCTGTTTGATGCTCTTCACTAATTAGTTTCTTAGGAACTGAGTCTACGCCTGTCGCTTTGGGATTTGTACGGTATCACCCACCGTGGCCCCAAAGACAAGATTGTCTGGACCCGCGTGGTCCAATACATGAAGAAGACCTATGGCACATCATATGACTTTTGTCATCAGAGTGCCTCGGATAAATGGAGGCAAATGCACGGAATCGCGAAGAAGGCACGCGGACGCAAGATCAAGAAGGTCCAGTCCGAGTCAGAGTCGGGCTGAGCGGAGATCAATCCAGCTGCAACACGACTAATCAAGGGGATGGGCGTTCAGGTATACCAGGTTATGTTGTTTGCTTTGCTTTGATTTTCACAAAGTTTCTAAAAAGCTTGTTGCATTTGGTCGTTTAATGGTTTTCATGTTGCTATCTATACTTGTCTTCTCGGAACAGAAGACGTATCAGGATCAAGGAGGCGAACTTCATAACGTGGAAGCAGGCATGGGATTGACATCGATCGGATCATGGGCAAGATCCTAGTAGTAGTCTCCTTAGTCAAGGGCTTATCCCAACCAGATGAAGATGCCTCTATCTACTCAGAGATGAATTGATTCACCATTCTCAAACGTCGTCGGTACTCCAACACCTTTCAAAACGTTATGCAGTGATTCCGAATCCTTCTTGAGTGCCTCCCATTCCAGCTCATTCTTGACCAACGCCGTACCAGCCAGCAGTGTACCATTGAAAGATATCGTGCCCAACACATCACCATCCTGACTCTGCAGCTTGACTCCTTCGGCGAGACGCGGGCACACCACGAGCGTGTCCTTGGTCATGGCCATGTTGTAGCTAATTCTAGTAGGACCCTCGCCGGGTGCTTCTTCAGCGTGCAATGGATCTTTGGTATGGAACGCTACAGCTCGACACGCCTTGCGGTATAGACGGAGATACACGGAATGGAGGTCCTGGCCCGACATGCCCAGTTTGATTTCTTCGGCAAAGGTGGCGAACGGAGCGATCCTGCCCTTGAGCTCGTCGGCTAGCACGCTCCAGGGGGTGTCGGCCTCGAAGCCCTCCTTCATCCTGGCGATGGGGAGAAGCTGGATGTGACGATGAGGTTGACTGGCACCCGAATGTTCACCGCAGTTGAAAAACGCGTAGAGACCATCTCCTCCACCCAATGTCCCGTCTCGATGACCCTGCTCTGCATCGGTTCTCCTCGCAGCTTCATATGCCTCAATACAGGCTAGAGTGGCCTCTAGATCAGACTCTTCAAGGACATGAGTCTGGGGTTTGAACTCTCTTGTCGCAAGGATGAAGTGCTCAGGGACGACGGCAAACTTGTTCAGAACGAGGTAGTGCGAGGGACCAAGGTCTGTCACCTTGAGTGCAGGTAGGGGGTCTGCAAAGGGATCAAAAGGCTTGGAGGGGTCTTTTGGGGGACCTTTGGGTTTGCTGGCCAGGGCCGGGGAGAAGCGTAGTTGGAACTGGTGGCAAAGCATTAGAAATTGTTCTCTCATCTATATCGAACGTCTGAAACGCTAGACAGACACGACTTACTGGGATGGAATCGACATGGAGGATTGTGACTTTGGTGGGGAAATAGTGCAGATCGCCCTCTGAGCAAGCCTTTGCAAAAGCCGATTTGACGAGCTCTGGGAGATTGGAAGGGGCTTTTAAGCGAGGCATAATAGTATAGTCAGTCTATGTTGGTCTATTTGAGGGTATTTACGTGATTGTCTTGAGACGGAAAAATTGAGTTAACTTCAAGTTTGTCTCGGTCAGATCTTGGTTGGATCTCGGATCATTAGGGCCCGTGCTTGGGTGTGGTCCTCCCCCTGTCGAATGCCGTAATCCCTCTCCAGCTGGACGCCCTAACAAACTTCCTGGCTGTAGCCTCCCGTCTTTGTTATTACAGCAACATTATATTTGCTATACCCGTATTATTTACTTTGACAGGAAAATCGGCATACAAAATTAGTATTTCATTTGATTTTCGTTCACCTTGACGACTTTTGTTCAGCTCCAAAAATGTCCTCAGAAGGACGCGGTCGCTGTGGCTATAGACAGGTACGCTACATTTCAAAAAACAACCAGCCAAAGTTTGCTCACAAAGAAACCAGCAGTTTGTGATGAAGCTCTTCGTCCCCTACTGAACCGTTCGTTTTTGTTACAAAAATCGTTGAGATGCGCGGACAAAGCGAACGAATGGCGGCCTGAATCAACATGGCCCACCTATCGCTCAAATGGTAAGAAAACACTGAATTTTCCCCATCTCGTTGAACTATTCTGACAAAATCTTAGCTTGCTCATCACCGTCTTTTTGATTCTCTTACAAATATTATCCCGTCATCGTGACCCTGTCGCGTCCCAGATGATGCCTTGTGCGACCCAAGAACCTTGTACAACACAGTCAAAACACCCCAGGGTGATCGGCTAAAATGATAGACAAGGCGCCAAGGACTTGACCGAAAGTAGGTCCCGGTTGCGACAAGGCAACTGGCCTATCTTATCGAGCGCCTTCAAGTCATCTTGGCATCGTCAAGAACCAGGTGTCAACTCGACACGATTTGGCTGTAACTAACGATAATCACTGATTCAGTCTGTACTTTTGGAGATTTCTTCTAACGACGACGTCGAGTGTGAGAGCAGTGGGCAGCCAGGAACGGTGACACGAAAGACCTTGTCCACTCGACATTACCTTTCGAAAAGCCAAAACATCACCAGTTTGGACTAATCCGTACTCTCAACCCACTTGCCGTTTGCTGACTGAGAAACAGGCAGGAAAACACCGGGTTCTTTCGGTGTGAGCGCTCTTTGCAAGACGTTAATAGCCATACGGGTTAGATTTGCATAAGTGCCGAAGCTTTTATGAGTGTCGGTCGCCTTACTCATCTTTGACGAGAACACCAGCTGATAGTAATCTACATACAGAGGGCTTGGCTTCGTCTACTACCGATCTACTACCTCAGAATTCTCTCCACGACACTCTTATATATATAAAATGGCAGGAGCATACTTTGGGCATAAGCATAAAAGGGGGCGGACGATAATCTCGGAGCACTACAGATAGATGAAATCAACTCTGTCGCCTTAATTCTTCCTCCGACCACCTCAGTCTCTCGAGGTCTAGATCGAACTAATTCTGAGCTGAAAGCATGCTAACAGTGTTAGGTATGTCGAATTGTGCCCATTGGCAATGGGTTCATTCATCATGATTCAAAATGACGGTATTTGCTCTCGCCACCTCTTATTACGGGCCGATTCCTACAACCATTACCGCAGAAGCGATCTATTGCCGAGAGAGCGAGGAATTCACTACAAAAGCATTGAAGTCTTCAAATCAGGGATTGCTATGGTAATCCACTGGTCCAAGACTCTTTGATGCCGTTGAGTTCCGGTCATGATATGCGGTGGAGGTCCTATAGCCTCGTCATGATTCTTTGGTTTTCAGGGGCTAATTGCACGGTAAGTTTTACGTCTCCTTCGCAGCGTGGAATCGACCAACAGAAACGACAACCTCAGCTAGTAGCTCACATGCTACAAATTTTGCTGAAAGCGTTCGAGTAAGAGTCTAACATGGAATTACAGAAGCAATGTAGGTAATAGCGTGTGATAGTTCATAGCTCAGCGAGGGATTCGGTAACTGACTTAAACTGCAATTCCTAGGCTTTGCTAACCCTATCAAAATCGTCAATCGAGCGGGAAGAACAAGGCACACCGAAGAGCACCGAGCGGGCTCATATGTACAAGACTAAGAGTTCGTTGGTCTTGGTGCAAACATAAATATATCTTAGCAGGATATCCCGATCACTATCGACATCATGGATTCGTCGGATCTAACAAATGAAGATTAGAATCAAAGAGTAAGTTTACTGTGGTATTATTCGAGCATGGATGACTGCTGACAAGAGATCTACATGTGCTCTACAGGTTTCTCATGACGTGAACATCACGAACGCCAATCTTTGCCGACCTCTTCTCTACAACTAAAGCCTATATTCGCCAGAAAGTCGCACTTCTGTTTCGATCTTGGTCTTTATGACTTATGATTGACCCGATCCTATACCGCAAGCTTTACTCGGTTTTCAGATCATGAACGATTCGGCGATATCGATTTCGAGTTTGGGTGCGAAAAAGAGAGAATAACAGGATATGAAGACTTGAATTTGGGCATGAATTACTGTGCGGGCCTTGAAGTAACATTATTGACTTTGATGTGCTGATCTATCTATGCTATAGGTGCTGATCGTTGGCTGTTGGCCCCCTCCGATGCGATACATACGAAATTGCTTTTAGAGCGCCATTTCTTTCCTCGAAGGTATCGAGAGTAACCATCGTGGCTCTAGAAGGGTGGTCCTTATTAGATTCTCCTTTCCTACATCCTAGATGCTTGTCAAGTACATGCTACATCAGGGGACATCGACCTCAAGAGACTTTGGTTATGAAAGCTCGACAAAAGCGTTTAGAGACTGGCCCAATCCTCCACCCCTTGGACCGAAGAGAATGTGTGGGTTTACAGAATGGGTGCAAGAAGAACAAGCACGCCTCTGGAGGAGACACGAGTGAAAGATGCCGATACACACATTGGCTTGTCTGGTCTCTGTGTCTTATATTGGATGTCGAAGTACAGTAAGGGTTAGGGAAGCCAGGGTCTGACTGGCGACTACAACTGATGCAAAGTCTAGCAATCAAGGCTTCAACTCCAAGGTCTTTATCTATCCAAGTCAAGAAACCAGTCTCTAGTTGAGAACAGCCTGTTGCACGCTATTTCCGAAAATATGTTTTATGCATAGCCCTCCGAGTATATTGATTAGTAAGCATCAACTTCACTCGTACTGCTCTCTTCCCCTACTTACACATGCGACAAGTCAGTTTCTAGAAGCCCGCACCGAACACGCTGAAGCAAACGACCGAATTCTCGCAATAGTATCGAGCCCCATATTCCTAACCAACTACAGAAACACCGTTTCTACATCCCTTTTGCTATCTAAAGCTCAAAGATATATCCGGTACTGGCTGCGATGGCCGCAACCGATGAGTTGGCCGGAACTGGATCAAGCTTCATTCGACCAGGTTGTGCCTCGTTTTAGCTCAAGGCCACTCATCTGGTGACTGACAGGACACTATGAGCATGCCTCACAAGAAACACATGGAAGGATGTCGATTCATGTATTGTGCTAGATACTCTACTCTGCCCAAAATCATGGTCAGGGGCTACACCGGCGCCGAGCAAATGTCAAGAAGCCAAAGCAAGAAAAGCTTCTACAAAGGATTAAATTACTGCCTAGCTACAATCGACAACTCTAAGACTTTGTATGTCATAAAAGCCGCCCATGGTTCGATTGATTTACAAGCTGACTCCTCTATATCTTAGCTTGAAATTCGCGGGGCCTGAACAAGTCACGGTCGACTTTTATCGAATGAGCAAGGATCGAGATAGGCTACCGGCACACTTTACTGGCCATTGAGAAGCAATGTTCTTTCATATGCTCGAAGCATCACAATCAGAAACAATGGCTATATGTCGAAGTGGGATTAGGTTCAAACAGTCCCTTACCCCTGAGGCCAGGGTATGATTAAGGATGGTGTTGATTAGAAGAGAGTAGAGAGATCAGGTAATAAAGGCGACTCCAGATAGGTGACCTTGAATATACATATAGATAACTTTCTAGTGTCGTATCTCACTATAGTGGTGTTGCAAGTCGCCACCTCAAGAGTTGATCACGAATAACCGATCCGCATCAATCACCCGGCCGTCAGTCAACGCCCTAGGACTATATTTCGTACTCTTTAAATACCGAATAAGAACAGCACCAGTCTCTACGTTCATTTGCAAGATAAGTCTGAGAGGTCAGTAGCTATCCACTCTCTACCTACTGCAGGAAACTCTGAGTTAACCCTCTAAGTAACAGGGCTACAAACTGTTGGACGGATCAAGAACCGTTATTATAGCCCTCATTCACCGAACGCATTTCTGACCACGACCGTGCGACGCTCAGGCTTGACTGATGGTGAAGATTGTCTAGACCTTGAACCTTCAGAAGCAACGCGTGCCAATTCATATCTCTGTTCTAATTGACGTTGCAATACTGAATTGTATTACGGTCGAACCTGCTTTGAATTCATTTCAACGTGTGACTGTGATTGTGGGCGACGACCACCAGCAACTGAGTTCAAGAGTCGCTACAAATCACAGACACTTACACGAGGAGACATCATTAAGGCACTAATATGTTTTGTCTGAGATGTATCAGCAGAAATTACGATGTTAATTCTCAACCAATCAACGTCCGGTATGGTGTAGTGGCTAACATTTCGCGCTCTCATAACCTGAGAGATCAGTACCGCGGAGCCCAGGGTTCGATTCCCTGTACCGGAGGCGATCTTTTTGCATTCTGACGCTTTTGACGGCTTCAATCGTCTGTAGATATCAAGTTGGTGGTGGTGTGGGAAGATATCCGCGATTAAAACTGTTTTGGTGGATATGGTCAGCATATATGTCCTTTTTTTGGTCTTAGGCGAATTCTCGAGAAGCAAAGAAAGAACGAGACCAGTAAGTCGCAGTCTTTTCCTCTGTCGAGTTGTATATAGAATTGCAGAAAGATACCAGCCATGACTTGAAGCAACTTGCGCCAAAGTTGAAACACTAAGTTCAAAAGAAATAGAAAGTACACGTATGTAATTGAGAGTTCACATTGATCTGCATCTTCTAGTAAAAGTCTGCTACAAGTCGTTTGTATTTTGGTGTTGTACCATTCACGAGTAATCAGACAGTCACAAACAAGTGTTTGGTTTACTGACTGCCCTGTCTCTAGGTAAAGAGCTAAAAGACCGCCCAGCTTGATATGCTTAAAAGGACCACCCCCCTCTCCTTTATGAGAGAGAGTATAAAAAGTCGAAGTGTGGCCGTGGGTTAATATCGTGAAAGTGTGTGGGCGCATTGTAGGTTCAGGAGTTATAGACACAGGATACCTAGAATTTGAAAGATGATGACAACTACATAAGTCTAAGTGTAATATATCTCAGAATTATTGGTATATGACTGAGCAGGCTTAATAAAACTCTAATACTAACAGAACGTCAAACTTTAATTAACAAATAGAGCATACGTTTCTATTCGAAAAGGTCAAACGACTCATTTCCCTGCCACTTGAATAAGCGAATCCACCTCTGGGTGCCTTCATTTGATGGCGAGAAAGGTCTCATCTACGCTATCTTCTTGGCCTCATCTGTCGAACGAATCATCACCGGCTGTGCGAGCCTTCCCTTATCAAATGGCGCTTTTCCAATCACACGAAAGCCCATCTTCTCATAGACGGGTTTCGCTGGGATAGTGGACTCGAGCACCGCAGGGACACCCTCCTCATCACATCGATCAAGACCCCATTGAACCAGCCGCCGTCCAATGCCAGTTCTTTGACATTTAGGGGATACAGCCAGCCAGCAAAGACGCCATCTCTCAGTAGGGTAGAGGGTTTCGGCTTGCTCGATTCCTGTCACTACTTCAATCATATCATCTACAGAGAAGCCAGGGCCTGCTTGGCGGAGGATGATGTGAAAGAACACGCTCCACATGCAGTTGATTCTTGTAAACTCTATTTGATAAACGTTAGCCACGATATTATATCAAGAGGCGTTATACTCGACGTACGTTTGTTCCAGGTGTCGCCTTGCCAGCTTCGAGCAACATCACTTGTTCCATGGCGGCACCAGACTGCAAAGGCGAGGACTTCGTCGTCATCCTCTCTGCGAGCAGCCAAGATGACGGTGCCTGTCTTTCCGTATTCTTTACGAAGATGCATATACCACATTTGTCGGAATGCCTCGGGATATTCGTGACGGCCAGGAACGACGAGGGAGAATAGCGGATCGTTGATGAATGCATCAGCGGCCACGTTGACGAGTCCATCGAGTTGATCGAGGGAACTGACTCGAGTGATTTTGAGGGTTGGTTGCATTGTGTATACTACTGTGTGTAGGCGGTCAGAGCTGAAGATATTAGAATGAGGAGAAATTTTTAGATGTTAATCAAATATGGTAGCAAAGCTTTGAACAAACCAAGCCCTTTTATATTTGGCGATAATAGGTGCAAACCTGTGGCGATGTGTTGGGCTCTGCGGCATTGCAGGGGTCATTCGCATTCGCATCTGCATGTCTTGGCAAAGCTCAGCCACTATGAACAAGCAACTGATGACGGCTTCTCAGGTGGTCAGCTAAGTTATACTTCCCAAAAAGAAGACATTACGGGTCAATATCAGCGATGCTTACCGAAGCAAAGAGAATCATACCATAGAGAGGGCCAGTCAGATGTTATGACGGGTTGGTGTTACACGAGGATGCTGTATGTTGATACCCATAGTGGAAGTCTAGGCCTAAATTTCTAGGCAAAATGTTTCTCCCAATCAATTCTAGAAACATCATCATCAAAGTATTCGTCTTTTGTGAACCATACTTTACTATATTCCTTGTCAACAGCAGTTTACCCGTTCTTGGCTTGGTCGTTAACCAGTGCCCTTTTCTAATTCGAGAGATACAAATTTGGTATGCACAGGCTCAAAACGCATCTTCTAGCACTCGATGCATCACCAACTGATCAAGACACCTTCACACCACTCCTCAAGGAAGCTTATTCTACTGACCCTGTTCCGATAGCTGACCATTCCTAGAAGACTGACCGTCAAAAGCTCCTGCCAACGCCATCTCGATAACACTTGACGCCAGTCTGTCTTGAAGAGATGACCGTCCTATCCAAGCAAAACAACAGACCATACACATTAGAAGTGAGGAGTGTGCCAAGTTATCGCCGATGTTGTTGAGTCACTATTCAGTCTCTCGTCGAGCTGTAGCTAGCGTCTCCTAAAATCTAGATATCAACAGCCTCTTCTCCCTTTCGACTCAAACTCCGACGACTGTCTTGTCCCAGAGTCTAGAATGCCAGTCAACCTCCGGTCTGCACGTTTCACCTACCTCACTGATATTTTTAAGCACATCATGATACGGTGTTTCATCCAAGAACGCTGCCTCACTTCCTTCAAAGCTGGTTTCTACTTGACAGGCCAGCGGCGCCATTTGATATACTGTGGAGGACACCCGGCAAAACGGTATTACAGTATCATTATATGTCTATACTATGTCAAATGGCCTTTTCATGTTTTCAGCTACTGAAAATTACCAGTCACTTTGACTCTTGATCCGCCATGGGTAGCTGTTCGCGCCAGGAACAAGCTATTCTCCAGACGGGAGACGAAAACGTATTATTCGAAAAGCAGAAAGGCCCCTTTTGACACCAGTTGCAAGGGAGAAATCACGACGAATTCCTACGTTCTTGGGCGAGTGCAATCAAATCTTACAAACTTGGATATAGAAAATTGTAAACGCTCGGGTTTCAAGTACTGATGCATTCAGTGGCTTGCTAGGGACGATGAACCATGCTTATATCTCCTGAAAACAACCTGGTCGAGTCCCTTCCAGGCACTCACACCATTGGATGATACACAGGTAACTTTTACACCTCATACGAGCCGGATTCGAGGCGGGCTTCTTACAGGGCTCCGCCAATTCTCATATATCTCACATGCTGATTTGTAGGCTGTAGACAGGAGCGTGAAACCCGCTGTTTCAAAGCTACCAAAAACGGAAGAGAAATTTCGTGATTCAGTTGTCATCAAGACAAACGTCCGGAAAACTGCGTCCTTTAGTTTTATGGGCCGTCTGCGTCGGCGATGCTACATGGAGACCAAAAGTTTGGCAGATTCAAGTCTTTGATGTGTCGGCCGATTGTGCTCAGAGCCACCTCTTTCTCAGAGTACAACGGCGCTCCCATCGAGCCACTTTATCCATTCAAGGAGAGAATGAACTCGAACCGTTTGAACGGTGTTTCGGCACGCAATGATGGAACCTCTGACTATGATTACTCGCCAGTGACACTATCCCTTCACCCTAACAACACCACGAGATATCGAAGTCGAGATAAAAGATCTGCATCCCCTAGAGTACTGTGCTGAGGGTCAAGAAGGGAAGGACAGGAGAGTTTTGATTTTGTTACGTTTGATATATGATGACGGCTTTATTGATTCCATGGGATGAATGACATGCTGTCCTTTGATCTCACTGGATTGGATCTGGTTGTCATTGGATGATTCATAGTAACAACGCTATGGAATTCAGTATCAAGGTTGAAGATAAGCTTACACTCCAGGGTTTCGCTTATCGTATTAAAGAACTAACGAATACTACAGTAGTTTCTTAAGCTATGATATAATGTCATCTCGTCTAGTCTTTTAGCATTAACGACACATCGTCACTTTTACATAGTGAACTCCACAAGAGCCATGGCAGCCGGATACTCGGCGAGAAGAGAGTATAAAGAGATGACGATCTACATCTTATCAACCCAAGCTAATCAACTATTCCAGCCTCCACTTCTCGATTTCGAGATTCACCGCTCCAATCAAAGTCTGAACAAAGTCAACGTTGATACAGGCTCAACAGCTGATTGGTTCTATAACAACACCACAATGTCGATCACGCTAGGAACAAAATCGAATATTCCGATATCCACGTGCGATAAAATCGCCGTTGGCATTCGATGCTTACAATCCTCGTCTTTCTTACTGGTCATCGTATAACGTTACATCGCTGCCCGCTTCTGTAACCGAGCCCAGTTTATACAAAAGTGCAAGACTGGGGATTTCAAAAGTGGTGATGCAATCGAGAGACGAAACGTGTATGAACTGACGAGAATTGTTGGTTGTTGACATGTCCAAGGCAACAAGACTGATAACGGGCGCGGGGTTGAAGATGGAAAAAGACGAACCTTAAAACGAGACAGAGGTTCGCATGCAAGAAGGTTGAGCAATTGAGTTTCGTCATTCTTAATAGACATGTTCAAGATGAGGACTGCTGCTCTTCTCTACGCATGCGGCCTCTTAGCCATCGCGGTGACGGCCGAATTTGACGGCAACCTGAACTACGCCAGTCCCTCCCGTCGTCATTCTCGACTTGGAATCGACGTTCCCTTGGTCAAGCGTCGATCATGGAAGCGTGGCAATGTAGCATACGATCCTTCACAGCTCAACTTCACCCACGGCGTTGCATCTGGAGATCCTTGGCCTGAGAGCGTCATTCTCTGGACGCGAATTGCCCCTTCGGCTGAGTCTGATAGGAGCAACGTGACCGTTAATGGCACTGCGGGATTGTACAGCCATGAGACTGAGAAGTATATCAAGGCTGATCCTCATCCCATCTGCTTGGAGTGGTACCTCTATGATTCTGAGCCTACTTCTGATAAGGGGAAGACGGTTGTTAAGGGAAAGGCTTATACCACGTCTGACATTGACTATACTGTCAAGGTAGGCTGATTGTCTTATATGAAGAAGCATGGCGACTGACTATTCCTAGGTTGAGGCAACTGGTTTGGAACCTCTCACCACCTACTACTACCAATTCGCAGTCTGTGGTTCCAGCATCAAAAGTCCTGTTGGCCGTACCAAAACGGCCCCCACGGAAGACGACGATGTTTCTGATCTTAGCTTCGCCGTCTTTTCGTGCAGCAACTATCGTAAGAACAACCCAATGCTCATGTATCCCGTTCAAAAGACTGACCTTCCTAGCCAACGGATACTTCAACCCATACGGAAACGCTGCTAGGAAGGATGAGCACGACTACGTTATTCACTTAGGAGATTACATCTACGAGTACGGAGCACGGGGTGAGATCGATGTCGAAAGAGCCTCTTTGCCTTCTAATGAGATTTTCACTCTTCACGACTACCGAACTCGACATGGACAGGTAGATCTCCCATCCATCCCGAAACTCGAAAGTACAATGTACTGATTACGCTTCCAGTACCGCACTGATCCGGATTTGCAACTCTTGTCTCAAAATTTTGCTTGGCTGCCCACTTGGGATGACCATGGTAAGTCAGACATGATTGCGGTAAAGATCTCTGCTGACTTGTAATAGAATTTGCCAATAATGGCTACAGAGATGGATTTTCTGGCCTCAATAACACTGAACAATCGTTCCTCAACGATGGACCAGAGATCAGCGTCGACACACGAAAGGTGAACGCTGTGCGAGCCTACTTTGAGTGGATGCCCATTCGGTATGATCATACAACTCCAATCTCACGGTACTTCTTACTGATGTTCGTGATATAGTCAAACCGACTTGGACGACGGTCTCCGCATCTGGCGATCTTTCCAGATGGGCAAGCTTCTCGATCTTATCATCCTTGACACGAGAAACTACGACCGTAGTGTCACCACCCTCAGGGGCAACGATGATTTTATCGGTATGATCAGTGATGACCCCAGCCGCACCCTTATGGGAAGTCGTCAGGAGAACTGGTTCTACCGATCTCTCAGCGAGTCCAAGGAACGGGGTGCTGCTTGGCGCATCATTGGTAACCAAATTATCTTTTCGCGAATTTCTGAGGATTGGGGTGAGGGCGAGGTTCTCAATGGTGATAACTGGAATGTGAGTTGTGACTCTCGATATTGAGACTTTCAAATATTTACTGGATAGGGATACGTCGCCAACCGAAACCGAACTCTTGAGCACTTGTACGGCAACGACATTGGCAACAACATCTTCCTCGCAGGCGATAGCCACCAGAACTGGGTAAGTCAAAATTTCACGCAGCCTTACCCCTACATAAACTGATATATCCAGGTCTCGGATCTCGTCTGGCAGGGAAGCGTCGAGTACAATAACAAAACCGGCGCTGGAAGTATCGGCGTGGAGTTTGCTGGAACAGCCGTCAGTTCAAACGGCGTCGACGGACCTATCGAGCCCGCAGCTGGAAATTCTTCTCGCGCTAGAGTCCAGAACAATCCTGAGCTGCAATGGCAGGAAGGCTACTACCGAGGATACTTTATTCTGGATATCAACACTAAGCAGGTATCTGCTCGCTTCTACGGTGAGACTTGACTCAGACCTAGCTTACACTCACATGAACTGCTGCTGACAACCTCAGGTTCCCCATCGGTTGCTACTCGTAACTCGTGGGATATTCCCCTTGCCAATTTCACTGTCATCCATGACGAGAACCATCTGCAACGCCCTGTCGCTGGTGGTCGTGTTGAGTCTGGCGCCCTTCGCTATGGACAAGTTGTCCATACGAATCTCACGCTCAACACTGAGAGCGGCAAGTGGGAAGAGATCGGTTTTGATAACATGTATATTGCGCACGATGATTGAAAAAACAAAGGACTAGAAATGTATGGGTGTCATAGAAGAGGAACCGGAACAAAACCAATCATCTATACTAAAAAGCATATCAAGTTTTTGGAAAAAAGTAGACTAGAAAGGGGAAACTAGGGAATGCCAATGCAAGCAAAGCCTCTTGGTCCAACCAGCGTCTAGCCCTCAAAGTCCTCGGGCTCACCCTCGTACTCCTCAACCTCATCGTCCGCCTCAGCATCCTGGTACTGCTGGTACTCCGAGACCAGGTCGTGCAAGTTGGACTGGGCCTCGGTGAACTCCATCTCGTCCATACCCTCGCTAGTGTACCAGTGCAAGAAGGCCTTGCGCCTGAACATGGCCGAGAACTGGTCGTCGACACGCTTGAAGATCTCCTGCACGGCAGTAGAGTTACCGACAAAGGTGGCGGCCATGTCGAGACCCCTGGGGGGCTGGGAGCAGACCGATGTCTGCACGTTGTTGGGGATCCAGTCGACAAAGTACTCTGAGTTCTTGGTCTGCACCTTGAGCATCTGGTCTTCGATTTCCTTTGTTGAGAGACGGCCACGGCTGAGAGAAAGTCAGTATAAATGGGCTAGAAAAGTTCTGGGTGGCAAAACTCACAAAATGGCAGAACAGGCGAGGTATCGACCGTTGCGGAAATCGGAGGCGGCCATGATGTTCTTGGGGTCGAAAATCTGCTGCGCAAGGCTAGGAACAGTGAGGTGCTGGAACGTCTTCATGTCGCGACCCGTCAGAGGTGCAAATCCAACCATGAAGAAGTGAAGTCGGGGGAAGGGAATCATGTTGACAGCCAACTTGCGGAGATCAGAGTTGAGCTGACCGGGGAAACGGAAACATGTCGTCACACCGGCCATGACCGTCGAGATCAGGTAGTTGAGATCAGCATAGGCCGGGTTAGCGACCTTCAAGACCTTCTCGTAGATATCGTACAGAGCCTCGTTGTCAATGCAGAAAGTTTCATCGGCATTTTCGACAAGTTGGTTCAGCGACAGAGTAGCGTTGTAGGGTTCGACAACGGTATCCGAAACCTTGGGGGAGGGCATAACGGAAAAGGTGGCCATCATCCGATCAGGGAATTCTTCACGAATCTTGGACAGCAAAAGCGTGCCCATTCCGGAACCGGTACCGCCTCCAAGAGAGTGCGTCAGCTGGAAGCCCTGAAGATGGTCGCAGTTCTCAGTCTCCCTTCGCACCACGTCGATGGCCTCCTCAACGAGCTCGGCACCCTCGGTGTAGTGACCCTTTGCCCAGTTGTTTCCGGCACTGGCCTCACCGGCGACAAAGTTGTCCGGGCGGAAAAGTTGGCCCATGGGGCCGGCGCGAATGGCATCCTGGGGACCGGATTCCAAGTCGACCAGGACAGCGCGGGGGACATATTTGTCCCTTCCGGCCTGTCAAGGCGGTTAGTGAGGGGTAGAAGAGTTGAGGGTTAGTTATTTGAAACTTGCCTCAGCAAAGTAGACGTTGAGGCGTTCTTTCTGAACATCAGAAGTTCCGTGGTATCTTTTGTTGAGTCTTAGCAAATGAAGCAGAGAATAGTCGGTGAAGGGTTTGATTGTTGACTCACACTCCGTCACCGTCAATGCCATGCTCTCCAGAGATGGTTTTCCTGAAATAATGTCAGAAGCTGTATGAAGCTCACTCAAGTACCACTCAGAAACATACCAGAAGCTGGAGCCGACTTGGTTGCCCTACGATTTCGATTGTCATCAGCTATGCCTCGAGCTAAGGATATATGCCTCAAGGGGCAAATTGAATCATGATGCTTACACATTGGCCGACTTGAACGTGCACCTAAGAGAAATAGAGTTAGTCAGGTGCACAGAGAAAAATTCCTAGAATAGGCAGCCTCACAATCTCGCGCATCTTGGTTGCTTGTCTCCGAGGTAAACAGGAAAAAAGGCTGACGTTGGCCTCTGACGCGGTAGTGTAGAGGTTGCGCTGGGCTGGGCTGGGCTGTGCTGTGAGGAGAGACGACAGCCTGGAGAGTGGAGGCGGTAATGCGCTTAAATTGCGGCGTTAAAGGGGGTGCCTAAAAAAAATAAAGGGGACGTGGAATTCTGGTGCCTATTAAAAAACGGTAGCCTGATGGCCTGATGTGATTTAAAATCTGCAATTTTTAATTTGTCGGTTAACTGAATATTTTTTTTGTTTTTCTGTTTGGTTGGTTGCTATGGCTCCCAAGTGTTACTGCAGGCCGGGCGCTTCTAGATTAGCAGTGATCACCAGAGAATGAGGCAATGTTTGCACTGGAGTGATTTATCACATGCATTTAGGCTGCCATGCTGCTGAAGCCCGATAAATGATAGGTATTTATTCAAGATAACTGACACTTGGAGTCGTACTCTATGGCATATTTTCTGCTTATTTCGCTTCTCCTTGGTGGCAAATTTGGCGTCATTCATACGCCGCTCAATATGCACGGGTCGCACACAATTTCATTTTTTGATCGTCAAAAATAAGCAATATTATCATAATTGATAGTCTTTACACAACTGGCTTGTGAAAACTTGTGCTTTTCACCTCAAATTGTTGCAGAGAATTTCAAGGACTTGACATCAGTTATGTCCCAATCACAAAACGATACGATCAGGAATAATTAAATTTTTCAAAATGCAGGCTTTTCGCTCTCTTCCTAAACTTATCTGGTTACTTTGAGTTCGGACTATCTATCGATGGATAGTCCGCCTAGACAATAACTGATGTCTGGGGCTGCTTGTCACTATTCGATATCACTTGAAAAAGCACGAGACAAAAGGTAGGGCTAAACTAACGATTTCAAGAAACAAAACCTGCTCTACGCTCAACTTCTCATAATCTAGTCGTGTACTCTTCTATGTAAATTGGACAGCAGAACCCGTGCTTCGTGAGCAATGAGGAGTCCCTGCATGTAAAGTTAGCCTACGGCTCAAAAAAACACAACAATTCCAGATTTACTCATCATGCCCTCGCTACTGTGAGCTTGAGATGTTATACAAGAGAGCCAGAATTTATAGGTGGTACATAATTATTGGCAATTCAACTTGCTATGCATGACTTGACTTACATACTATACACTGCAGCACAAGCGAATTTGGACTCCCATACAATGTTGTCTTGATTCAAAGCTAAATTGCTTCATTTCGTACATGTGCTTGTACAATTTTATATTAGACAGCATCCTTAGGTCAATGAAATTATGCTTAGGACTAAATAGGTATAAAGAGTTCCTAAAAACTCTTCGTGCATTCGGAGGAACAGCTGTTAGGACAGACATTCACAGCATATATCTGAACACGAGTCTCAATAAGAGCAAAATGAATCCGCCATAGAGAGATTCAAATCTGAGAATATTCTAGAACAGTTAAAACTGCGTGTACAAGTAAAGTCTTCAAGCAAAGAGACCTTATGCTCTTGATATATGCCTTGTTTCTCGTAGCATCTCACCAAATGAGGTTAGACCTATTCTATACGAGTTCCAAGACACAACCTTGTTCTCTAATACGTCAACGCAGTGTCTATTCTCAAACTCTATTTAGTAGATTCTTTTCGAGGAACTAAGAACTCCCCATACTATATACCAACTATATGTTGTCCTGCCAGTCACTCGAGCTTGCTGCTTGGTAATAACAAGAGATAACAAGGAAAAAGTAAACTACATAGACGTTTCTCATGTGCAGAACTCAGGCCTGCCAAGTTTGCATTTGTTTCACCAGTTGCAGCAAAGTAAGTTCACCGAGCCCGTGCAAGTGAAGTTTTTTGGGAATCTTTAAGAAGCTTTAATAGAGATACTCCAAGGTTTTCATAACTCTTCACTCTATTTCATCATGTATTTTTGCAATATATTGTTCAAGGAGAATCCCTTCGTCTGAACAACTATGCAGGACTCAGGAGGAGGCTGTCTATATATTTTTATAGTCACCCGCCATCTGAGTCTGTACTGCCACGGAAGTGGCCTTTCTGGCAATATTTAAGAGATTCGTCCAAGGTGATCTTTTACGTTTATCTTCGGGTTTTGCTAAGTCCATCTATCGGATATCATACCTGATTCTGATGACAAACAGCGGTCAATCAAGTCCCTCCTTTTTAAACTAACATACGGCATTTATGCACGGCAATGGAAATAGGCCGGACTCGAATGTTTCTAATCCAACAAGTATCGAACCGGACCAGCATCGGGAATAGATTAGCAGCTTTGCAATCCGTAGCTTTATGTTGAGGTTACATTGTAGATAGGTAATGTACCTAGGTGTTCACAATGGCTGGGGTCGGCCAACTGGGGTGGGTCGATACTACCAACAACTTATCCACTACGGGGGTTGCGGGGTTGTGAACAACTCTTGTTATCGAAGAGAACACTGCTTTAGTGATATTAAAGACATAAACTCTTGAAAAGAACCAATGTTCTCGCAAAACCACAGTTTTACCATAAGGAGGTTTCCAGACCATCACGCTATGCACAAGATACAAGATGCAAGACATTGTGATGGCTGCTCAATCCCTGAACATGTCACTGATAACTCTAAAGACTCGGTTAAATCACATCTACTCAGTTAGGAAGGTAACCATCGCGTGTCGCTCGAGGCGGGGTGGAGTCTCGGGCAACACTTCTGGTTCCTACGTTAGACTCCACGCAACTGATCGGTCAACTTTACCAAGAAACCGGCCATAACCACGAGATAGCATCGTTCTCACCACTCACGAGTGGATCATTCAAGTGACTCTGTAGATCTTTAGTCTTGAGTAGTCGTGTATAAGTAGGAATCGTCGCCATGTGTCGTACCGTGCATGTAATCAGATGTCCAGCCTTCTCCCCGTCTGAGTAGTCTCTATCCCCAGGACCAACCTGTGAGCTTCAAGGCTCCTCACTCGTACAAGCCTCTAGCACTCTCAAACCTCAGTGCCGTCACCATGGTTCACCTGAGTCAAGCTCAAGGCCTCGCCACCTTCACCCTCAGCCTAGCATTACTCGCCTCCCCAGCAACAGCACTTCAAGACACCCTCAAGCCTCGCCAGACCAAAAACACAACAAGCCCCTATCTAGATGTTGTCTCCGACTACGTCGACTCCATCGACGAGGAGCTTTGGTCAATCAACAAGAACATCCATGACAACCCCGAGCTTGGCTTCAAAGAGTTCAAGGCCCACAAGCTCCTCACGTCCTTCATGAAGGAGAAGGGATGGAAGGTCAACAATACTGTCGGCGGTATAGAAACAGCCTTCATGGCTGTCTATGAAGGGTCCGGCGATGGACCCGTGGTGAGCTTCAATGCAGAGTACGACGCTCTCGAGGGCCTTGGCCACGCCTGTGGTCACAATCTCATCGCCACAGCATCTCTCACCGGTGCTCTCGCGGCCGCCGAGATCGTGCGCAAGGAGAAACTCGCGGGCAAAGTAATCCTCTTCGGCACGCCGGCTGAGGAGTCCTTTGGTGGAAAGATCGACATGCTAAATGCCGGCGTCTTTGAGGATGCGAAGATCGACATCTCGCTCATCTCCCACCCTGGTATCGGCGGTCACTCGCCATACTCAATCACTCAAGCGACCTCCCGCTTCGACGTCGAGTACACAGGAAAGCCAGCCCACGCTGCCGCCGCGCCGTGGGCGGGCATCAATGCCCAAGACGCTCTTCTTCTCGCCAACAATGCCATTGCCTTCCTGCGCCAGCAGATGCGACCGACAGACCGAATTCATTCCATCATCGAGTCAGCCGGAGCTCGCATGAACATCATCCCCGACTCAGCATCCGGAGTCTTCCAGATCCGCTCCGCTACCGAGGATCAACTAGAGGAGCTGACTGATCGGTTCTACAACTGCTTCAAGGCCGGCGCTATTGGCACAGGAGCAAAGTTGAACTTTACCACGCGTCCCAACAGCTATGCCAACATGAACAACAATGATGGCCTTGCTGCGTCTTACACGCGATGGATCGAGGCATTGGGCGGCGAGGTCCCCAATGCAGAGGTTGACAAGATGAGAGAGCCTTCTGCCTCGACTGACCAGGGCAACATCAGTCATGATTTCCCTTCGATCCAAGTCGTGTACGGCATCACCTATGAGAACGGAACTGCTCCCTCAGGCGGCCCACACACTGCGCCGTTTGAAGTGGCAGCAGGAAGCAAGCCATCATTTGAACAGGCCCTCATGGTTGGCAAGAGTCTCGCGGGTGTCGCGGTGGATGTGTTGACAGTGGATGGCCTGTTGGATGAGATTAAGGCCGAGTTCAAGAAGAGCCAGTCATCTAAGCGCCGAAGGAGATGAAGGTTGACGAGATGCCTCATCTGTCATGAGGAATACTCGATAGCAGTCAAGGGCTCGTTGTACATACATACCTAGACTCATAACATAATGACATAAATATGCACTAATATCCCAATAAAGCTGACTTTGCGTGTGAATGATACATTTATCTCTATCTGACATCTATCTAACCGTCAATATCACTCGTAGCCACATGTCTCATCAATCATGCCTCACTCTATATGCCGGGAAGGCCAATGACCTGCCTCAAAGCAGGCACAAAGCGAGGCACGAAATACACAACGTAAAAGGCCGTAACAGCGGTCAAGAGTCCAGTAAACTAAAATGCGTCAGTATTGTTTTCCACAGGAGTGTTTACGAAACTCACCTTCTCGAACCACGTATGAAAGTAGATAGCTGTCATCAACAGCATCCACAAGCTCAGCCCCATGACACCAACAGCAAACTTCCCACCAAAACCAAGAGCAGGTTCATCAGCGCCCTCGCCGACGGACGTCTCAGACTCAACGTTAGCGCTCTTGAGAGCTCCGTCGTTCATAACGATGCATCGCTCCTCATTCCGCTTGCCGGACCACCTCAAGACAGCCCAGCCAACCTCTTGCATGAGAAATGCAGTGCCGAGGGTAAGAAGAAAGACGTGACCCGATATGTCATGACCTCCCTTCCACTTCCCACCAGCAGCTTTGCAGGCCACTGCCGTGACCTTGTCGCCAACGCTCGAATCGCCGAATTCGATCTCCCTCCTAGCGAGTTCGCAGCGACCACCTGTCCATCGGAAGCCACGGTCAATCAGAGCAGGCCCAAAGCACCACTGTGTAACAAGGAACCAGGTACTGGTAACAGCCGCCCATCTCAAGCAAGCCCGAATACGGCGCCCTGCAATAGCAGTGCTTGGATGACTAAAGTTGAAGACGAAGAAGGCGACGGTGATCCATGCCCAGCCCCTCTTGACAAAGAGAACATTAAAGATATTGGACTTGCGTGCAAAGTAACTCGGGGAAAAGTTGGGGTCTTGGTGATGCGACTGCGTAACGGGATCGTAAGGCGCGGCGCGTGTCTGAGGCGAGATGATGGAAAATATGGTGCCAAAGATCAGAAAGGCGGGAAACAAGATGAGACAAGCTCTCTCGAGAGGCGTCGGGAGGAAGGGCGAGGTGCGTGGTGTCGAGGCCGAGGTCCTCATTGAATTGTCCATAGCCGTATCGTTTCCTTCAGCAGCCGCTTTGGCGGCGCGACGTGTTGTGACCATTATAAATCAGGCAGAAAAGAACAATAGCGAAGAAAGAAGAGAGCTATAGCATTAGCAGTGTTCAATGGCTGGTAAAGGAGGGAGTAGGAGGAGGTTGAGCCAAGACGGCCTTGTTCGCGTTTTTGACGATGCTAGCTGGCCTGTGGCAATGACGTCTACATGGTGGACTACCGCCAGGGAAAGTTTAGATTCGGCGCCGGAGAAAACGAAGCTCCGATTTCTGGGGTTTCCCGGCGTCGCGCAAAGAGGGGTGAATTCCACAATCTCATGCCTCCAAAATTCGATCCGACCGACGTTTACTCCTATCATAGTGACGAAAGAAGCCGAGTGATATGTTCATGATCAAGTGATTATGAAATCTCAAGATCCCTTTTTACGATTCCCATTACCCGAACCACTCGAATCACCTGCGCCTCCGACCGCCATACCTATAATGCCCGCTGCCCGCACGAAGCCAGACACCAATGACGCCCTCGCATCAAGGCATATAACACCATTTACCTCCTCTACCCTCAACGAATAGTGGTGCAGCGGTTACTGTCCTAGAACCTGCAAAACTATAAAACCCGAAATACCTAAAAGCTATCCCACTGCCCACTCTTCGTTTTCTTTTTTTTGTATTTTTTTCTACCTTTTCTTCACCTTTTCCTTCTTGTTTTCTTTTTATTCTTATATACTCTTCGAGGAAAAAGGAAGCGCTCTCAAGCTCAACAACACTTGGCGACCTCTCTTTTTCTTTTTTTCCTCACTTACACGTACTCATATTCCCAGCCCAGCCCAGGTTATTTTCGATTCACGAACATCATCGCCTCCTCGCTCAAATGCGATCCCGATTTTGCTTGTCTCGCGTGCCCCGAACCGACTGCCGACGACATGATCAAACCCACCACTACAACCCCTTATATATCTAAATTGGCATCTTTACCTTCAACACCGAGTGATCTAGTGGGTAACCGCAAAACCTATGAACATAAAACCTCTCTCTCCCCACTACCACTCCTTTTGGAGTCTACGAATCGAAAACATTCGGCGCCACTCTTTTTACCCTTTACCAAGGACACAGCAGCAGGCAAAGGTTTATATATAAAGCCTAGCATCTTTACCTTCAACGAAGAGTGGTCTAGTGGTTACGATGTTACCTATAAACCTAAAAACCCTTGAATCCGCCCCTAAAACCTCTTTCTCCCATTAGCCACTCTTCGTTTTTTGCTTGAGTCGCCAAGTTCGAGTTCGAATTTGATCATGTCTATTATTATTTTTTGCCCCCTTTCTTGTTGACATTTGGCCGCAAGATGCCTTGCTGGCTCTTTTGACTTGTAGTCAAGTCTTTTGTTATTCATCTCCAGACTAATCTGACAGCCTTTAATGTTAATGGAAGTGAGCTTGGTGGTCTTGTCAGGTGCTCTTGATTGTCTTTTGGGAGCGCCTCGGTGTGCGCTCCCCGACACGAACGCAAGGGCTGGGGCAGGCATGATGGGCAAAGGTTTAAAAGATAGAATAAGTGTCTTCCTCCCAGCTCAGAGTGGCGTAGTGTTATCCTTCCTAAAACCTATGAATTCTAAAACAATCCGCTCCTAAAAACTCTTTCTCCCACTACCTGCTCTGAGCTTATTTTTGAAGCTCCAGGTTCGAGTCTGGTGTTCTTTTTTTTTTCTCTTTTTTTTTCTTTCTTGTTTTTGCTTGTGCCATGTCGTGTGCTATTGGAATTACAGCAGTATGGTTTGGACGATGAGATGAGTATCCAGCTTCGGCACGAGGCATTCGATTGAAGCAATGTTATCTACTCCAATTCACCGCAGCTATGGATTCAAGCAGTCGTAAGGCCAATTCATCGTGTAAGTCGAGGGATGCCTTCACTTGACAGTCGCTCTTATAGATGGCCGCATCTAGACGCGGTAGCCATATCTGCAGTTATAAATCCACATAGCAAATCATTTGTTTATATTTTATCTTGGTACTCACAACCACCGTGTCGACTAGACCCATGGTCACGCCTAAGATCAGCTCGCCCAGGGTGACTCAGTCCGTCCTGCACCCCTCTCCTCCAAACCGCACGCCCCATGCATCAACAAAGCCACTCCTTGTCCACGCATCAGCACTTATCCTCTTATACCAAATTAACAGCCCCTTCTCCCAGCGAAGTAGCTGCACTCAACAGAACAAAACTACTTAAAAGGTTTAGCACAACGGGTTAATTCTCCGTTCTTCGCTTTTTGGTGTTTTCTCATTCCACAACTCGACGCGTTCAACTCCCGCGTCTTATCTATCTATCCTCCCGGCTTTCCTTTTTAAATACCTATAAACCTCTGCCTTTTGCGTTTTTAGATACTTGATGATTAATACGGTCATATATGTTATGTCCTCTTAGTATCAGATTGACTTACTTCCCATCCGGGTGCGATAGAAAGATTAATATTGCTCTTCCCTATAGCCGTCAATACGCTCCCTGTTCGGAAATTCAGAGCCTGCATACAAAGACTGCTATACATAATGATGCTGAAGCAGTAATACATACGGTTTAGTAGCTATCCTGTGTCTACATCTGCTTATGCCCTCTGCTGGTGAATTCTTTGTCCAAGCCCACAAGCTCAGCCCCCCTGGCTACTAGACATCGACATTAACCTTTATATACTAAAGTAAAACAATCTCCCACCAGCGAAGTAGCTGTATTCACAGAGAACAAACTGCGCAAGTTTAGACTAATGGGTAATGCCCACCATCTTCGCTTTTTTGGCATTGATCTCTTTGTTCGAGTCCACCATCTATCTACCTGTGTATTCTCCCCGCGTATCTTTCTATTGCCCTTTAAGCTTTTTTATTTTTTTATTTATATATATATATATATATACATATATTTACTTTACTTTGCAGACTGATCGAGGAGTATTATATGTCGTGCTATTGTGATTTGGTGTTATTGTCTCTGGCAGTAATACTTATACACATCTTTCTTTGGTCGTCGTGTCTATATAACCCACTTGATGTACACCTCTTGCTCAAGAGTAGCTCAACATTTGCACATATCGACTTAACGCGTGAACTGACAGCATCACTAAGGCACTAACCCTACCAAACAATCTTTTCTTTTCTCTCTCTCCAATGTGGCTAAAACGTATGCTCTCTCATATCTCAGGCTTTCATCAGAAGCTAGGTCCTGCCACGGATGATCTACACCGGCGTGACTCAACGCCCCAGCCATATCCACCCCCCACAAACAACCCCTGCTCCGCCAAGCTATCTCTAGACATAGACCTACCCTTTATATAGCAAAAACAAACAGTCAACTGTCAGCGAAGTAGCTGGAACTGTCCAAGAACAAATACACGAAGGTGCATTACTTCTCTAGTCGTCTAAACGGCTAGTTCTTCGCTTTTTGGCGACAGCGATGAGTTCGAATCTAGACAACCGTGTGGTAGTTGTGTTTTATTGTTCTTCTCTCTTCTCCCTTTCACTTCTACTATTCCTTTGTATTTTTTTTTCTATACACTTTAAGCTGTACGTCTGTAGCACTTGGAAGAATTCGTTCTATGTCTTGTTCTGTGTTGTGATGTCTGTGAGGCTGTAAGCAATGACCCAAGCCATCAGCCTCCCACCCTAGCAGAGAGCAGCCATGCTTACCCTCATGTACTAAAATAATCAGCAGAATTGTCAGCGAAGTAGCTACACATGCCTTGACTGAGCGGTCACTATTTGTGATACCACTCAGAGTTATAAACTAGCTCTCTCTTGAGAGAGCCTTCGCTTTTTGGGTGATTCCGTGACCTTGAGGGCGGATGTTCGAATGCTGTATCTTTTGAAAGGCCATCTACCCGGCATGGTATGCCTTTATTAGCAACCCTTTTCACCGATTCTCTTTATTTCTCTCGGGCATATACTATTTCTCTGATCGACGTCTCGATCTCTGTCCCCTCGAACTTTCCGCTCGTGATGACAGTGGTTCCAAAGCGCCCAGGACCAGGCAGCAAACAGAACGCCACAATATTGATGGCTCCCATAGATAGGCGATTGTGCCCTTCGTAACACTTGTCAATCTTGTTCCTAGCGAAGTAGCAGGTATATCTCAACGATAAAAGAACTCGTTGCCGATATTGAATCACAGACACGTACCCAAATGATTAAGGGCCCTTCTTTGTTTACTCATGTCGCTGCGTCAACGATTGTTTACTACATACGTTAGTTCACACAACAAACCCCTCAGCACAACACCACACCGCACGCAACATATCACCATCATATCACTACATCAATCAGAGACACATAGTAGCAAATCGATTCATTCATCAGCTACTCTAATTCCTAAGCATAGGCTGCGCAAAACCTAAACCGAGCGTTTTTACCGCAGAGATATCCGAACTCCAGTTCCACCTGGAACAAAACCTAAAAACAAAAAAGGTAGAAGAAAAAACACTCAAGAAATCGTGTTTGAGGCATGGAAGCAAAGAGCAGATCCTGCACGCGAGGTATATACGTCTATATTTAAGACGCCATGGCCGTGTACGAAGGCGGTGCGGGCTCGCTGGGCGCGACATCGTCACCCTCATCCTACGAGGTGAAGAGCGCGATGGCGGCGCAAAAGTTGTTGCGGTTGTCCTTGTCAAGGATGGCTGCCTTGCCGTCGATGTTGACCATGCTGACGCTGGCCTTTGTGCTAATACCGTAAAGGTGCACGCTTGAGCCCTCGATGCTGATCATGTTGTCTTGGCAGTTGTTCTCGCCCACGCACACCTGCTCGTAGTTGTCGAAGAAGCTGTAAAGGCCACCACCATAGACAAAAATGTCCTTGGAGTCAACGGCGCGGAGACCCCAGGTACGGGCGCATCGGTTCGAGTTAGCGGGACAGTCGGCCTTGAAGTCGGGGTCGAAGTACTCGGCGTTGACCTTGAAGGGGACGGTCGCGTCAGGGTTGCCCTGCATGTAGGCTGTCTCGGTCTGGATGTGCGCCATGTAGACGTTGGCAGCACCCTGGAAATGGTAGTTGTAGAGCTGGTTGTGCTCAGAGGCGGTGCCCCAGAGCCAGGCGCCCTTTGTGCTCTCAATCAGGACTCCGCGGCCGTTGTAGATGTTGATCTGCGAGTGGTCGGCAAGATCGAGCTCGTGGTCAGCAACCCAGAACCAGGTGTTCTCGAGGTAGACACTGGCCTCCTTGGTGATGTGGAAGAGCATGAAAGAACCCACGCAGTTGGGATCGGGGCTGGTTGTGACATCGGGGGTCTTCTTGCAGGTGTCGGACTGAAGCTCAGTGCCAGCAGAGCCAGCGATGCGGAAGTGAACGTCCCAGAGGCCAGCAGAGCCAGGTGTCTCACCAGCGACGTTGAACTCCATCATGATCGCACCGGGCTGAGGTCCAGCGGTCTCGAAGATGAGGTCTTGAATCTCAACGTTGCCAACATCACCGGGCTGACCGACCTGCCAGACAGGCTTGGGGTTGGCCTGGTCCTTGAAGTTTTTGTCACCGCCAGCCATGATGAGCGCCCAGATCTCGCCAACGACCTTGATGTTCTTGGGGACCTGAACGGTGTCGGTGATGACGTAGGCACCGTGGTCAAAATAGACAATCTCGCCCTCCTTGACGTTATCAAAGACAGCCTGGATAGCAGCAGTATCGTCGGTCTGACCATCACCCTTGGCACCCTTGGTCTTGACAGAGACAAACTGGGAAGCGGGAACGCTGTCGTACTGAGGCTTGCTCTTGGTCACGATATTGCCGTTGCTGTTGAGGAGGACCTTGGGCTTCTGGATAGGTGTCTGTGTGTCCTGGACAGCCTCACCGTTGCCGCCAGTGTAGGCACGGCCTTGGATCCAAGAGGCGATCTTGGTGTTGCCAGGCAGGATGGTAGCACTGGTTCCAGCATGCTTGACAGCAACGGGGACACCCGAAGTCATGTCGACGTTGTCGAGAACCAGAGTGCCGTTGGTGTCGCGCTGGGCGGGGTTGTAGTTGGTCAAGACACCAACTTCAGTGTTGGCAATCTTGCTGTCGGTCAAGAGAACGGAGCCGACGGTCTGAATGTTTTGGCCGGCAGACATGTCAATACCGACGCGGGAGCCAGAAATGTCAAGACCGTGGAAAGTCCAGAGCCAGTTCCAGTTCATGAAGATGGCAGTGTTGCAGTTGCGGAAAGTCATGTTGCGGCTGGTAAACTGCTGGCTACCGACGAAACCACCGTATCGACCACCGATAAAGGTGAGGTCTGTCATGAAACCGCCAGAGCCATTGTCAATGAAGAGGCCCTGCTGCTTGTTGTCCTCGCTAGGGTCCTCAATCATCTGGAAGACAATGTTCTGAAGAGAGGTGGCCTGAGCAACCTGCCAGTGGATGCCAGTACCGGAGCTCTTGGGCATGCCAGTAAGGTCAATCTTGAAGTTGCGAACCTGACGGAAGAAGTTGTTCTGGTTGGTGTGCCAGTTGGAGCCGTCTGGGTTGTAAGGATCGGCGTCAATGACAGCCATACCTTCAAAGTTGGCAGCGGCCTTGAGAACGGGGAGGTCGAGGACATCGCCAATCATGTGGGTATAGTAGTGAGGGAGAAGGGGCTTAGAGACGACGTAGGTACCGGGAGGGAAGTAGACAATAGCGGGAGTGACGGTGGAAGAGTCACAACCCTGGCCGCAGCGGTTGCCAGCAGACATAGCAGCGTTGATGGCCGCAGTGTCATCAGAGCTGCCATCGCCCTTGGCGCCGTAGTCCTTCACATTGCGAAAGACCTTGTAGTCGCCAGAACCACCGTAAGCAACGGCACCCTGACGCTCAATCGAGGCGAGCCACCAAGAGCCGGCCTCAGCAGCGGCGGGAGTGTAGTTGGGGACCTCGGGAACCGGGGCGGACTGAGGAGCAGCCGCAGCGGGGAGGGAGAAGAGGCGCAAGGCCAAGAGGGAGGCCGTGACGACAGTCGAGAGCCCCATGATGACGATAAAGAGCCAGCTAAACCGTCTGTCGTGAGGAGCCGAGATGTAGTCTCGTTTTAAGGACAGTGGCGTTGATGTTCCAACCAGAGGCTGCAGAGGAGAGCCGAGTTAGCTGTGTGCTTGCGCGTTTGTTGGTTTGTTGGTGCTTGAAGATGCGGGAAATGAGAGGCTGGGAGATGAAAAACGTTGGGGAAGTAAAAAGAAGAACTTTTGTATCGAGCTCCGAGTGAAGCCGTCAACGGTTTAGAAGGGTGCTGTGAGGATCAATGTCAATGTGTGAGGTGAACAATGAATGATCCGCACAATCAAGGAAGGGGTTGAATGAATCAAGAAGTGAATGAGAATGGAAGTAAAAAGGACGACGAGGTAGAAAAGGGTGGAGGTAAATGAATGTGACGAGTGGTGATACTGGCAGACAGGTTGCAGTTGGCAACGGCCATCAAGAGTGTAAGTGAAGCTTTTGCCAGTGATGGCTCTGAATGAGGGGCCAACGCCAACGCGTAGGTAATCTTCAACCCGAAAGACCACTAGATCTCTTGAATCCTAATTTTCATCTCGAATCAGGTACGTCACTTGCTCAAAACGGCACTTGAGATGAAAGAGCCGACATTTTGGTCCCGTGTCTTCCGTTGCAATATCGAGAGGCATATCACGACTTACCACGAAACAGATCCAAGTGTAGAACAGAACCGGAACCAGTTGATGTGGAATAGAAAGTAACAAAAAGAAAGTGGCGTAGCCTTTAATAAAGCCAAACTTGCAACAAAAAAAAAAGAAAGAAAAAAAAAGAGAGGGTGGTAGTGAGAAACGAAAAGAGAGAGCCACGCGAGCGCGTGTTCACACAATAATGACTGTCGTGAAGGTGGTGATGATGGTGGAGGGAACAGAAAGAGAAGTGGCAGGGCAGTGGATGCATATATGAGACTTGGTCTTATATGTGACCTCTACTAATGACTTTTTTCAACTCACCTCGCCATTGTCATGGCCTTGGACATGGACAGGGATGTCATGGTAACTTTCAACGGATAGCATCCGCCGTCTCTGCATCGGCGCAGATTCAGAGCCAGCCATTGAGGTGGAACTATGCATATGAGATGTGGGAGAGAGCAGGGGCACTAGCAAGGGCGAGTTGAGGGGATCGTCATTGGCTATGCGGGCGTCACGGACTGTTTCAAACAAGGCCGGCCATATACTATAGGATGAGTTGAGATGAGATGAGGTCAAAGCGATAATGTATCTCAATAAAAGTATAAATGCTGTATTGGAGAGAGTGATCCTGTTTCGCTGTATACAAGAAAAAAGAATGGCGATGCTGTTAAGAACAAGACATCATATCATGATGAAGGAGAGAAAAGGAGAAGGGTTTCCTACACATCCATTGCCGAGACCTCAAAAAGGGCAAGTGGAAAAAAAAGTCCCGGACCGCCGAGACAGGTCTAGCGCTGTGTTTCAGTGCATGACCCCAGACGAGCCAGCGGGTGGCTCACGCCGGGCTCAGAAGTGGCCGGGGAAGATGGTAGAGGGTCAAATTCTTTATTAAGAGCCCCATGGCCAATGTCTGGGCGGCAAAAGAAAATGGATGGACGGACTCGCATGTGCTCGAATCACAGGTCGACAAACAAGTCAGACGGGTGCCTTGCAGCGGGAGCAGCCATTTATGCGCGTGCCTAGCAATACCAGCCAACATCTTATAAACTTTCGGCCTAATACAAGCTTTAGTTTTAATAGTGCTGCTCGATCCCAATTTCCACACCTTTAATGCGTCCACCATTCCTAGAACATCCAGCATCGCATATAATCCTGAAGAGAATACATTCCTCCCTTGGAGCATCACGCCCCATCTAACTACAGACGGACCCATGGCTTCAAACACGCGCGCGATTATGAGATTTGTATAAGCGCTTCAACTCCAGTCTGGCATGACCAGCGCCGAGATGGCTCCGTGTAAGCGATCTAATCATGCCAAATCCAAGTAAGCGTTGTCACAGCAATTCTCCATTCTGTTGCTAAGTCAAAAACCACCATCATCTATTCAGGTCTTGGCTGGACAGCAACCTAAGGTAGAAGCCATCATATCCAACGATAGCCCCTCCAAGTCCCTTATTTCAAAACAGCCGATACCACATTCCGCTCATTTCCCATCAGTCTAGTTATGCACTTGGCTATAACTATGTACTATTAATATTATAAGTTCTCTATCGCATCGCAGTCGAAATCATGTAGTACAATACCCATGCCTTGTAATACATCACTTATAAACACCCAGTATTGAAACAAAACCTATAGCGTACAGAGATCAGGTGAACAATCGATGATTCAGGGTGGTCATTTATGCACCACCAGCTCCTGATCTCCCCCAGCATCATCCCTTCACATGATCTTCATCCTTCCATCACACGCTGCACGTTTCACTCATCTCATCCCGCACTCCGATATTAGTGTCAATTCCCCTGTCATCTCCCTTGTTGCACATCCATCATCACTTAACATTGACCCCAGTGAAACGATACACAAATAGAAACAAGGAATCGGAAATATCGTGCGCGATAAATTGCCAAGTACAATCATTCAATCATTTTTACTCCATACAAGTCTATGATCCAAATCGCTAATGAACGCTTTTGGCCAACATGGCCAAATCTCAAATGTGCTCCGTGAGGTTGCACGCATGCACCATGTTTCCAACATGCTACCATGCTACTAATGCTGTCCAGACATTTCGAAAGCAGTCTAACTGAGCCCTCCCATATCATAAGTCGTAACAGCCAGCTACCAGCTCATCAGTGAGTAGGTCCGGCCCTATTATTACCCATACCTCTCATTATACCTTGCCATATTCAGGGCTTAGATGTAGCCTCCGTTCATCTCAATGGGTCTGGTACTCTCCAGTGACTCAATACCGTCAACATCAGCACCAAAATCCATAATCAAGATCTTGGGATCCTGTCCAGTGCTGACAATGCGACGGTAGTCGCTCTTGGCGCTCAGCACCCAGCTTGCGTGCCACTTGGGGAAATCAAGCAGCTGGTGACCAGTCTCCATATCCCAAACCTTGATGTCGGTATCGTAGCTTCCACTGACCAATCGTCCACTTACACTGTCTATGTGGAGGCTACGGACAAGGTTCTCGTGAGCACGCATCTCCCGCAGACACTCGCCAGTGTTGGCATCCCAGATGCGGATAACCTTATCGTTACCAGCAGATGCAATGTATCGACCATCCTCAGAGAATTGGGAGCAGGCAAGTCCCTTGGTGTGGCCAGTGAACTCGCGGATATTCTTGCCAGTCTCAATGTTCCACAGCTTGACGCGGAAATCTCCCGAGCAAGACACGATGGTGTTTCCCCGCATCTGTACCGCATTGACAGGCCCGCTGTGTCCACGGAGTTGCTTCACCAGGTTACCAGTCTGGCGATCCCACACACAAATGCTAAAGTCCTTGCTGCATGTGACAATATGCTTGTCATCAAATGCAAGATCCAAAACAGCAGCAGTGTGATGCTCAAGTCGACGAATGGGTTGGTATCCTGCGCGCACATCGTAGACGATGCAAGTAGAGTCTGAGGATCCAGTCACGAGGATCTCGTCGTCATACTGCAAGCACAGAATGGACGCCTTGTGATGAGTCGGGAACGAGACAAGGTGAGGCATGGATGGGTTGGACCTCTCATTCTCACAAGAGCCTGAAGCAAAATGAGTGGGATTGCCATCCTCATCCACCAGCATATCGTGGTCGTTGATAACCTCAGGGGGTCCGATGGCAAGGCGACATTCGAGGGTGTGCATGTCCCAAACGCGGATCGTCTTGTCGCGAGAACCAGTGATAATTTTGTGCCTGTACAAATTAGTAAAAGAATTACAACAGTATTTCGGCGAACTTACTCGTCAAACTGAAGGCAGTAGATGCTATCCTTGTGCCCGTTCAGGTAGACAGGCCTGGCCTTGCCAGTCTTCCATCGTTGACTCAACTCCTGCTTGACACGATAGATTTCCTTCCAATCGTTGACCGGCGAGATAGCAGGAACACCAAGACCGGACCCAGGAGTAACAGGCTCACTGGTAGCATAGGTGGTGGTTGTTTCACGCAGGCAAGACTCACGCCAGATGTGCTGGTTGCTAATGATCTTGTTCCAGTTCTTGCATACCACACTGGCTTTGGTGAGAGCGGAAGCATCCAAATTAGCAAGAACATGGATAGCAAGCTCGGTGGGCAAGCTGGAGACAAAGTCGATTTTGCTAATAACAGCGCCTTGCTCAGTTTCACCTTCACTCTCAGCGCCAGGAAGTGTCACCGTGATGCCAATGCCACTTTCGCGGTCGTTGCTCTCGTCGTTGGGGGTAGGGTTCAACCACATGTTGTATAAACCTTGACGAGCAAGGTATTCGTTCTGCATGGCCGCCGACGCCTTGGCTGCAGCTCCAGAATTACTGGGGATAACAGGTGGCTCGCCGCCGAAGCCAGGAATCGGCAGATGAGAAGCGTGCTCGCTCTGGTAGTTGTAGGAACCGTGTCCGTGGTTCAGATCGAGGCCATAGATGGATCGTGAACGTCGGAGGGTAGCTTGTCGAAGGCGGTTCCAAGTCGAGTGGACGTTACCATTGGAGGTAATAGGTCTGCCAGCCTCGGTGTTGTCTTGATGCGCGTCTTCGACAGAGACGGAAGGTCGGCGATGAACGATGCGGTTGATCGAGAGAGAAGCGCGGCGAAAGATACCCTTAATCTGCTTGGCACCAGGGGCGTGAAAATGGTTGTTGTTGTGCTGAATCTCGTGTTGGGCGCGGGTCGAATCGTGCACGTCGTCTTCAGCGTCGTCGACAGCGAGATCGTTGGAATGCCGAGCTAGATGCTGAGAGTGTTGATGATCGTGTCCAAAGGCAAACGACTTGGGCCGTCGCCAGGGGAGAGAAAGACTCATGCTGCGATTATGATGGGCACCTCCTTCGGGATGGAAGACGTTGACAGTTGCAGTTTGGGCATCAGCAGAAGCAGAAGCCGATGATTCGGCGGGAGTGTTGATCATGGCTTCCTGAGCAGGAGCCCAGTCGCTGATGGGAAAGATGCGCTTGGACATGGTTGCGAGTTGACAGATGATGGCGCGTGTTGTGTCTGTTGAGTAGAAAGGATCGTGTACGAAAGCCAGATGTTCGTCTGAATGGCCGAGACAGCAGACGATCGACGGCGGCGGACGTGAATGAATGTCGAGTGTCGACTTTGGAATAGTCGAGCCGATAGAAACAAGACACACAGCAACAGAAACAAAAGCAGCAAAAGCAACCTGAAGGAATGTCGAATATATTGCTGCTCGCTGTATTGTAGATCCCCGTGCTGCTGGATCCAAGTTTGTTTATTATGGAGAGGGGAATCTTCCCTTTAAGATTCGCCGCCTTGTTTTAGGCCCAACTGTATGGGTTGGTCGGGTGGCGACGGCGCACAAGGCGGACAGAATTAGCTGTAACAAGGAAGGACACTTGAACAAGAGAGAGAATTCTCTTTTATGATGGCCCTTTAACGCGTCGTATAAATCCCAACAGACGGGAAGGAAGGAAAGGAATGGAAGTGGATGTGAGGGAGGGAGATGCAGCGCAGGCAGTGTTTTGTCGAGGGTAGCCTTGCTTTGAGGAAAAAAGCGTTGCAGTGATAATTAGCAATCCTGGCTCAGCCAACAGATAATGACAGGGGGTTTCAATTTTTAAAGTCAACGGGAGACAAGGGCCCCTGAAAGGTCGAAAGAGTCAGCGTCCGTGTGAATGGATTTTCAACAACAAAAAACAACGAGTCAGAAGAACGGGGGGGTGATCAGGGGAATCATTCAGAAGATGAAAAGGTGGTAAGTCTAGAAAAGGGACGGAAAAGCCAGGTATTTACTTAACAGATGTCGGTGGCGCCCCTAGTCAAGCCACGTTACCAGTAGACTCTTAGCGGTGATGGTGATGTAAGGCGGTTCTTAAGTCACGCTTAACGCCATCTTCAGCTCGGAGAAGTCACTAGCGCTGGCTCCTAGAAGAAGCACTGGAACGCGGAGGATTGTGCTACGTAGTAGATTGACCAATTCATCATGATCTTGGTTTAAAGCCATTGAGCGGAGGTGGAGCGTTGAGTTCCAGTTTTTTTTTCGGAGGCCGCGATACTGTATACTTGTGCAACGTTGGATACGAGTTATCATGACGGTATTCAGCCAACTTATCAATTTGTGAATGTATTGTTACTCTTGAATTGCTCTAGTTGTAACTGACCAGAATCATGAGTCCAGGCTTCTCTTCTTCTCTAAGTACCTGTCAAATCTGTAGCGGTGAAGGGTTCCATTCTCAACTAACGGTCCTGTCACTAATAACCGCCCCTCCCATCCATCTTCAAAATCAGCCTCGGAGACGAGAACTCTGTTGCTACGCGTGGCGATCTTCATGTCTACGTCTCCGTATTTCCGGACATGAAGCAAAGAAGTACTTGCAGAGATTGACTCGTAAATCAAAGAATTGCATTGATGGCGTTGATCCCTATTACCAAAGCATTTATGTACCATTGAACCGTAAGCTGGTTTCACCACAACAACAGCGTTGCTTCGAGAACAACGTCTTTTAAACCGCGGCCAGGGTTCTTCAACACCCCAACTAACTCAAAACACTAGCCAGGCCTTGCAACAGGCCCTTCCCCCAAACTAAAACCCCGGATTTTAGTGACTGGTCTCGGCTCGCTGGGCTGATCTTTATCCGCTGGGGTCAGATTTTTTTCCCACCAGGAAGGACCCTGACTTGACTTGTCTAACACCGAAACACATATCATGAAACCTTTCGTTCAGCTGTGCCGCTGGCCAGCAGGGAAAGTAGTCTTTCTGTGTGTCTAGATCTACGTAGATCTCGGGATACTACAACACCGAGAGAGCAAAAAAAAAAAAAAAAAGGTTGATAGCCTGAACGGTAAAAATGATCGACAACGAAAAGAGGTACACATTTGGTCGGAGTGACCGATTTCGGCGCGTGTCTTGATTGGATATAATTGAAGTCGTCGGAAGTTTCTTTCTCATGCCATGTTTAATCGGGTGCAGAAATCTCGAGGTTGTCAGATCTGAGGTTACTTCAATTTGAGATCTGCCAAAGCAAGCATTGGCCTGACTTGATCTCAATTTCACCAGAGTCAGTCCTGGGGCTGTCGTGGGGAAGACACTGTGGATCAAGTTTTTCCCGCGTCAAGGGTTTATAGTGAAGTTTTTACAAGTTTGAGATATCCAGCAAAGCAAGACACCATGTTGTAAAACCTCATTAGACTCGTCAAATACTCACCTCCCAAAATCAATTGAGTCACTTTGCAATAACCATCATGGCTGCTCCACAGAGACCAGCCCAAGTGGCATTCCGCATCCATCCCATCTACCGCATCTTCTTCCTCGTCCTTGAGCCCATCTCGGCTCTCGTGGGCGCCTTTTACACACACCTCCGCCAAAAGACTTACCTGACCCTTCTCGACGCGGCATCAGCACCAAGTGCAACAGTGCCGCGGGCTGCATCTGTCGCCATGTCGCAGCTCGCCAACATGTATCTCTTCTTCGCACTCAACGAGGCCCTCGTGCTGCGATCCACGGCCGACCTGCGCGTCTGGCGGACTGTGCTTCTCGTGCTGTTGCTCGCAGACGTGGGACACTTGTACTCGATGCGCGAGTTGGGAACAAGCATCTACTGGGACGCTGCGCAGTGGAACGTGGGCGATCTGGGAAACGTGCCGTGGGTGTATGTTGGTATGAGCATGAGAGCGTGCTTTCTCTGGGGGATTGGGCTCGGCGAGTCGAGGGCGCTGAAAAAGAAGGATTGGAAGCAGTGAGGTTGTTGTCGGGTGTTATGTAGCGAGGTTCGGTATTTGGAGTAGCGAGGCTCGGGATATGGATGGCCATGTTGGAAAAAAGGCTTGAACTACGCAGGTCATTCGCAATAAAGGATACCCCCATTCAGGACCAACGGAACCTAAAAAGCAATTTCACAGCAGCTCAATTCCTTCATCTTCACTCACATCCATCTCAACCCCCCACGACGCTTGGTGGAGGATTCGGCTTCCGCCGGAACAATCTTCCCACGATAATCCGGGACATGCCCAACTCAGAAAGCTCATGTGGGGAGAAGGACTCATGATGGACCAGATCCGTCCTATCGTTGTCACAATTCGCGTTTTGGCTGCAGTTCGGTACATCGCTCCGAAACCCCCAAACCCCGACATACTTCAACCTCCCCCAAAGGGCTCCTGTTTGCTCGAATCAAATGATCAATTCATGACCGAGGGGTCGTAGTCTGCCCCTCACCAGGCCCAGGCCATGAGGGGTGAGCATCGTTGAGTGGGGGTCGAGTCCGTCGCAGGAGGACAAGGACCAAGAGACTTATAAGCCCAGAACAGCTGCAATTGACTCTCTTCTCGTCCTTCAGATACCCCAATTATCTTCACTTCTCACCCGTCATCATGTCTTTCCCCGAAAAGTTCCAGGGCTTCCAGGCCCCCAGCGCAGAGAACTGGACCGACTTCCAGAAGAACACATTCCAGCCTCGTCCCTTTGGCGACTACGACGTCGACATCAAGGTTGAATGCTGCGGTGTTTGCGCCAGTGATCGTCACACCATCAGCGGTGAATGGGGTGAATGCCCTTACCCTCTGGCTGTCGGCCACGAGGTTGTCGGCAAGGTTCTCCGCGTTGGTGACAAGGTGACGCTCGCAAAGGTTGGCGATCGTGTCGGTGCTGGTGCTCAGGTCTACTCGTGTCTGGAATGCCGTCAGTGCAAGAACGACAACGAGACCTACTGCAAGGACCAGATCGACGCCTATGGTGCTCCCTACCTCGACACTGGAGTCAACACTCAGGGTGGCTACTCTTCTCATGCTCGAATTAACGAGTACTGGTAAGTACGCTTGGGCTTTTGAGAAAGAATGCTTCTAACTCAACTGAACAGGGTCTACCCCATCCCCGAAGCCCTGTCCAGCACCCAGGCTGCTCCCATGCTCTGCGCCGGTATCACCGTATACAGCCCTCTGAAGCGCCTCGGCGCCGGACCCGGCAAGAAGGTTGGCATCGTCGGTATCGGTGGTCTCGGCCACTACGGCCTCATCTTTGCCAAGGCCCTGGGCGCTGAAGTCTGGGCCATCTCTCGTTCGCGCGCCAAGGAGGCTGACGCCCTCAAGATGGGCGCCGACGGATTCCTTGCCACGAGCGAGAAGAACTGGACCGAGGGCCACAAGATGACCTTTGACATCATCATCAACACTGCCAACTCATTCGAGGGCTTCGCTCTCGGCGAGTACCTCAGCCTGCTCGACATCCACGGCCACTGGAACTCGGTCGGTCTTCCCGGTGGTGAGGGTATCTCGGTGCGCAACCAGGACTTTATCAACAACGGTTGCTACATCGGTACTTCGCACTTGGGCAGCCGTCGCGAGATGCTCGAGATGCTGCAGCTCGCTGCTGACAAGGGCCTCAAGTCGTGGATCGAGGAGATCCCCATCTCCAAGGAGGGCCTGCAGCAGGCCATGGAGGCTCTCAGGACGAGCAGCGTCCGCTACCGATCGTGCATGGTCGGCTACGACGAGGCATTCGGTCCTCGAGAGTAAAGATAAATATAAAAGAGTTTGTTTGGAGTGATGAAAGGAGGCATTGTGTCGTTTATGAGAGAGTTAATGGTGGAGCAAGCATCTTATCAGCGGGGATAAAAAGACACCTTGATGGGTCGAAATGACGAATATGTCTAGAGTTGCAGTCTGTATATGATCGTTTGAGAGCGAAATGATGAATTGAACATGATGAAACCAAGTTTGTACCCTTCTCTAGTTGAACCGGTGTGACTGACACAACTGCGATACCGCAGGTTATAAGTGTACATACTTCATGACGGAGTATCGTAGCCTATACTTGACTCGCTTACCAAGTGAAACTAGCTACCTTGGCTGAGTTCTACTCAGAGTCTCTGTGTAACAACGTGGGGTGTCGAGTTGGAGTTACATCTTGTTACAGCGACTCACATATGGCAACCTGCCAATTACAAATGTGTCTGCTTTAAAATCCACGATAACGTTGTAAAAGCCATGGCCTATTTGAGACACCGAACATTACAATGCTGACACCCGACTCTTCTCAAAGCCTTTCCATTCGTCTTCCACAAACACTCTCTTCAGCCGGTCCTCCACACGACCCCAGAACGGGCAGTCCCCCATGTCCTCCACGCTATCCCCAATTCTGCTCGCCGAAGATAGAACCGCCTTTCTCCGCCGGTCTCCATGGGGAAAGGCCAAAGTGACTCACGTTGCCGAGCCTCCAACTGCATAGTTCAACAGAGTCTGGGAAAAGAGGCTGTTTTCTAAGCAGTCATATTATGAATTTGCTAGAGACAATGGGTATGATTAGCAATCTGCGTGATTATGTTACACGGAAAGGGTCACAGCTTTGAGATTTAAGACGGAGCTGGTAGCCGTTTCTTTGACGTGTTTGGATATACGCTTACTTCATACAAACAACTCCATAATAATACTATTCGTTTGGTTCCTTACATCATTGATTGGCTATCATACTCCCGTTCTATCAACTAATCACTTGCATATACAGTCATGTAAGTCAACCCTCATTCAACATCAGACCCTTGCGACTAACAACACCAAAGGGGACAAACATCAGCAACTCCAACATCAACTTCAAGATCACAAACCTCAAGCCCCATAAACTCAACATCGCTCATGGACCTCAGTCTTCGCTTCAGCCGCGTATGCAGCAAGGCCGAGATTGCCTCCGTCGGCATCTCGCCCTCTACCTCTGCAGCCTTTGCCATCTACACGGCCGCACAAACCGCCCAGTCCTGGATTGACATCTTCGATCTAAAGACTGAACGAGGCTATTCCAAGACAAGCGGATCCAGTGCCGTCTTTGCACCCAACGGCTCTCGACTAGCCACCGTCCGGGACTGGACCGTTCAACTCGCCGGCGTTGTCGACTTTCACCACTCCAGTACTGTTCTTCTACGAGACTACACGACAGGCAAGACGGCTTGCGAACTTAAGGAGGCAAAGGGTGAGCCCATTGCTTGGAGCCGCGATGGAAAAGTAATTGCTGTTGGAGAAGGAAGAAATCGCATTGGAGTCTGGGACGTCAAGAGCGGAACGCGAGTAGGAAGAGTCCTGAGCCACATTGATGCAGTGACGCACGCTGCTTTCCTCCCTGATCACAGCCTGATCACTATCTCTCGCGATGGAACGCTTCGAATCACAAACACGGCGACTTGCAAGACGATTCGTCGTCTTGAGATGGACGGTTCGAATAATCCGCGCGCTCTAGCCGTCAGCCCCGACGGTCGACGCATCGTTTCAGTATGGGGAACAAATGTACACGTCTGGATGCCGACGGCGAATGACTTGACGTCTTACAATCTCAACGCAGTACGCTGCTACGAAGGATGGCCCTTGGCTATCTCCCCTGATTGTCGATACATGCTCTGCCGGACTGAGGATGGTTTCGACATTATGGATGTCATGACGGGCAGTGTGATCTTTGAGAAGACTACGGAGGAACTGGTAACGTCGGGTGCTTTCTCGGAGGATGGGAAGACTTTGGTCGTGGGTAGGATGGACGGCGTTATAGAGGTCTGGGATGTGTTTGACGGGAGGTCTTGAAAAGTTATGTGATACCCAAGGAACTTTGAGATTGTAACTAGTTTGGAAGATATGGGCTTTTCTGGATTCGGTCTTCATTAGGAGTTAGGGATAATTGCGTCGCATGTTCTTTACAATAATCTTAATCTGTTATTCACTTCATTATCAGTGCAGCAGCTAGTCTATATATGTCTTTAGAGCACAATGTCAAGTAAACGCAACGTATAAGAGGTTAAGTGTAGTTTCGCTGGTGATATAGATAGAGTTCCTTATCAATGACTTACATGCTGCTGCGAATGCGATACGCCGATAAAAGAGACGTATGAACAGAATACGTTTACTAAATAACCGCGAATTTTAGTTCTGATGTCATGCAACTTGGCTCTGGCAGTGAACCACAATCACTGATTCTGTCAATAATCACATCACAATGGATTTTTGATTAGGTATAAGACCCTTTCGGTGCTCTCAGAACTAATCCCTGCACTCCAGCTCAAGACGCAGAGCCATAAGCATCCTCCATCATGAGTCTCCAACGCCTTCACCCGGAGTTCATCTTCGAAATCTGCGAGTTATTCTGCCAACACTGCCGAGAAACATATGTATATCTCAAATGGCCCAAGCACAAAAGTTGACAGGAGGATGCGTCTGGGCTAAGCGTCCTTTGACACAACCTCCGTAGTCTCTCCTTGCTCTGCAAGAACTGGAGTCCTATTGCTCAAAGGGTTCTTCATCATCACTTTGGCTTTTTCGAAAATAGTCCTGTTGCTCAGGCTCTCTTTTGCAGGACCATTTGCGAGAACCCAGATTTGGGCATGCATGTCAAGCATCTCAAGCTGACACACATAAAAGAGGCTTTCAACGAAAGTCCCGCAGAGTATTGGGCCACTGACGCTTTGAACAGATTCTCTGTCTTTCTTGACTTTCCAGGGAACTCCTTTGACACGGAGACATTACGCTGGGAAGAGTTCATCGCACCTCTCATCCTCCTCCAAGTGCCCAACGTCAAAAGTCTCGTCATTGAAGGGATGGACGACTAGATGCTCTTCGACAAGTTCAACAAAGAAGGCGTCATTGAGAAGCTCTCCCTCCCTCGGAGCATAAAGACCATGTCTGTTGGAAACAACCCCCGATTCACCAAAGATTTCACTACACTATTCCACGTCGACCTTTCCAAGACTGCTTTCGGCGGTATCTTGCCAGCCTTTGATCAGGTCCGGTCATTGGCTATATGGAGTCCTATGCCAAGCACAATTCAAGACCCCCTATCGATCCAAAATCTGCGCGAAATTTGCTTCGGAAACGCAGCTTTAAACAAAGACCAACTACACTCTGTTATCTCGTCTACACCACTCCTACAGAAGTTCGCGTACCGTGGACGGTACGACCATCCTCCAGATTCCGTAACCGGCCAAGGGATCTTCGAAGTTCTAGCCCTTGTAAAAGATACATTGCGGGAAGCGATGGTTGTTCCTCATTCCGCGGGGGAAGTGTTCGAGGCAGCGACTGCACTCACCAATTTGGAGGTCTTGGCAATTGACGATGAACCTATCTGGAACATCCCCGAAGACGGCTCAGATCTCGATGAGCAGGCTTTGGCGGGCGCATTGCCGCCTTCTCTCAAAATACTTACTCTCCATGTCAACCAAGCACACTTTATACGGATGCGAGAGGCTTTCATCAACTACATCATGTCGATCTAAAAAGAATCTCAGGATGACCAGAAGCTCAAACTGGCCCAGGTCGTGCTTTTTAGAGTGACTCACGATCGTAATGTTACAATGTGGAGGGCACTGGACCATGACATTATCCGAGAAGAGGGACTGGTTACGCCGCGGGTCGAGAAATGGACAAAGACCGGAGGGCTTAATTTTAGCAAGGACATGCTATTGATTAGTTCAGTGTAAGGTTCCCTTCGATACCAAGAACAAGGCAACCCAGCAGTCACAACAGGCGGAGAAGGGGGGCATAGGGGTGTTTCGTTGTTGAATGCCAAGATACGCCCACTCTTTACTAATTTACCCAAGTTTGGCATTGACCTCGCAGAATAACGTGAGTTAACATGATTCTAATGATCACAGTTTCGTTTCTTAGGGTGTTGTCTAGAGTGAAACGTTGGCGAGTTCTTTGGAGGAGGACTATCTGATCTGTAGCTGTAGAAGGCAGTTAAGTCCTCCGCCTACCCCCTATGGTTCTTGATAACCCTCATTATGGAAAAGGCAGAGCTGGAATGTGCCTCCAATCACTTCGTTTATGTCACCATCTTGGTCAGCAGCTTTGCCTAGTTGGGTACATCAAACCTAGTATTCTAGTAGCAGACTTGGTTACAGTAAGGCCGCCGCCATCACGAAGTAGGTTTGCTTCCGGAGATTTGCTCGCTGACAATCTCGCTGATAAGCCGAATGTATCTGGTGTCACTATAACTTGGACTTGGGCCCCAAAAGTCTCTTTATCGAATACGAAGTGAACGTGGACAACGTCCTCCGCTGGGACATGGCAGAATATGACACTACATATCAAAAGTAATCATAAGTGGATTACTACTACTTAAATGACTTGGTAATTGCGCAACATTAGTTGGATAGGAAGACATAAGAAGTAAAGTCAATATCTTATTGTAGGAAATAAATTGTGTTAATAAGATGTTTTGATTCTATTGCAAATGGCTCACTTACCGACCAAGATATCGCCACCCTCTCAATTATCTAGCATTATTCCCTTCATTGCCAGCTACATAAATGGCCTTTTGCGCAATAACCCGATCATCTTGCCACGACAAAATAGAGTCAACTTCATTAGAATCCGTCCAAACAGTTTCAAAGTCCTCGTTTTCCGGCTGCGTTCCCTCCTCCGGGGCAATAGTAGAGTCCGCCACAGCTACATACCAGAAGATGATTTTTAGTATTCCATTAGTGATACGCTGGGAGACTAAAATAGGTTCCGTGACGAGCTTTGGGCGATCTTGGTGCTTGGGTGAAGTAGCAAGGGATTCCATGTCCACCGGCAGTAGTTGGGCTCTCACTCCTGTTTCTTCAAAAGTTTCTCGTAGAGCTGCCTGCTCCAGGGTTTCGTTGAGGTCTTTGCGTCCCTTGGGAAGTAAGTGTTCTCCAGTTTTCCGCATGCGAATGAGCAGTACTTTGGATTTCTTGACGACTATTGTCACGGTACCACAGCTGATGGCAAACTGGTCCGAGACGAAGATCTTTCGGTTTATGGCAGACATTTTGAGACTAGTTAATTTGGTAAGTATGTTATATAACTTAGGATAGTTGATCTCACTTCGGCACTTACTCGAAATTCGGCTCTGAATATTTGGGAGAACGAGAGAAGGGCTTATATCGGCATATGACGCATATACTTCCGACCCTAAACTTCATCTAAGATACCTATCCTATACCTTTTGCTTGGTTCATTAAAAACTTGATTCACACTGAGTGTCATTCACTTATCTGAGCATCATTCGCTAGAAGAGGTGGAAATGTTTCTAATTAGGCAACTTTCGACAAACGGGGCGCAGACTGTATTATAGCAGCATACCCATCTTTCCGTCAAATATTAACAAATATATTAGTAGAAATAAATTGTCTTCAAAGTTTATCAACCATGTGTGTCCCATCTGCTTTTCTTGTTGCCTTGAAACTTTCACGTAAACATGTGAACCAAATTGGATATTGATGAACAACAGCAAGGCAACACCATACATATCCTAGGATTGAGAGATGCTTATAACTTGTGTAACTGGAGAAATTTCAAACACTCAACCAGCCTAGCGAGTTGCTTCTGTACTACTTCCATCATGTAAGTACCTAAGCAAACAACATTCATATTTGATTATCCCACCCTCTCACAACCCGACGGGGTACCTAGTCATTGTTCCTAGCAGACCACTTCTCAAGCAAAATTTCCATGAATACAAGGTATCATCTTGCTATAGCAATGTTTAGCTTAGCCTTTGCATGCGGTCTTGTCCTACAGCCCCCGCTTTCAGAACTTTGCGGTCGTTGTTTGCTTTTCAACATTTCTGATATAGTAACTCTTGGTTTTTCGACTAGGAATGCAACTGTACCTAAAGTTGCCTCCTTCATTGCTTTTTGATATATGGCCCGTATTTGCTATTTTCAAAGCTAGCCGCTGATTTGCACAGAGGTGTCATGGACGCCTGACCTCTTGGCACGGATGGGCGCCGTACCACTCTGACCTTGGAGAGGAAGAGAAGTCGAGGCAGATTGAGCGGTGGCAGACCGAGGGTGCAGTGATTGTTGCGACCATTAAACTATCCCCACTCTTTCAGTCACAGACATGGCCTCGCCGTAGAACAAGATAGAGATATTCAGCCAAATATAGTTTTAGATACTTTATATAACAGATTGGAGGAGATACAAACAGCACGAAAGGGGTGTATATACTGCCAGTATGTCAACAACGTACATGTCCATGTTTGGCAGCGAGAAACCTTAAGTCAGGAAGCTTGGATACTCAATAGACTTGGTTTGCGCATAAATTGCTCCATTGTCTTCAGTGAATCAGCTTGACCTCAGTGGAGGAAAGACAACCAATATGACGTACCGAACTCACACTGCTCTCTTCTCAAAGGAACAGTCTCCATGCTCTTTCCATAGCTCCCACCCAAGGTCTTGGTCGAAAGAGCATGGGCTGATGTTGCACGGCAGCTCGATTTCAACGTAGTATAGTTTTGGAAACTCGTCTCTTACAAGGGTATCGTACAGAGTCTTCATAACTATACCGTCCACTCCCGCGTACAAGTACAGGTGTTTCAAGCATCGAGGTAAGCAGTCGACGATTTCTTCTGCCTGTTCCACATCCAGCAACATCTCGTCCCCGGTTTCTAAAGCTCCGTCAATCGGCGGAAGCGGAGCGATTGCAATCTTTCATAGGTTTGCCATCTTCCCGAGGGATCCTATCTGTCCCTGTTGGTAAAGGCGCCGTCCAAGCTTCGTGTGTTTGACAGGTTCGGTCAGGTATCTGCCGAGCGTTGTGAACAACCGCCCAAACTCATCTAGATCGGTAGACAAATGGCCAGAAAACCTCGGCCCTCGGATCCCAATCCCCAAGCTTCGCAGGGCTTTGAACCGTCTCAGGATGTCCTCGAGCTCACTATGGTCCAGGGCGACTCTGCTGAGCCAGAGGCTTCGGAGTTTCCTACCCATTCGCCCTCGCTAGGTTTCGCCTTGGGTATTTTCCATGTGGCCCAGGGAAGTTCAAGAGCCTCGATGTCCGTGGTAGTTAAAATATGAGGGAATTCGAATGGCTTGAAGGGGGGGTAGTCTAAGGGATCGTGACAGGGCCAGTTTTCTTAGGCGAGAGAAGCTCTCGCGAGGCACCAAGTCGAAGGCTCGGCCCTCACAGGCAGCGTCCAACTTGTTCGCTCTCTCTTTACGATGACTCTCTCGTGTTCATATTCTTTCATGTGAGTTCAACACGTTGGTGAGATCCCCTGCACTAAAGTTTGGGTAGCCGTGTATACTGCCGACGAAAGGGAGATAGGCCAGTAACATGGAGAACAACGACTTCATAGGGAATATAATTATCTTTCCTGGTGAGGTTTAAGAAATACTGCCTCATTGCAGGCTCTCTGTCTATGGAGTTTTCGAAATCCCTAAGCGCAGCCAGGCGATCTGGCTTAAACCAAGGAAGCTGGTCCGGAAAGACGATGCAGCGCGTATGTAGACCCAGGAGAGGGTTCCTGGAGAGTGCTCTCAGCAACGAAATAGTTGTTATTTCTGGTTCCAGGACTCTTCTAAGGTTACCTTTCGGTAGGGTAGCTGCTGGTCAATCCTGGCAAACTGGCGATTCACGAGACATATGGCAGTATAGTCCGGATCGTGATACCCAAGTTCACAATTGTACGCGTCATGCAAACTGTATTTACCTTTTCTAGACAATGGACATTTCAAGTGTGAAAAAACGAGTAGCCAGATCTCATCGGGTATGCGTTGCTTCGTCGGAGTGGCGCGACGGCCGAGTCTGGTGTATCGAATAGGAAAGGTTGAAGTGCTCATCGTGGCTTGCAGTGGTAGTGTTTTTTGTTGAGCTGAATTGTCTTATGAGCACAAGAGTATGCAAATTTTATCTCTCTTATTTTGGAGAAGACGACGTCTTATATTCATATACGTTTGGAGAGGACATTACCCTCATGCTGCTCGTGTACGGTTCTGGATACAGCTACAATGCACTCAGAAACTGACATCCAAGCCTGAACAAATATAGTATGCTTAACGTGGTGTTCCTTTTCGTCGTAGAAGTAATTGGTGATTCGCAGCTTATCCATCGAGTTAGGAAAATACCTTAGATAGGTGCGCATACTCTATAGACTCAGATGCGACTCAACACTTGGCTTACGATAAGCTATTAGATCCTCGGTAGTAAATCTTTGTTTATTAAGTGCGTCTTGAAAATGTTATGAGGAACTTTGAAGTCCTCTGATATAGAATTTTCTCGACTATACTGTTATTTTGTTCCACGAATTCAACTCTGAAGGGTCATCTCTGCTCTGTCCGACGATGTGAGGCTCAAAGTGATCTTAAACATGTACGCTGCATACTCGACTGTTCAATATTGCATGCAGCCTGCAGAAGATCCGAGAAGCTAAAGCCGATTATATGTAGTGCTTGCGGCAGACATACCAAACTCACAACCTAGTTAAGAGTGTCGTTGCTTTGATGCGGCCAAAGTTCTCCTGGCCCTAGAGTGTCATGAGTCCTCCGTTGCCATTGCACCTTTCCGCACTTCACTACTCATTCCTCACAAAACAGCATCCTACTTCTTACTAGCCAAAGCCTTAACCACAGCCTCCAACGCACTCCGATCCGCACCACGCACCCTATCAACCAACCCATCCCGGGTAAGATTAACAGACCGACTGCTCCCCAGCCCCTCAACAGCCACGCCCTTGGGCACACCGTCCCGGAAAAACACAAAAGTCGGCATGGCCGAGATGCCGTACTTGGCAGCAACGTCCTTGACGTGGTCTGTGTTGACCTTTGCAAAAGCGAGGTAGCCCTGCAGCGCGTGGTCGTCTGCCAGCTTTGAGAAGATGGGCGCAATGGCCCGGCACGGTGGACACCAATCGGCGTAAAAGTCTACCACGACATGTGTGTTAGAGGCTAGCACGGCGTCTAGCTCGGCTGCCTCTGCGACCTTGTATACTTTGCCAGAGGTTTCGGGGATGGGTGAGCGATCCGCGAAAAGAGCCTTGCAAGCTGGTGAGTTGTGTGGATGAGAGTGGAGTAGCTGGGGACTTCACATACCTGGCTTACAATGAAGGCAATTATAAGGCCCAGAATTATATATGTAGTTTCCATCTTGAAAGGTGGCTTTGTCGCTGGGTATTGTAATGAGACAAATGTGTAAAATGGAGGTTCAATTAAAGGCCACTCACTACACAAGTAACTAACAAACTCGTATCACATGATTAATTGAGCTTAGCACGCAATTGGCCAACGCCAACCTCATGCATCATTCGTTATTACTATCAATAATATCGTATTCTTTTCATCCAGGGGCTATGGACTTCACAAATACGATGCGGGATCTGGCTTTTAGACAGGTTCAAAGTCTAGCTATCTCAAGTGAAGCATCCAGAGTGCCCATGTTTGTGATGTCTGTAAAGCTCTAGGGCGTACCCTGGGCTTTAATCTGGAGTTCGTACCAAGGAATCGGCTCTGCCCTTCGAGACATGGTCTAATAGCATTTCAGTTTCTCAGAAAAACAGCTAAAAAAAAAAAAAACCTGATTTGGTACTTGAAGATATTATGAAACAGATTTTTATCTGTTACAGAAGGGAGGTCTTTCAGTGGAATGGGATTATCCTAAAGCTACTGTGGACTTGACCGGGGAAACAACAAGGTGGACATCGTCAACTTGAGGATAGAAGAAATTATTATCTTTATTGGGGTCATATCTTTCGTCAAATCTATCCCTAATCCAATCTTGTAAGATGCCAAAGGGGTATGATGAACGTAATGCTCGCAACCAAACAAAAATGACTGATACAGGCTGGTCCTGGTCAGCCCAGTCACATTCAGATCCACCTTGTCCCGTACTCCTGTCTTGCTATGCAATTCACTGGCATTCCAAGAACAACTTCGCCACAAATGCTGCTGCACTCGACTTTCCTCACCCAGGTAACCACTTGTTTTCCTGGATCCCCATAAATCACTGCGCTGCCCGCTCCCTTCTAAACCTCTACTCTTCGTCCTCCATATGTTGGTACCGTCTGACCCAAAATGTATGTACCGAAGCGAGCACAACTCCCAAGGGACGTCTTGTCAACTGGCCCATCCCAACATTTCAAGGGTCCCTCGAGCATCCGACGCCGCCATACCGCTGACAGCAAGCTGCCGAACTTGAGTGCCACGTCTAAGACGCTGCAATCCAACCGATACCTTCCAGGCCTCCGTTTCATCGATGACGAACAGGTAACGCTTTCCTTCTTGGTCTCGAACTGTGGCACGTAGTAGGTGTAGGCCTTTGGATTTCCACTCTCCGGTCTGTCCAGTTGAAGAAGGAATGTTAGCATCTCGAAACTTTCTATTGCATAAACCAAGACGACAACAACTTTTGCATGCACGCAACATCTCGGTCAAGTATACGTCGGCTTCGTCGTCTACAAGAGGCTGAGTCGCACCACGATCGCGGGCTCGAGAAGAGGCCATTTTGTAAAGCAAGGGGTTCGGGTTGGTACCGGGGGAGGGGGAAGAAGCATACGGCGAATTCAAGCACTGCGGGGGACACCATACCTCGACTTGTTTCAGCGTCCAAGCCTTTACGTCCCACTCCCGCTGGGGTACATTTCGGACATCGTCATCGATAAAAAGACCTTCGGTAGTTATACGGAGGATGAGCCCATCTGTCACGGTTCCAACACCAGAGATGAGCTGGCTGGCGGGTGTTTTGGAAAACTGGTTCATGAACAGGTAGACACCCGATATCATAATCTTGTCGGGATCCCTGGTAGAATAAGGGCCACCACGCGTCGAAAGAGGCGGCGTGGTTCGGCCTGTCGTTTGAGAGGCGGCCCATGACGACTCGGAGCCAATCGAGGATACAGACTTCTTGTGCCTTGGCTGCTTGGGCGTGTCGTAGGGCCGGTATGAGTTCTCGGTGCTAACACCAGAGACGTTGGACCTGGTAGCAGAAGGAGCAGGCTTTCGTTGAGAAGAGGCGGTGCTGGGAGCAGGCCTGGTAGTGGACGAGGTGGTCGACTGAGGCGGAGCTGGCGGTCGACCGTTGGGCCACATGCTGATCTTCTCGCCGACACCTGAGTAGGCATAGCTGCTTCTTTGTCGGTTGAATTCTTCAGCAGCTTTTTCTCTTTCAGCTCTTTCCTTTTCAGCCTTCTCCTTCTCAAGTTTCTCGAGTCTCTCCTTCTCGATCCTCTCCTTCTCGGCCCTCTCCTTTTCAGCCTTCTCCCTTTCGACCTTCTCCTTCTCGCGCTGCTTCTCCAGTTCCTTTTGCTTCTCCTCCCTTTCTTTCTCTTCCCTTTGCTTCTTTTCTTCCTCTCGGCGTTTAGCTTCCTCAGCTTCCTTCTTCCTCAAAGCCTCTCGCTCAGCAGCAAACTTCTTTCTCCTAGCCTCACGCTCTTCGGCTTCTTTCTTTTTCTTCTCCTCAAGCTCACGGGCTTCCTTTTCCCGCTGTGCTTCCCGTTCACGAGCTTCCCTGGCTTCCCTCTCCAGGCGCTCACGTTCTTTTCGCTCTTGCTCTAGCTTGATTGCGAGATCCTTGGCTCGTTGCTCAGCCTCGAGGCGCTCCCTCTTCTCCCTGGCTTCTTGCTCTTTGCGTTCTCGCTCCTTTTCCCTTGCTTGTCGTTCCTTGGCATCCTTTGCCCTTAGCTCAGCGAGTCGTTTTGCGGCTTCTTCTCGTCGTTTTTGTTCGGCTTCTTTGATCTTGCGCTCCTCTTCTCGTTTCCTCATTTCTTCACGGGCTTTTTCCCATGATCCCTTCTGCTTGACTGCCTCGGGGGTTGCAACCTTGGAAGCAGGAGATGACTCAGGCTCAGGTTTCGTTTCAATCTTTGCAGGTTCAGGCTCAGGCTCAGCTTTTGGCTCAGCTTTTGGCTCGACCTTTGGCTCAGGCTTGGGTTCAGGCTTGGATTCAGGCTTAGGCTCAGGCCTGGGCTCAGGCTTGGATTCAGGCTTGGGCTCAGGTTTAGATTCAGGTTTGGGCTCAGGCTTGGGCTCAGATTTTGATTCAGGTTTGGGCTCAGGCTTGGGTTCAGGCCTGGACTTAGGTTCAGGCTTAGGCTCGGACCTGGACTCACGCTCAGATTTAGGACGAGATTTGCGCTTGGATTTGGGAGGAGGAGGAGGGGGAGGAGTTTCTGGACGAGCTTTTGGCGGAGGAGATGGGTCTTGCGGCTTGGGCTTCGGCGGCGTTTCGGGAGGTGTCTGTGGCGGAGGAGGTCGAGCTTGGGGAGGCGGTCGTGGTGTTGGTTCGGGTTCACTTCGTGGAGATGGTTGAGGCTCTGGGCGAGCATGAGGTCGAGGTGGGGGATCCGGCTGTGGAGATCCCTGCCAGGATGTCTTGGGGCCATTATGGGGCGGTGGTCGAGGAGGAACATCGCCATGAGGAGGTGGTGGTGGTGGGGGAGTGCTATGAGGCGGAGGTGAGGGAGGAGATCCAGCATTGAATGATCGGAAGCCAGAACCCCATCCTCCCGTGTGGTCAAAACCATTAGGACCTGGTCCTGAACTACCACCAGGGGGCCTCTTGTCTTGGTTTTGAAACCGACCTAGAGCCCACGCTCCAAAGCCGACGCCAACGACAAGCATCGACATGGCCACATTATTCAAGCCATGGAAACTCTCCCACCAAGTGCGAAAAGCGGGAGCCAAAGTTTGACCCAGGACAACAAGTATCAGAGCCGAAGCAAATCCAGCGGCGAAACTGTTCACGTTGGGTTGCATAGACGGTAGGTACAAGAAACCGCCGCCAGAAGAGTGCTCAGGGATGACAAAGATGTCATACTTGCCCGGAGGCAGGCCAGAGCCCTTTGGCACTCCGCCATGAGGCGGCGGAGGCGGAGGGGGCCCGCTCATTATCGTCGATCAGCTCGAATAGGTTGTCGTTAAATATTGGATTCGTGGACTGTCGAGTACTTGGAGTCGCAAATGCAGGCGTAGTCGCTCGTTTATTGGAATCTTGAGGAAGCCATACAGGCTGCGCGATGTGTTGGATACTAAAATCAGGTCAGTTGCGATTGTCGACATATTAATACGCTTGCAAAGAATCTAATCTTCCAAAACCAATTCGTTGACGAACGAGTCAATGAGCAAGAGTCGAGAAAAGGGTTCCCTCCCCAAGTGGCTGGGGCCGAGTTGCGGGATGGGAATTTGACGTTGGACAAGATGAGACTCACGCAAGACAAAATTCGGGAATACAAGAAGCCTGAATTAAATCCAGACTAGAGTGCAAAACGGACGTTGCAAAAAGTATTGAACAAAGAGCAACGAAACAGAAGCAAGCGCTTTCTATTTGCTTAGAGCAGGTATCTGAGCTGAGGGTAAGAGAAGAAAAAAAAAAGGCCAGGATATCTGCAGTATGAGAAAGGAGGAGGAGGGAAAAATGGCGCGGCGTCTTGGTGGAGAGAGGGTGGACAGGGCGGAGGCGGAGGCAGACAAGGTCGAGGGTCAATCAACGAGGGCAAGAGCAAGGAAGCACCACGGACGACGATACCTTACCTTAGCCCCCAGCACCTTCCGCAGCACAAGTGCAAAAAGATTGTTTACTTTCAGGCGCTTTGGGTAAGGTGCTACCCATGGACGGGACGGGGAAGGGGGGTGGGC